>JADFUC010000776.1:600000-1131709 GCA_019722365.1 Lithospermum erythrorhizon | reverse complement strand
ATCAATTGTACTTCGTTCAGTTACGTATTGCTAGATTTTTGAGTTCTTCACTCGGCTCTTCGATTTGACACATGTTTTAGGCTTATGAGTTGAAGATTTGATGTTTTACTCTTGAATAAACAACACTTGATCTTAGAGGTTTTTCTAATCAGCCACGGTACATTCTTATGCTAAATTCTCGGGAGTTTTTTGTTGTATTTTGTGTGTGTTTAGTGGAATTTTTAGATCAAGGGATGTGGGTATTTATAGGCTTTTCGGACATATGCTTTTTGATTCAGTTGTCCAATGATCGCGTGGATTCTGATGCTTAGATTTGATTATTGGCGAAGATTTGGGCCGAGTCGAATAATGTTAAAATAATATTTAATCTCGTGGAATGGGATTTGCGCCGCCTGCTGCTTTCTTGGAGAATACTCATGCAACTTTCTTTTTTCCACAGGTAACCCTTTACCCTAACAATTCTCTTTTCGGGTTGTCTGTTTTGAGCACAATTAAGAAAATCTATTTTCTCGCGAAAATATTAATTTTAATCACAAATTTAGGGTACCTATTTTAATATTACTAATTAGAGCTTTAATTAATGATAAAACCCTAAAAATTTAAATCAGCTTTAATTAATTTCAGTGGGTAGAATATGGGGGAACTTTATATTTACAAATGTTCGGTTTTTAATTGGAGGCTCGGATGAAGCCTTGTCAGCGCATGTAATTGTGTTACGTTAGTCTTTATTTAATTATTTTAGTGTCTAAATAAATTAATTTAATTAAAAATAGAAATAAAATTTGACCGTCTACGGAGAAAAATAGTAATGTTTAATTGTATGTGTGAAAAAGATAGAAAATTAAGTCTTCGTTTGAAAAGATAAAAAGTAGAGTCTAGCTATTTAAAACTTTGCTTAATAAAGACTTCAAAGAGAAAATAAGCGTAATTAAATCTTAATGTAACTATTGGCCTCCAATTCTACTATGGAAACAATTTGGCATTTACCTCTCGTGGTCGTGATATGTTCTTAAGTAACTATTTAAGCTTAAGCTTGGTAACATACCGACTTAATATAACACAACTTTTCCACAAACAAATTAATAACTATACTTTGTATAATATCTTCCATATATATTTTCTCGAATTTCATAAATAATAGTCTCTGTTGCCTTTTAATGTGCAGAAAAATAACCAAATTTCATTGAAAATAAACACATACAGACTAGAATTTAAAGTTGGAAGAAAGCCAAATTGCCAAAGAAATGGACCCTTTTGCATGTGAGAAACCTCATAACTTTATCTTTTTCAAGCACTCCTACTATACCACTGCCCTACCTAGTCCTCCTGGGTATTAAAGTGTACACACATTTACATAAGCGTACCCAAAAAATCATTGTTTATTTTATCTTTATTACAAAGAACCATATCATATGACATTCCTTTATATATGTCCTCATTGCATTGTTTTATCATTCATTCCATCTTAGTCCCAATTTCATTTTCTCTATGGCTAAACTAACAATGTCAATGATCCCAATAGTTCTGGTTTTGCTATACATCACATGCAAAATTGAGTCCACCTCTGCCACTTCGAGCTTCATTTGGTCTAAATGTAGTTCCACCACCTACCCATCTCTCTGCTTCCAAACACTTTCCAGTTATGCCTCAACCATCCAAACTAGCCAGCACCAATTAGTCCAGACTGCGCCTCAATAGCGTGAAAGCTCAAGCTACTCAATCTTTCATGAAGAAGCTTACTTAAGTCAAGGGACTAAAGGCTAGAGGCTGCTAAACGTAAAGAGGCTGCTTGGAGGGAAATGAGTGATGATGTGGATAGAGCTAAGCAAATCAGTGAAGGGCTGGAAGGTATGAGGGAAAGATCGCCATGCAGGGGCCGGTTCATCATGGCATATGAGTAATATTGAGACTTGGAGTTAGTGCTGCGACATGACTAGTGGTACAACCCCATATGGGATGGTTTTCAGGAAAACTATGAATGCAAGAATTAGGAGTTCAATTAGAACAAGGGTCACTAATGTTGCTCAGGTCACAAGTAATGCTTTGGTTTTGGTTCACCAATATGCTGGAGCAAATTAGAAAAACTAATTAAAGCTTTAGTAGAGTACCCTTAAACAGAGTTTTATGGCATTATGTTCTACCTAAATCGGTGTAATAAGAGTATTAGTCAGATTATATTACCACGTCGTATGTTTTTAAATGTACGTATTAGGCTTAATTATTTTGTTGTATAATGATTTGGTTGATTATAGCGTGGCAATGATATATAAGAAGATATTTACTGTCTCCATTCCTAAAAAATTGTCACATTTAACTTTTTTCATTATCAGCTTGATGCATAGCTTTCACGATCTTGATTAAAAATCTAAATTTTTTTATTTTTAATCAATTATCGATTTAATAATAAGTATGTTGAAAATCTTATATATTGATACATTTTTTGAAACCAGATATATAACAGCATTAAAAATTATTTGAGTTGAAATTAAAAAATTATTTCATTAAAATACGAATCACGATAATTTTTATTGACGGAGGTACACTCATTTGTCACTTAACACCGAGCACAGTGCACAACTCATACTTGAAAAAGGGAAGATTTTATTTATCTTATCAAATGTCAATCCTGCTTACATGAAACAGGTCTTAATATAAATGATTTAATTTCTAGTAACTCCTTAAAATAAATAATAAATGCAAAGAAAGGATAAAATTAAAGTAAAAGTGTAATTCGCCTTAAACATAGGAGAATGATGGAAACAAATGAAAGTTAAGTCATGCTATAAATCTTAATAAACAATCCAACTAAATTAAGTATGTTGCTATGAGGTGAAATTACCCCAGTAGAACTTAATACAAGTTTTGAAGATTAGAGTTAATTGTCAGGAAATGATAGTGGTATTAGATTATTTTGATCTCACGACGGTGTTATTGTGGCAGTTCACAAAAGTTACATTTTGGTCACGAAATGGCATGCGATTAATCTCGCATGTGTTTAGATTTAATGGAAGCGTTAGTTTGAGTGCGAGAAGTGCGGCTTGTGTGTCTAACTTGCCTGAACTAAACTACTACTGAGAATCTTATTAGGGAAATACGAGCAGGGCAGCTTGACAATTTTCTCACGTACATAAGATATTTTCTTTCAGTGAATTATATTTTAATCTCTGG
This sequence comes from Lithospermum erythrorhizon, assembly GCA_019722365.1. Taxonomy (NCBI): domain Eukaryota; kingdom Viridiplantae; phylum Streptophyta; class Magnoliopsida; order Boraginales; family Boraginaceae; genus Lithospermum; species Lithospermum erythrorhizon. The sequence goes on along the minus strand of JADFUC010000776.1, from coordinate 1,128,541 downwards.
TTTGAAATCACGTGATCGTAATCTGAAATTTTCTTTGATAGTTGATTGTTTGAATTTTAACATGCTTTGTTTAATGTGAGCACTACATTTGATATAGGCTTTTTTACTTATAATTTAGAAATAAGAACTTCGCGATCACTTTAATAAAATATTTTTATCCCAAATAATTATCCCCATTTTAAAGCGGATGGATATGAGCAAACGTATCCTGCTGAGATCCATGAATCTTCAAACCAACGATAACAGCAAATTATCTTCCATCTAATTAATAAAGATGATTGATGAGGGACAAAGCATTGCTAGTAAGCGTTGCCACATTTTGAACATTGCCTCTAACTTTATTCTTCACATTTTGGCTCACTTTTCTCCCTGAAAATCCATCCATGCAAGAATCAGTATCAGTAATAGCAGCACTAGCCCATGTCTTTGCATTAGCCCATTGGAACTTCTTGTCTGCATCTCCAAGATGTCCCATTGCATCAACCGTTTGTTTGAGCTCATAAACTGCATCCTTCATGTCTTCAATGCAGTCTTTTATAGCGGCCGCTTCGAGCCGACTAATGTTCCTCTGCTTTGCTAGTTGAGAGACTGCTATTGAGGCCTTGCTTGCGCCTTGAACGGCCACGTTCAAGGCGGTTTTGCATAGCGTTAGCGTGTCGGTTCGGACTTTGGAGGCATATGGTGTGAGGGTCTTGAGGCAAAGTGTGGAGTAAGTTGCCGTTGAGCATTTGGTTTTGATGAAGTTTGTGTATTTTCTTGGGACTTTGGTGGTTGTTGTTGTTGTTGCTGATGAGGCTAATTGAGATTGGGAAATGAAGAGAAAAATAGCCAAAATGATGGTTAGGAAATGGCTTGAAGATAATTTGGTAGACATCTTGATGATGGTTTTTTGTTTGTTTATCTTGTGATGTGTGTGATGATTTGCCTCTTTTGCAAGGTTTTGGAAATGTGTAATTGTAGTGATTGAATGAAGAATAAATAAGGTCTTATTTATAGCCTAAGCTAGGGGCTCAACTGTCAGGTGCTTACTTGTTTTGCACTATCAAAGCTAGCTAGATATATTCATGGGAAAGTGTGAAACTGCGGTAAAAGCGAGGTTATGCAGAAATAATACGGATGATTTAATCTTTGGGATGTATATCTCTCACCGATTGATCGGGCGTTAGAACTTAGTTTTAAGCAGCTTATCTGAGATCATTCATTATGTGAAAATATTGGTATTTAACACTATAATTATTAAATATTCAACTAATACAATCTCTTTGGGATGAAGAGAGTAATTACTCTGTAAATGAAGAAAGTGAATATGCACTTTTTAAGTCATAAAAAAATGAAACTCTATGGGTAATCCCATGTGGTCCTAATAAAAAATTATGAAATTAAAAAGTCAAATATATAAACTAGCTAGCACGTTGTGACTACTGGGTATACACAAGGAGTGGGCGTGATTATGAGCACACACTGCTTAATTAATGTTTAAGATGAATGGAGAAATAATTATTGTTAGAATGGTCAATTTACAAAGATAAAAATAATAAGAAATGGGCAAGTAGCTCGTTGAAGGCATTGGAGGAACTAGAAATTTCATATAGGGAAGGCGAAGTAACTATATTATATAAATAAGGAAAAATATCTGAAATTTGAGGAGAGAGACGAAATAGCTTAATTTTTTTTTTAATAAATAAATGATAAAATTTTATTTATTAATATATACTAATAAAAATATAATTTTTAAAATTTTAGGAGATACATTGCCTTACATACATGATACCTCTTCCAGTTCTTCCACTGGTTGAAGGTATGTATGGACAGAATAAGACTTAGCGTGTGGTGTTATTATCGAATACATTTGAGGTAAAATGTTAATGTTAGGACTTACGGACATATGAAAATTTTGCATGATATTAATAAAGTATGTATTGCTTATAAGAATTAAAATAGTACGTTGAGTAGAATTTAGTTAAAAACTAAATGATGGAAATTGAAATATAACGACAATGAGTGAGATATAAATACAAATTTTAAATGTAGAATGATTTTAGCTTAATGCATTAAATCAATTATCTAATAAGGACTTTACTTGTAAGAGATTATTATTCTCTTTATCATGGATTCATCATTAAGTGTCATTGTCAAACCCACGTTTAATACAATCATAAGAAAATTGTACAATTTTTTGGAGTTATCATCAGTATAAAAATTGTAAATTATGCAGTAAAATACAATAAGTTACTTGTGATCTTTCTTTGTTTATCACGAGAAATCTGAAATGAGTCTACATCACAAAAGATTGTCAAGTTTAATTTTACAACAAATGAAATCAACTTGGAAATCTTGCTTGACCTTAAATGGCTTTCACGCATACGTAACATTGTTGACTCGGACCGAGATTAAGATGTGAATAGTAAATTAAAGTAACTGCTGAGGTAGTGTTAAAACACTGTTACTCATATATTGCACTTGTTAACAAGTACTACAATTGTTAACAAATGGATTCATCAATACACACCTTCCCTTGGGGAGATCATCTGACTGAAAAATGAACTAAACGAACAAACAGAAGCACTTGAGATTGTGACTTGTAAAAATACTCATATGAACTAGATGGAAGGAATGAATTTACAACTGCTAATGAGAAATGGTAAAAAAGACATTAGCGCCTCGATCCTCTAGCTCGTCGTGTATGAATACTGAAAATTTTGAAAAAATGAAAAAATGATTGATGTACTCTCTTGGTATGATCTGGTAGTAGTTATGGTTTACTGATATTCTTCTTCCATAACACCAATTTCTTCAGGAACTTCATAACCTGCAAATTCATGTTTATTTATTGGTTTAGTTACATCAATGATATGATAAATGGATAGTGGATTAGAGAAGTTGTTTTTACATCTGACGGATCCTTGAGGGAGTAAAGCGCACTGCTATCTTTTGGTGCAGAAGATACCAGAATACCAAATCCATGGTTCATCTCTCTCAAAACCTGCAATTGGAGAAGTGAAATTTGTAATGGACAGATCTGGAACTCAAAAATCAAAATGATGAGGTGCTGAGTACAAGTTTGAGTTGGAGTTGCTTTTGATTCAACTAGAATATACCTTGAATGCATCTTCGTCAGTGTGATCATCTCCAATATATATAGGGAGAACATCATCAGAATCGCTTAGGCCTACATTATAAGCAACATCAATGTTAGAACTTGGTACCTTCAGAGTTCAGGCAGTAACTACACAAGCGCAGACAGGTGAATGAAGCCTATCTGAGCAAAGCCTGGAGCCCTGGACCATTGTCATATAATGAGAATATATGCTTAGGAGCATTGATGAAGCTAGGAGGGAGATAGCTAAGAGTATTTCTAGTAGCTTTTAATGACATGTGCAGAAAATGGTTGTGTTTTTCTGTGTTATTCTACACCAGCTAACAAAAAAGCCTCGCCAAACACCTCTAGAGTACACTCACCAGAGTGATTCTAGCAAAGACTTGAACAGCTTTCCCTTGTCCCAAGAAAGCACAGGCCGGACTTCTAAAACCTAAACTTGGCAACAAGGTGTGTTAATACAAAAACTAAAAGAAGGTAAGTAGAAGAAAATTTAATAGAACTACCTTAGTTTCAATTTTACTGCTCTAACTCGAGCAAAAAATTTAAGTAGGTGTTGACATAGCTTATAGAGGGGCCCGAGAGTATAGAATAGTTTAGGCCGAAAATTATTCAAGTGGAGGAGAGACTACCTTTCGACCATGTGTCAATCTCAAACAAGGGTAATGTTTTAAAACTTCAGTGACAGATTCACACAACAATTGGCCAAATCTAGAGAAGTGGAAAACCATCATTAGAAAAATGTTAATCGGAAGAATCTATTGAAATCTTAGTGCAGCTCAGGGAAATAGTATACGCTTCTCATCTACATTACGGTAGTGAACAGAGGCCTTAGAACTGTGTTGTTTTCAACTATTGTGCCATCAATATCTTTGGTGTTCTCGACAAGAGATCTAAATACCTGCTTGAACATGAACAATATAACAATGAAAATGAATAAAATATCTTAAATCTTATCTTATGAGGTGAAATTCTCAAACAGGTACCTCGTTGATCATAAGGTAAAAGAATTCACTAGCAGAGGCTGAAACAAGCTAAAACTCCTTTCCCTACATTGCCCAAGAATATAAATACAAAATTAATGATTGAAAGCGTTCATAGGCGATATAATTATTTATGACCCAGCTAGATGATGTTATACTTGAAAAAAGCTAAACTTCACAGATGCGATAAAACTGTTTTCTCAAGTTGCCTGCTCATCAGTGGACTTTATACAGTTTTGTGATGTTCTGACTGCAAATGATAAGGTCTAACTGATTCATTATATCCATTCCATGACTACCAGCATAGTAAAAGTTCTGTTAATCCAGCGAACTTATATACCTGCATACATGGTAACATATAAGAAATATGTAGGATACTAAAATAGCCCTAAGGAATTCTTGAATCATAAACACAAAATCAAAAGTACTGCCTTAAGTTTGAGGAAGATCAACTACTATCAAACTATACTAATATAATTGCTGTAGGGAAATATTTCGCAACACTTCTAACTGCTGCATCCTGAAGCTTAAAATTTATCACGTTCTGGTAAGAACTTGAGAATGCAGAGATGTATTTAGTGCTATGTAAGCAGAGGGAGTGGTAAAGGTTGATACTTACAGCACTTGACATGAATGCTTTGTCAGGGTTGTCCACAATTGGAGATAAAGTCCCATCGTAATCCAGAAATAGTGCAAGTCTTTTGCCCTTAGCAGAATTTGTTATTTGCTCAAAAGATGAGAGAACCAAAGGGTACTTAAGCTACAAAACAAGGCAGTGTATAAGACAACTCCAGCCATGAATGCACTGGCAAACAAATTAATTAAACATGGGCAAGTCAGGAAGAATGAAACTTGCCAGCCAGTTTTTATAAGCAATATCAGCATCTGTTGGAGTTAGCTCAGATCCAAAATTCCTAGTCAATTCGCTATGTGGGGGCGAAGACGATTTCATGGCTTCCAACCAACCCGAAGACATAACATCATCGAGAATCTCGGGAATCATCCTAGGTACTTTAAGAAGTGAAGAGTTGAATGTTGGACTGTTCGTTGAATAGGGTAGCCGAGCAGTGTGTATTGCACGGGGTGAGTTATTCATTAGAGCAGAATCAGCAAGAATAGGGGACCCAATATTTGAGTTGATGTCCATTATATCCATATCCTAGCAAATGTGATTTCCAAGATGCACTGAACACTGATATAGACTACAGAGTATGAAGTATGAACTAGTTTCAGCCAACCGTTTTCAACAATAATGAGAAGCTATGAATGTCACTATATGAAACCTAGTTTCACCTGACGGTTTTGACAATGAAAAAACACATCTTCAATGTCTTTTTGTCACAGTTTGTTGGAATGAAGCCCATCAGGAAGACAGCTCCTGAAGTATGACATGCCAAAAACACATGTTTTCACTAAAACTGAAATCAAAATCCATAGTTTAAGTAGGTTATATAATATCAGAAATATCCTACTTGGTCATCCATCCCTTTCCCTATGCAGACAGCAATTCAGTCTTAGCCTCTTAGGCCAGAAGATAACTGCAGAATAAACGTTGAAATTATGAATCATTATAATGGAGTTGTTGCCTTAGCAGTTAATTAAACCTATAGACACTACATGTAAGGGGTTCAGAGGTTCAAGGTACAGAAAGTCTAGAACAATTATAGATGTAACAAAAAGTGAGAAAATACAGTTCATAAGATGCAACCACATAATATGACCAGCTGAAATTCATGGGCAGCAAACAACAGATGGAGCCAAAACTTGAACAAAATGCAACAAGACAATGACATTGATGGACCAACATAGTGTTGTTACCATCAGACTGATATACCAGTTACCACCTCGAAAGATTTCAACAAACGATTGTTCTGAATTTCTATTAATCTCTTAAGTCTTACCCTAAGATACTCAGTTCCTCATTCTCTGATTTCCAAACAGAGATGTCATACACTAAATACAATCAACATAACAATAAACTTTCTTCATTATAAAAGAGCTGCATGTTATACACCGACAAAAACTGCCATATTCATCACATTTAAGACAACAACAAAATAGAAAACAAAGCATTAAGACTTGAGAATGTCAAAGGAAATTTAGAACCTCTAAATCAACCAAAAGGATAGTTACAGCTTAAGATGATACGCACCACATCAGCTAACTCAACACAGCTACGACTATTTTGCAAACACATTAAATCAATCCATGTGGATAACATTTGTCAGGCTATTAGGAAAAAATTACTTAAATAACCAAAATAATCGCCCTATGGATGGACACAAGCTAAATACATAAATCAACATATAGTTCAAAACCCAATAACTTATATTTGGAATTAGAAATATTTGAAAAAGTCATTGTAACACACAGACTCCCACCCACAACTACATAAAGCCATAAACACAATGTACCATTTTCCAAGCTGATCTATATTACAAGTAATTCACATTAAACAATACTAAAAAAACAATCTTTTCATCATTAAAAATCAAACCAAACAAAGGGTTATCATCATTTGCAGCTAAAAACATAATTATAAGCTATACATTATATGTTATGACAATGCACAAGATTCTTGAACTATAATATATGAAAAAAAAATATAACCCTTTCAAAGAGCTTTAAACAAAAACCTTCAAACATACAGTAACAATTAAGCAATTTCTTCAAAAGGGTATGCATATTTCGAAAATGCATATTGAAAAGTACCGAACTTTTTCGAAAAGACAAAGATTCTGAGTTCAGACAACAAAACGACAAAATATTATATGCTGTGAAAAAAAATGACAACACATAAAAATTCATTAAAAAAGAGCGAGATGATAAATAATGACGTTACCTTAGCAGAGATATTAGCAAAGCCAAGAGAAAAATTTGCAGAGAGATTAAACAAAAATGGTTGAAGGAAGAGGAAAAAAGAAAGATTATTTGGCGGAAAAAGAGGTTATATATTTATAGGGTGATAAAGTTTCTGATATTGACTGATGGGGAAAAAATAAAAATAATTTGTCATCTAGATGAGGAGATAAAAAATCATAAATTTGTGTTTTATTGACAAGTTTTATGCTTGTTTAATCTTAGATTCTTCTGTGGATAAAGCAATTTTTGGTTATTTTAAAAATAAAATTATACAAACATGAATTTAATAAAAAAAAATTCGCATATACAAATAAGTGATACTAAAGAGATTAAAAATATTTCAAATGGATGATAATAAATGAAAAAAGTTGTTTGAAATAAAATTTGTTTTATTTATTTTTGGTAAAAACAAATAGAAAAGTAGTAATAGAGAATTCAGTGGGAATAATATCTAAAAGTATCAACTAGTTGAAGAGTATTAAGATGAACTTGATATGTTCAAGGATTATAGGAAAACTTGAGTTTATTCATGATTTGATAGTGAAAAGAAAATATCAACATTAATTAAAAATGGAAAAACGACAAAGGTGCACAAATCTAAGTTGAACATTATGGGATCATAGAGTTTCATCAAGCTATCGTACAAACTTTCCACGGGTGCATATAATTCCCCGCCATTTATTTCTCGCCAACAATTTTTCTATTTACTCTTAGCAAAAAGTATGCATAGCATGGTGAAAATTACATTCAGCGTATAGCGCGTATTGGGGTAAAGGGAAATTAACAATTTGTTGTATTATGCAATTAACTAGTATGCGTAGATTAAGTTAACGCCGCATGCAGCATTTCTTGGCGTTGAATCGTAAAGGCGATTCGTTAAGTTTTATTGTTCTAATTTTTAATGTTATTAATTATCTTTGAATAATGAATAATTTGAAATAAAAATTTAGGGTAGGAAGCTTGATAATAAAAAGGGAGAAAATATTAATTAATATATAATTATTAATACTAGAATACGGGACGAACACTTATTCATCCATTACTATAACTCAACATTTTAGTCAAATTCAACACGATCCACACACCCTTCCCCTATATTCACTCTCTCCTACAATTTCGCTCGAGATGGCGGAAGAGAGAAACGAGTCAAAATACGTGAAGTTGACCAAAGAACAATCTCCTCAAGAAATTACTCCTGGAGAGCTTAATCAACCAATTGAAGTGGTCTATAAATTCACACATTTATTATTTTTATTTGCATATAAATTATATTTATTTATTAATTAATTGCTGGGTTGCTAATTAAATTCCCGTTGGAAAATTATAGTATTTTTTTGGTTGAATTTATGTTTTATTTATTTGTTTACTTGATGTAAATTCACACACATTTACATATTTTAATGTGCATATGAATTCTTTATATTTTTATTAATTAATTTATGATCCGCTAATTAAATTCCTGTTTGTTGACTTGACTTATATAGTTTTTTATTTTTATTTTGCTAATTATAGTATTATGTGGTAATGATGTTGTGGTTGAATTTTATGTTTTTGTTAATTTGTTTACTTGATCTAAATGTGATTGGACTGGATCTGCAATTTTGATAATAGATTGGAAATTAACTATGTAGATAATTGTGGAAATTAATTATGTAGGTAATTGTGAATTTTGTCCGGTTGCATTTCGTTTATCGTGCAGCTACGTAGACTAAAGACTAAACTTGTGGACATTTTTGGTTTTGAGTGAGAAAAAAGCATTTGAGGATTTTTATTTTATTTTATCTGTATTAGAGATTTAGAGGATTTAGGTGGTGCTAACGCGGTAGCTATTTATAGTGAAGATGTGAGCCTTTTTTATTTAATTTAATGTATTTTTTGTGTAGTTGTTGAGAGATTCTAGCATTGTCTGTTTGCTCGACTACTTTCTATGCGGTCACTATTATACTTTTACTATATGTTTGTATATATTTTAGTGGTATATATGAGTTTGAAATGATGTCTCCGATTTGACTAAGTTTGAGTGTTCTTGTATTGAACGTTGCAGCGAGAATAAATCGTTTTGATATTCCTACAGTACCTAATCCTAGTTTTAGTCCTTTACACAATTGTAGCTTCAAATGTTGTTCCATTCCTGTTACAACTTACAAGAGATTGATTTCTTTGGCTGTTATGTTAAGGAGTAGAGGTAGGTAATAAATTGTTCTCTTAAACTAGAATAGTTAATGAAATAAATCAAAGTGGCGCTCATTACACTACCTACGCATTATATCTATTGTTGAAGAAGTAGGTAGTGTTTGCACGTCAGCTCTACAGTCAGGTTGGAGCAGTCTGCTGTTACCCACGGGGTAAGGTTGCATACTATCCAGACCTTCCCCCCCCCCCAAAATCCCATTTAGGTGGGAGTCTCTTTAGAGGCATTGGGGCATGTTGATGTAATAACTCCTTATTGTGTCTTTAAAAAAGTGTCATTGATCAGGAATTCAGGATATAGTAGATCTACCTTTTTTGCTATATCAGGGAATTGGTTAGAAAATCTAGTTTGTTTATTGGGCAGGTGACAGTTCACAAGTGTAACGAGTGTGGACAGCCTTTACCTGAAAGTTTTGAGTTTCCTGCTGATGAACCATGGTCAACTGGGATTTTTGGATGCACTGAAGATACCGAGAGCTGTAAGTCATCGTTCTGTCTTCTTGATGTTCTCGTCAAGCATAAGAGGGCTAGTGTGGAGCAGCCTATATTGATTTTTTTGAAGTTAACTTGATTCTAGTCATACATGTGGCATAGTGCCCACATTTGTGTTTCTTTTTTGTATAGCTGCTCTTTCTTAGCATATATGCCTTGTCATAATGTTTTCGCATTTCAAACCTTAAAGGTTGGACGGGACTCTTTTGTCCATGTGTTCTATTTGGTCGAAATGTTGAAAAACTCAGAGAAGATACTCCTTGGAATACGCCATGTATGTGTCATGCGATATTTGTTGAAGGGGCACTTGCTGCTGTAGCAGTGACTGCAGCATTACAATGGATTTGAGCCCTCTCTGTGTGAGGTCTTCTATTTGGTTGAGTGGCTGTGTCTGCACGGGCCTTACATGCAGGCAGGCTTTACAGAAGAAACCTCATCTTAAAGGTACTCTCCCCTCTTTTAAATCTCATCCATACTGAGAAAGGTTATATAAAATATGAGCATCCATTATTACTTAGTGTATTGTGATTAATTTATCTGTTTTTATTTAACATTGTTGTTGCTTTTTGTTGGCGTTGTCGTTTTAATGAACTATGGAATCCATAGTCAGTCATTCTGTTTTCAGCTCTATTACCTTCAGCGTCGTGTCCATTTTTTAAGTTATTCTTGTTCATCTCATCATTGAGAGTTTGGGAAAATTGTAACTAGTAGTCTATTTTCCCTGACAATTATGTTTCTTATTGATGCAGAACTCACCATGTGATCCATGCATGGTACATTGCTGCTTTCACTGTTGTGCCTTGTGCCAGGAGCACAGGGAGATGAAAGGGCGCCTTTCAGACGATGCTATAGTTCCAATGACTATAGTCAACCCTCCTCCAGTCCAAGAGATGAACACAAACACTGACCACCGGAGATCCGAGCCTTCCTCTGCAAATGGCTCTGGAGCTCTATTTAGAGATGCAAGCGTTGTGAGGATCGCTCCTATTCTGCGACAACCGAGACACCAAGCAAACATTCTGAGCTGTGTATGTTACATGTTTAATCATACATTAGTTTAATATTCGAGCCGGAGACTCATATTATACACAATTCTTAAATCTCGTTAGAATTTTGTTTGTTGGAGCATATATTACTGATATGTTTGTAGGCATGTGTATTACAATTACACATTACACTCCCTTGAAAACTGAAATACCGGAATATTTAATATCGACACTCATTGGATTTTGGGGACATTTTATATGCAGTCATGAAGGAAGAGTATCACTGAACATTGTATTACAATTACTGATTGTCTACTTGCTTTTAGTTAAAATGTGGATTTCATTTCTGACAACAATTTTGGGACAACATTACATCTTACTGGCAGAATTTGCTGAGAACAATCTTAATCAGGGCCAATTCCTATACCATCCAGCCCATGCAGAGACCAAACCACTAATACCTAATGTTACAGCATGATTACAGAAGGGTTGGGTTCAATCTCAAAGCATTATTGCAATATAATCGATCAGCAACATTTTGCAGCTACTGCCATGAACCTCATCACTCTGTCAATGCTCTAATTTTCTTGATAATCTCTTTTACATCTTTGGTTTCCTCGTCGTCGATTGATTTCAACACGCTTTCTTTCTTTCTTCAGTCAGCTGGTGATGAGGAATGAAATCAGACCAGATATGAAAATATGCCCAGCCAACAGCCTCCCCGAAAGCCGATATGCCAACTCATTCTCTTAGCCAACTTTGGGTCAATACTCAATTCTTGCCACCCAAAGGAAATGGTCAGAAATAACCATTTCGCCTGCATTACTTAAAGAACTGCCAGCAACTGCATGGATGGTGTCGAGCCACTGTTGCGTCGCAAGGCATTGAAACCGGTGAGAAACCTCCCTGAACGAAAGGCCTTTCGGCTCAGTCCCGAGGCGACTTCCCAATTCTTGGCTCTTTGAGCTATGTCTGGATGCTTGGTTTCTAGGTGCCAGTGAACTAGCTTTGATACATATTGGAAAGTCTTGTTAAAGCTTGTCTATGCCATCTCTTTTGGCTACGGAATATAACTTATCTAGTGTATCTAATCATGGTTGAAAGACTGTGTGTTTGAGTGATGGAATGAGAGAATAATAACCAAGATTTCAATCTTTAATTGATTGGAATATAGAAATTATTTATTGAAAATGGAGGAGGAAAAAAAATGGAAGCAACCACAAAAATATACTGTATTTATTTTTATTTCTTGGATAACTAAGCCATGTGGTTGGATAACAATTTGTATCTAGAATTTTGTGGAAGTTTAGCATTGTCAACAATTTAGCACAATCATATGAATCTTATATATAAAGCACCTTCTGATTTAACTTTATTTATTTATTAGTGTCCACATCCCTAGATATATCATAAATTCAATTTTTAATTCTCAAAAATTAACAAATTTTGCGGATCATAGTGACTCCATAAAATTTAATTTAAACTAAAGCTATCATTTAATATCGAGCGGAATGAAATGCGTATTTTAATATATTTAATACCAAATATTAAGCGATATCGACAATATTTTGAAATGTATATTTAAAAGTAGTTTATAGAAATTAGGCGAAATAGGGCAGAAGTAAAACTATATACAATCTGATATTTGAGCGTTTGTATTTTGCACTCCTCACCCTTACTTACCGTTCTCGACAAAAAATAGGACAAGTGGCTCGTCTGAGGCATAATTTTGTGTAAATGCAAGTACCCATCATACTTAACCTTAAGGAATTTAGGTTCAAGTTTTTAGTATATGAATTTTTAAGTCGCTTGTGATTTAAGCTTCATACATATTGTTGTGGGCCAGGAGCGTGGAGGATATATGAGGCATGTAAGGTAAAAGCGTATGAACTTCCACTCCGTTTCAAACTTTTCATGATAAATAACAAAAATTACTCTACAAATATATGAGCCGAATCGAGTTTTCGGTCAAAACGACACCAGGCAGATCTTAAATCGAGATTTCCGAACCGAATCAAATTTACTGACACCTTTCCGAGAATACTTATACACTTGCTGGCTTGATGATTTTAGTAACTTGGAAGCCAAGCTATTTTCTTACTTAAATATAATTTATGTTAGGCTAATTTTGCTATTTGCCCACTATCTTATGCGTTTATTTTGATGATATCTTCCATTGATTTGATTAGCACATGCATGCTTGCTATCTTATTTTAACATTTTATTTTCATTATTTTTAACATGCCGGAATGCATGGACCCCAATCTTCATATTTAACAAATGACATAAATTTCATTACAGAAAAGTGTCGATGCAAGCCTAGATGAACAATGGTTAAGCCTAGATGAATGGATTTTATCATAAGTAGAATCCGGCAAGCCCTAGATGTATGCTCAAGATTGACATCATGAAGGCCTATGATTCCGTGGATTGGACCTTCATGTGGTGTCTGCTTGCACAAGATTAATGCTGCAATGATATCTTCATTTCTTGGATAAAAAGCTTGTGTTACCACCTCTGGACTGTGAATCTCTAATGGGGCTAATATCCTGGTTTTTTCCAATGCTGAGGCCTGAGGGGATCCCCTCACCCTATTGTTCATCATTGTTATGAAATTCTTTGACATGTTGCTGCAGCATTACATTGAGGTGGAGGGGTTCAATTATCATCCTCTTTGTCAGGATATAAAGCTCACAAATATTTGTTTTGCTGATGATTTTTTGTGTGTTAAAGTGCTGCTACTTCTAAAGTCCTTGCAGTTAGTGAAGAAAACCTTGGAGGTCTTTGGCAGTGTCACTAGTTTAATGCCTAATTTGTCAAGAGTTCTTGCTTTTTGCTGAATTACAATAACTGCGTGTGGAGAAATACTTGTGCTCTATTATTAGCATATCTAAAGAAGCTCAGCTGTAATCAGTATCTAGGGATTCCCTTAATCCACCAAAACAATTGTGAGCTAGTGATTTATAGACCTTTTGAAGGATAAGATCAAGGTAAAATAGATAGCTGGAAATCCAAGTGTTTAAGCTTTGCTGGCAGGCTGACACTGATTGAATTCTGTGTCTTTGACACTTATAATTGTGTACAATCAGTCAGTTTTTTCTTCCTGCAATGATTGTATCAAGGAGATCTACAAAAGATGATCAGAGGTTTTTATCTCTTATTGTGGCAAGCCTTGCAAGTCAGTTGGAAGGATATCAACTTAAAGAAGAAGGTGGTGCAGGGTGCAAAGACAATGCTTCTTGGAACATGTGAAGGAATAAGGATACCATGTGGATCTGAATGGATAAATACATACAGGTTGAAGGTGGAGCAGTTTCTGGGAGTTCCAAGCCAAGGCGTTGATACTTGGACTTGGAGGAAATTGTTGGGCTTGAGGGAGAGCTTCACCTCATCGAAACAGACTATAAGGGGGAGATGGTAGGGGCACCAGTTTCTTATATGATAATTTGCACAGTATGGGTGTTTTTACTTAATGTGCTTAATAGTGGTGAAGTGAGTATGCTCAGAATCGATCCTGGTATACTGTAAAGAAAGGCTAGAGCAGATCAAATTGTGGCCAAAGGGGTAGGCACTATACTGAGAAGGTTGCAGGAATGTAAAAGCAGGGATGCCTGCTCTGCTATGTTTCAGCGCTGATGATTTGTGGGATGGTTCTCAGAACTTTTGCCTCTAGTAGAATCTGGCATTCTCTTAGAGTTGTCTTGGGGTAAAGTCAACTGGTACAAGCTGGTCTGGTTTTAGTGGTCATATCCCAAAACACAGCATTGTTTGGATGCTATGCAGGGGTCGATTGCAAACAAAAAACAGGCTTAGCAGGTGGGTATTGTTTCCATTAACCAAATGTATGTTCTGTGATGCTTGTGAGACTGTTGGGCATTTGTTTTCCTTTGCCCTTTCTCTCTAAATGCAGTGTGGAGAAATTATCCTAGTTACATGGTGACTTCCATGAGCCTGGTGGATGGTGTAGTGAACTGCAAAGCAGGAGCCTGGGTAATAGTTTTGTTCCAAAACAGGAAAGTGGTCTTCGATTGTGCCATTTATCTCATCCGGAGGTAGCGTAATGATCGTATATTCAATAACGTTGTAATGCATGTACTGCCAAGTAGTGCTATATAATTTCAGTGCTGGTTACACTCCAGTTTTGGTGTATTTTCGAGCGAATAACCTCTACGACCTTGCCTCATGGTCATCGATATTCTGAGGTACAGAAACATTGAGATAGATCGATCTGATATTCTATATTACGATTTATTTCGAAGTCAAACGCTAACTAAAACCTTATGCAGCTTCTAAAAAAACTCTTGATATTGGATAATTTTACGAACCGAGCCGTGTATATTATTTTGTTTTAAATATTTTTTATATATGATATTTTAATTTTTCATTTAAATTTTAAGTTTTTCGAAATTATTATACTAGTTTTAAATATTTATATCCCAATTTAAAAGGAAGTCAAAAACTGTTAAAAATTTAAGGTTCAAAAGAATCAGAAATTCAAAATGCTAATTATCAATAGAGGAAATACTAAAATCTTGGTAAATCCTAATGACTACACTAACATTCATCAAACAATAATTTACCTAACACCTAATTGTACACATAGCCAACAATAACCAATATTTTACAATTAGATAAAAATGAAATGTTAGTGCCTCTACTCAACAAGATTTAGGTTAGTTAGTAATTAGACATAAATTATTCTTATATAATTTGAGTATTTGACATGATTAAATTTACTCAATGCTTCCTCTACCTCACTTTATATATATATATATTTAATTTTAAATCTGCAAAAGTTTTATTAGGATTCATATAATTTGTGATTTAATTTACAATTCTTTTTCTTCTTTGGCTTTCGATTTAAGATTAATGTAATTTATATAATTATTTTTTATTTTAACTAGATAACATCAAGTTCAAGAAAAGAAGTAAAGTAAACGATGAAAAATCGGAATGGCTTGATGATAAAAACGAAAAACCGACCGAACCAACCCAAGAAAGCCGCGTAAAGAAAAGCAGAAGCGCTACTTAGGAACGATCAATCAATTCGTGTAATTAGAAAGCGTAACAGATAGGCGGTTTAAAAAAAAAAGGAAGCCGAAAAAAGCAGAATGAGCAGAAGCGAAAACAGCCTAGTTCTTGATAGCACGCAATACTTACAGATTCAGGCTTGGAAACACATCAGCCACTTGTCGTTGTGATTTTACTGCCACAACGACGACATCATTCTTTCGAATAGCCAATTCACAAACCATAGGTGCCCCAATGCAGTATTCCGAAAGGTTGAGTGACAACACTTGTAACCCCAATGATGATCTTTCCACCAAGAACCCCAAACACCTGCCGTGATTGTTAATGAGAACATTTTTCTTCATATTTGCTCTTGGTGAGGCCATTTCCTGTCCTTTTATAACCCTGCCAACGATCATACTCTAGCTTCTTTTCTCCTCTGACCCAAAGAAGTTCTCTTAGTAGTGGGTCTTACTGTAGCATTGCCTCCTTTTCTCCAAGATGAGGATTTCAAACTGTGGGATTTCAGTTTATCCTTGTTCCACCTTATAATTCGTGGAGTAAACTCAGCACTAGAGGAGCTGCTTGCCTGAATATGAACATCATGACCCTTCTCAAATGCTTCCCAAGGCATGTACATTTAGAGCTGCATGAAGTCAATGCCTGACCACTCAATCTATTTTGAATTTGTCTCCAGCATAAAAACTTTTCGCTTGGATGCATCTGGACGAGGATCTTCACGCATAAACCGAGACTTGCCCAGGATCGCAGCAATACTTGGAGTTGACATCAAGATTAACAAGATATTTAGCTGTGTCTTCCCGGATACGAAGATTCCTAACAGTTCCAGTACTCACACCACTGGTACACGCTTCTGGACCTTTGCAAGTCCATTTGCTTGCTCGTCACCTTGGTTTCATCTTTTTAAAGGCATCGCCTTCCTCCTCCCTTATTGTCGCGTTCTTCTCCTCAGCTGTTGCTCTTTCAAAATTTCTTTCTTGCTTCATCCGTAACTCATATCGTTCGATGACATCAACATATTGTGAAGCATCGTAACCATTCAACAGTCACATTTACCATCGTAATCAAAGCTCAAATATCTCTATTTTTACTCATCTGGGGCATGTCTTTCCAGAATCTGGCACCAATTTTTCAGGGGTCTATCCATGCAAAATTTTTGCTTCATGTGTCATAGCTCCACAGGTGGTACACTTACGCACCTAAACTTACCATCCTGTTAAGATTTTCGCACCTCTATCATACCACACTTTCGTATAATTCGGATCGACTTCCACGCTTCCTCTGATCTTCTTCAGATTCTCTCAGCGTTTGGAATGCAAGAGAGCCGGGTATATACTGAGAGCCTGATTAATCTCATTTCATCCTCTCCTCAACCTCGCTTGGGTACAAGACCTGCTCTACGCGCCTCCTCTAATTCGAGTTGCTTTCGATAATTCCTCCTGGAACTTAAACGCTTTGTAACATGGACGCCAATTTGTAAAGAGATAGAGATCAAATCAGAAGCAAGCCCTACTTTTTATAAAAAAAACGGGGGAGGTAAGGGGAGTAGAAGAAATATTTGTTGGATGATTATAATATAATAGAGAACTATATATACAGAATAAGCTACTGTGATAGATTACAATTTAATCTTGATAGAGTGATAATCGATACAAAGGGTTTGGTAAAAAGTCTGTTTGAAACTTGTTAGGCAATATCTGAAAATGCTTCTGTTTTGCTTATTTTTCGTATTTATGTCGGATTTTTGTTGTCTTTATTCTTCGTATATCACAGTTGAGCCCATCTGTTTGTTTATTCTTAAATATGGGATTTTTGTTGTCTTTAATTGTTAATTTGCGGGTTGGCGTCTTTGGATATTATACCAAAAGGGGTGTTGTGTTTGCGTTTAATTTATGTGTATTTGAATAATTATGGTTTGTGTAATTATCTGATCCCATGGGGTTTTGTTGTAAGTCGGACATAAGTCTAATAAGGTTACTCGACAAGTAGACATGGCTAACAGGCAGGCAGGGGCCGGCCGCTTACTTGAGCGAACCGAGGCCGACGGGGCCGAGACCTGCGGACCGGCAGGGGCGGCCCGTTAAGGGGCTCTTGGCTGACCGGTTCGGCTTTTAAAGGCAGCTGGGCGCCTAACGTGGTACCGTTTACCTAGCGGTACCACGTTTATCCACCTCAATAAATTAATAATAATGCATTGACCATTTTGGAACAAAGCATTAGTGCAGATTGGATTTTAAGCGGTACCACGTTTGATAAACTCAAGCAACTAGTTTTATACTTGTCTATGTTGTAATATGAGCTACTTGTGAATAATGATAGTAGCGTTTGATTTAAGCAGTACCACGTTTATTACCAACAGTATATACTTGGTATTTTTCAATAAAGATGAGATATGGTTTAAATCAAAGCGGTACCGGCGCGTTTGGTAAATAAATATGTAGATGATATAAGCGTGTGCCGGATTTAAAATCAGCGTTACGTTTATTCAACTTTGCGGTAAAAAAAAGCGTTGAGATTACATAAAGGGGATAATACGCACCAGCCGTTTCTGATTAACTTGTCGTTTGTAGCGAGCTCAGCGATAACAAAAGCGATCTCAAAATCTTATATTGAAGGAATTATGTGAAATTTAAGGATTACACCTCTCGAAGGCGTGGGCTTGTTCGTTTCAATCTGATACTCTGTTCTTTCTAAAATCTAGGTTCGGTATTGTTACCAACTTTTTTATAAATTGTGATATTTTTGTTTTTAAATTAATGGCATCAAAGCGTAATGTCGGTAAAAATGTTCGAAGTCATCTATTAGTGTCTATCTAATGATTTATATTATTTGAGGATGATGATGATGCGTATGGCGAACTACCCATTATTAACTCTCGATCCTAGTCTTCTGATACTACTAATGAAAGGAAAAAAAACTTCATGGATTTGGAAATATTTTAATGGAACCGTGAAAAACAAGCGACGAAAACTTGTATAAATTGTAAGGCTACTCTATCATGGAAAAGCGGGTGGGGGTAAAGGGGGGAGCGGTCATACTTGCTAGACAACTTGGCGGGTCATTAAGATCACTAAAGATAGTGGTGGGGAGAGATGATACAGAGGCTATTGATATCGAGCCGGTAAGAACTTTTTTAGCATCTTGGCTTATAGGATTGAAACTATGAAATTTGTAATCGTGCGTTCTTTTGCCTTTTAATCGTTGTGATGGATGGCGTTTTTTCTTAAATGGATTGAAATATCGTTAATCGAGCTAAACATAACAATATTCAAATTTCAGAAGGTATATGCTCGCATGTGCCAATGATTACAAATGTTTGAATAAGATTACTTCAATTTCATTTGTCATCGTCCGCTAATACCGTTTCAATCGAAAAATTAAAGAGGCCTCTTAAGCAGTTTTAGTGAACTTTTTCATGTTAGATGTTTATGTCCGTCACTTGATTAGTTGCTAAAAGATGGAATAAAAGTTGTTTTGGGATGAGGTTATTTTACCAATTACTTAAGTAAAAGCCGGATTTAATTTTGTTGTTAATGGCGGGGGAGTAGAAAGACATGAATATAAAAATGGTTGAGGCTTCAAATTGTTAGAAGTTTAGAGGGGCTAATTTTGGATTGTGAAACTAGATAGAACTCGACTTATGATCTACTAGTTCGTGCATATATGTATAAGGAAGAAATCTCCGATTTTTATGAGAAGTATGCTCCGATTGGTGAGTATTATGTACCACTCACATATACTAATTGGAAACATTGTTATAGTGCCAAAGTTTTTAGAGCCACTTAAAAGATTATACTAAAGTTTTTCAACTCAATCCGGGCAAAATATTCATCTTGCTTTAGAATGTGTGAATTAATCTCTCCGTTCATATGACTAAACATAGAAATGATTATGTTGCTAGAGATATAGTTCGAATATGGAAGATAAGTTTTAAAATATTTTCTATCCTATCGCATGCACCATGTAGTGAGTATAATCTTGGATCTAACGTAATTAAAAACATTTTTTAATTTTCTATGTGAAATCGTATTATGAATCTTTACTACCCTTTAATCCAAAACTAAAAGAGTTTTGATGTTCAAAATGGAAAGATGGAATTGAAAGCATTATATGTATAACGTAAGCAAATCACAAATCACGGTATGGACAAGGTAAAGGCCACACGTAGAAGTAATTATACAAAGTTTTAATATGTATGGCCCTTGGCGGGAGTTAAAATCTGAAGTCAACATGATCACCTTAGAAATGCGTTACAAGCTTTTAGGTGCCGGTAGATCCCAATCGCTCCACAGAACCCAAATGAGTTAACTCAATATTTATCTACTAACTTTGGGTCAGGTCAATATAATGATAAAAATCCTTTTGATATATATTAAAATGGTGGGCGGCAAAGGCGCTTGTTCCGTCTTGCTCCCAGATGGCAAAAAGAAATATTTTCTATCCTGTAGCCGACAATAGCGGTGAATCGCGTTTAGCATCGGCGAAGCTACAATACACTCAAGAGCGTTGAGACTTACAAGTTTAGCGATTGAAGTATGTGTGTGTGCATCAAGGATTGGGCCGGCGGCCGAGAGCATGGGATCTGAATAAAGACAGATCATGGAGCGAAAAAAGATATGTTCGATGATCTTAGTGACATTGAAGAAAAGGGAGATGAAGAAGGCGAAGAGCCATGATAAACGTTGAAAAGACTCCGACAAAGAAAAGGAGTCAGAAGATGAATTAATTTATGATGATTTGAATTGTAGTTTGTAACTTAATAACTTTTTTATTGTGGCCCAGGAAACTCATGTAAACTCACAGCCCGCCGCAGTATAAAGCGTAGGCGGCTCAAAATAATAAATGTTCTTTTATTCTACAAATAGACTCTATTGTTTTTAAACTTTATTAGTTTAAGCGTGGTGCGTTACGATGCAGCGGTACCACGTTTAATCGAAAAATGGATGCAAAAAACTCCAGACTTTAAAGCATTTTTTAGGATTAAGCATTAATTTACCGTTTATTCTCGCGGTACCACGTTCACTAGCGAAATATATTAATAGGGTTCCGAACATTCAATTGAAACCACCAATTCCACTCAATCTTCAAACTCCAAAAGCCAAAATTCTCGAAACTCAATCTTCAATTCCTCTATAAATCATCTTTCAATTAGTTAATTACGTTATATTAGTATCGATTTGCTAAAATGGCACGAAAAAGAGCTCCCAACAAGGAAATTGTTGAATTACAAACAAAGAAATAGGAGGAGGAGTCGACATGAGTCACCACCACAATCACCCATCACGTTCGCCCACCTTGAGAGGAAGAAGATGTAGGGGTGCAATGGCGGAAGTTCGAAGGGTAGGAGGTGGAGTTACTAAGATCACGAGGCGGGGATGTACCTTGATGAAGGAGAAATCAAGGTGGTCGCGGGCCAATCTTTTATTCCAATTTTAGATCATGCCCAAACTTAGTACATTTACTACTTTTTACTAGTAATTGGTATCCGCCATTGTGTATAAGTTTTATGAATCCGTTCGACTATAATTTATAATGATGAGGGAGTGCTTGGTTGTCGTTACAATATGTCGATGGAGTGCGGGTATTATAGCGAGGAAAACGATTTAATAAAACATTTGGTATGCTTAGTTGGTCGGATGATTACCGGAAGGGATGGTCGCTGGCGGCGATCCGCATTCTGAGAATGTGTCAAGAGCTTAACAACAATCATAGGGAAGTTAAGAAAGAAGGCATAGTGTATAAGAATAATTTGAATGGTATACAAAAACTTGTTTGGAAGAGTAGAGTATCGATATTCTTTGCCATCTACTAGTCAGGATCCGAACTAAGTTGTTTGCATTAAGTTTGTTATGTGGTCTATATTGAATTTGCAGTAGGTTAATATGCCCAGATTTGATACTTAAACATATGTTTCTATCAACGAAAGGCGAAATCGACCGCCCGATATATTATGATTATCTCTCATTTGTTAGTTAATATCAAAGGGGTTCCTATTGGAGAATGAAGTATGGGTTGATTTTAAGAAGGACTCTAAAATGAGGCGATGTTGGTGCTGAGGAAATGCTTTATGTGGGACGGGGTATTGCGATTAAATGGGGTGTTTGAGCATTTAGCGGATGTTGTCAAGATGAGTGTGGAGGAGTTCAGCACTTACCCCAAAGGGATGGGTACACCTCCCTGCTTTGTTTGGCCAACACCGATGAAGCGACCCGAGCTTTGGAGAAGCGGTCTGCCGTTACGGATGCGTCGATAAAAGCTATGTCGATGTTGGAATCGATTAACGCCAACATGTTAAAGTTGCTTGAATACTTGAGAGCATCAAAGTTGATATGGGGCGGCTGAGGGATTTGCGGCCAGGGAGCGTGATTGTGGAAGCGAGGGGCGTATGAATGTGGAAGCGAGGAGAGAGGCGAGGTAGAGCGAGGGAGCAAAAATCGCAGTTCAATTTGAAAACATGTTTCCATGAATAATGTGCTTTGAATGATTATTGATGTTTAGTATTCGAACAATTTAGTTTTTATGTTATGCGACTACTTATTTTTCTAATTTCGAATATTAATATATGTTTGATTATAGCATTTGATTACACTTTAGAATTGTTAATGTGGTATCGTTGTTTTAAATTGAGCAATTTATTGTATTTATTTGGTGACAACTGCTCCATTTGGGTATTAACGTGGTACCGGTAATTTTAAAAGGTACTTAAGGGGTCCTCGAACCGGGCTTTGGGCTTGGGGCCCCGATCCACCGGCCCAGTTCGTCCCAACATTAGTGGGCGGGGCTTCGTTCGCGGGCCTAGTGGGCGAGAGGGCAGATCTGGGCAGATCGGCCGGGCCCCGGGCGGCCACGAAAACCGGTTCGATAACCATGTCTAACTCTAAAATCCTAATTTGTTCAGCCATTAGATACCGACTTCGTCCATTCGCTTACTGGAAATGGACTTGAAATGCGATTCACCTATAGGTAATGCATTTAACAAGTATCTTATCCAAGAATGAGTTGTTAATTATTTATCTTCTTTTAGAACCTTGGAGTTGGGGAACGATTCTTGATATCACACCTAAGTTCTCTAAGATAAAAAGTGAGTGAATTTTATACTATGTGGATAAGCAGAGGCCCAGTGAGTCTCGACAAAGTTTTGAAACTATGGTTAATGGAATGCGGGTGTGTGCAGTTCTAAGTCATTTTATCTACTTTCTTTCAAATTCCTGATGAGGAGCCGTTTATATGCAGCTCGAGGAGGTTATGAGTTTAGTTTGCCTAGGCCTGTGCAGCTAGGCATACCACGCGCTTCGAGGGCTTCGATCGTAGTCATTATGTTTCTAATATGAATTGGAGTGCGAGAAATCGGTTGTTCCTTCATTATGTGGAAAATAGATATATGCGGAGGATACAAAAGAGTGAATTTTGAGGGCTACTAAGGTTGATAATTTTTCTTCTTTTGGGGATTGGAAGATCATGACCACAACAACTCTACTATTTTTCTTAGTCCATGCTCTGCAGTCATGAACTCTTCTTCAATCAATGTCAAAGCTATAATACATTTCTATTAATTCCCATCATAGGTGATGATGAGTCGAATGAATTAACATTATCTATCTATAGTCTATAATTATCTAACCCATCTGAAAAGGTAAGATGAATTAACATCATATTATATGTATATTTTTTCATTTAGTAGAAATAATAGGAAAAATAAAGAGGAAGGTAGTGGAGTTTGGTTCTAGAATGTAGAGTAGCTATGACACATTTCGAGAAACAATTGAGGAAAAAACAATACACTTGAACATTGAAAAAAATCAAAGTTATTGAAATATTCTTTCCATCGTCATGCATGCGCTACCCTGTGGGTTATTGGCAATACTGTATGCTTAATCGATAACAAAAAAGAAAAAATGAAAGAAGTTTTATTATAATTCGCGATGATTAGGAAAAACATCCTGAGAGTGAAGATCGAGTAATAGAAAGCTATATATGATGAGATTTCCATGAGTGAATCTGATTATTATGAGAAAAGAAACAATCAATGATGATACCAGTAGCCTTTGAGATTAAAATAGAGTTGCAAAATTCCGTGTTGGAAGAAGACGATTTGAAGGCTTTAGTCATTCTGATTGACAATACGAAATGCAATCTTGATAAGGGAGGAGGACCAACCCTGAAAAATCAATCTACAAGTCTTGGTATTGTCCTTGCAAGTATTCGATAAGAACTGCAAGTTCGGTGGTCAACAATATTAGGGTAGAAGATATTGAACTTGTATGCCTT
Source organism: Lithospermum erythrorhizon (assembly GCA_019722365.1). NCBI lineage: Eukaryota > Viridiplantae > Streptophyta > Magnoliopsida > Boraginales > Boraginaceae > Lithospermum > Lithospermum erythrorhizon. Next base: position 1,104,632 of record JADFUC010000776.1, on the reverse strand, counting down.
TTCGACATATGGATTAAGACCAGCTAGGTCATGAATCAATCGATGGCCATACTCGACTCTGTTCAAATATGTTGGCCTTGGAAGGTATTTGTCCTTCATTCGGCCTCCATCTTGGAGGAGTAGTCTGGTATTTTCAACATGCGATGTTTGGAGCCTGATTCTCCTACTGTTCCCATTGCTATTATGGCCCATTTCCTTTAACTTTTAGACTCTATCTGTAGTGGAATACCACGTTGACACTTCTGAAACAACTGGTGAATAACCAAATCTTTTCCTAATTCCAGCAACTTCTGCCTGATTGCACTTTATCCATCATTCGCCTGTCGACGTAGAGGCATTTTATCCTCAACATTAATCTTTTTGCCATGATATTTTACACCCATGATTATTTTCTCTTATAGAAAAATCTTTGCCTTAAAGAATACCTAAGTTGATATTATGAGATATTGATTCTTCCTCGACATCACTGTTAAAGCCAAACAGAGGCATTTTCTCATTCCCACTGAAGATGTTTAATCCTCCATAACAATGCTTTGTAACTTCCTCGCCTGAGGCATCACTCATGATGTCTTTGTTGTGGCATTTAGATCACCACTTTCTTTGATTTTCGATTTACCTAATTCCCCTTGACAAACATCCAGAAGAGCCTCCCAACATTGGCGCATAATCCCAGTTGTTGACTCCTAGAATGTCAAGATCAAACTTTACATCATCAGCAAGTTGTTCCAGTTCCCTAGCATGTATTCAAATTATAAGAAAATCATGTAGAGGTGGTTGTTCAGCACAGCAATCGAAGTCTTGTAAATCTTGTGTTGTTTTGAACATTATCCTCAGTTTATCGATGGGCAACCTAACCATTGAAGTGATCATGTTACTATGAAAAAGAACATATTCCTCCTCTCGGAACTCATCGACCCTCATATGTCTCGTCAGTAGCCTCAGCAAAATATGGTTGTCCAATGTGTTAACGATCGCTTAAATACATTGTCAGATTCATCTATTATGCTTTCTTGGCTGAGAAATCAGAGTCTTTTAATAAAGCCTCTTTACAATTCGTCAATTTATGTCTCTTTGCTTTTCTATTTTCTTTATCAATCTTGATAGCTTGTAGATTCACCACGCGGAGGGTAAGATCGTTGTTAGGGTGGCGCAATACACCTTGTAATGTATGATATGCTAAAAGAGAGGGTGTGTGACTGACAGTTATTAGAAACACAAAACTTGTGTAGCCTACCTTGAGGGTCTTTATTATATATAATAATGCATTATAAACATAGCTACTCATAAATTATCTTAGGATCTGAGGATGAAATGTATAGGATATTAGTATTATATGGAAAATCTTGGAGGATAAGTAAAGAAGTGAAATTAGAACTGCAAAAAGTAATATAATTTAGTTTCCTTATTTAATATTTCAACCGTAATATAATTTAGTTTCCTACTTAGATTAATTCACATATTCACACACTTCCTTGTCGTTAATTTTTCAAGATAAGGCCTAAAACAAACAGTACGGACTACACTCATAGGAAATGGACTTTTAGCTACACACTAGTCTAACCGGGCCGGCCGAGTAATAAAATGATTCGATGGACCCATGTTCCTTAACAAACCGGGCTAGGAAGGTCCGTTAAAGATAAAGGCCTCTATTCGGCACAAAGGCCCTTTTCAAATGATGGCGGGCCAGGTTTGAAAATGTATAATTATAATTTGAACGTTATAAATCAGCCAAGTTTTGGGATTAAATAATTATATTATTAAGCAAAATAATATTCGTTGCTATATATAACAAAGTAAGAAAGATTGTATATAAATTCTTTTACTTATACATAATAATATTATATAAGTTGCTTAATAATAATATATTTGTCTTAAAAGATATTGATAAAAATATAATTATATCAATATATTATTCTTTAAATATAAAGTCTTCCAATTTTTAAAATAATATATTGATCGTCTAATTCTTTTATTCTAATACTATATAAAATATCCTTATATACATCATATATACATTAAAGAATATTCAACATTAAATAACAACATATATCATATAATTAAAGAACTAGAATATGATGTAATTACTTTGTAAGATTATTTATTGAAGTAGTTGCATACTCAAGTATATTTAAATCATAAAGTTATTTTCTATTATATAATATATGGATAAAAAATAGATGCGTATTATATTATCTATTAAATAATAGAAGTTGCAAACCCTTTAAATGTGTTGCAAACCCTTGGAGTTCTTCCAAATCCTTGGTTTTGTCATAACCTAGATTGTAAGTCCATACTCTAATATTTTTTTATAGCCCAATTTAATATTAAAATGATACTAATAAAATTAGAAATGGTTTCAAGAAAAAAAATTAAGTTTTAATTAATTTATAAAAGAAAAGCAGTGCAATAAATTTAAAATCAACGAGGGCATATTTTTTACAATTTTATGAAAAATGAGATAAATGTGGACATGTTTAATTGAGTAGGGACATGTTCATTACAAATTTATGAAAAGTGTGATAAGGCGTATTGCCAGATTGAGCAGGGGCCATGTTTATTAATTTTATGAAAATGTGATAAATGAGGCGTGTTTGATCTAGCGAGGAGCCGTTTATGGCGAAATCAAGGAGTTTGGAACAAATTCAAAGGGTTTGGAATAACTTCGAGGGTTTCTGATAATTTTTAGGGTTTTGTGATCTTGTAGGAGGCTGAATTCACACATTATAATCTTATTAGTTTTACACTAATGATCTTATTCATGTATTGATTCTATATAAATATATCGTACTCTATCACATATACACATTAAAGAATATTCAACATTATTTAGAAAAATATTACTAAATAACTTAAATAGAATTAGTTCAAGCTATGAAAAGAAATGAAAAAATCAAACGTGATGTCTTTTTTTAGTTCACGGATGGAGTATTATTTAATATTAATTCGAGAATACCAATTATAGTATATACAAGTAAACATAACATCGATTTGTGGCATGGTGGTAAGTGAATATCTTATTTACTTGGGAATCACAGAAGTTAGCTAGGAAGCTATTAGGATATTAAAGTATTATATATGGAAAAATACTTGGAGGATAAGTAAGTGAAGTCAACTTTTGAAGTAATGTAATTTGGTTTCCTTATTTTAATATTTCAGCCATATCTAAATAAATCTATTTTGACTTTTTATCTTATTTCATCTTTGAAACTTTGATGCTAAAATATTTTTATTTGTGACCCATGTAATAATTTATAAAAAATTATATTAATAAAAAATACATTTCAAATTTTTTTCATTATTATAATTTTTCATCATATTATATACAATCATCAAAGATTCAACTTATTTATCTATAAAATATTTATATATAGGAAATCTATTTTTTATATTTTGCTCGATAACAAGCTAGAACATGATAAAATATGGGGGAAAATTATAAATACATGTGGATTCGGCATCTTTGGGGGATCAAATTAATAAATTGAGTTATTGATCGATGACCGAACAGTGTTGTTTTTCTTTCCTTGATTCTGGAGTTCAACGCAAGCAGTGAAATCTAAATTTGGGGGGAGTGTGGGGAATTGAAATATGATAATATATCTACCAAGATGAAGAAGAACGAAATTGCTGCTGCTAAGTTTCGAAGTTAGGTTGCGCAACCAACGATCATTTCCTCTAGACGCTACGCGGTATCGTTTGTTAGTTATATGCCTTTGTTTCTTAAAAGATCTGATTATATATTATCAATATTTTTCATTCCAAAAATACGTCTGTAACTTAGTTTTTTATCGCGAAGGTTCACTTAGGATCAGTTAATAACTAAGCTTTAATGAAGTCGGCGGAGCGATGTAACTTAGTTTTATCGAGGTCACTTAGGACCGGTGTAATTAAGTTTTAATGAGGGTCCTAGGACCGATGTTAAATTGTAGGTTGTGAGAAACTATCTTGGGTAGTCTTGAATGCGACCGTAGGTTTTTGGAAACCATCTCGGATCATTTTTATTGCGACCATAGGTTTTAAGAAACCGTCTCGGGTCGTCTTTATCCTTAATAGAGATCGAGACTAGTGTGGCTTGCATTTCCCATGACCGAGTCCACGATTGGTGTCCAAAGAGCGCACGACTTATGTGCCCCCTGTCTCGGTGAATATGTATTTCCCGTTTGCTTCCTTGCTTTCTTGGAAAGAACCAGTGACATCAAATGTCAATGTCGATTTGGTTTATAAGCCCATCTTTTATCAATTTTATGTTGAACATTGGAAATGAGTAGATGCTAGCGACAACACTAGAAAGTTCTCGCTAAAGGCCCCCACAGCAACCAACTGGTGATCATCAGAGTAGTTTCATCGGATGATCATGAATGGATTGAATGTTCATGAATGACTCAAGTAATCATGGCGTTGTCGAGGAATAGTCAAGAGCGACTCGAGTGATCATGAGCATTGTTGAATGATCATGAGCAACTTCGGTGATCATAGTTGTTGTCGAGATGATTGAGAGCAGCTCAGTGATCATGAGTTATCGTCGAATGATTAAGAGCTACTCGAATGATCCAAGGCCATTTCGAGTGATCATGAGTTGTAGTCGAAGATGATCAAGCCGAAGATGATCATGAGGCTCAAATATCATGATTGAAGTTTGTGAATGCTTTCCACAGTTGTGCCTTGTGCCAGGAGCACAGGGAGATGAAAGAGGCGCCTTTCAGACGATGCTGTAGGTCAATGACTATAGCCAACCCCTCAGTCAAGAGATGAACACAAACACTTTCCAAGAAGATCACAGACGCTTCCTCTGCAAATGGCTCTGGGCACCAATTTAGAGATTCAAGCATTGAGACCATCTGTACGACAATCTCAGACACTGCTTAACCTGAGCTATGTCTGTTACATATTAATCATACATTAGTTGAATATTCGAACCAGAGACTCATTATACACAATTATTAAGTCTTATTTGGTACATTTGTTTGGATCATATATTACTGATATGTTTATTGGCGTGTGTTATCCCTTCAGGGAGGCATCCAGATTACACTCCCTGAACGAAAGGCCTTTCGGCTCAGTCCCGAGGCGACTTCCCAATTCTTGGCTCTTTGAGCTATGTCTGGATGCTTGGTTTCTAGGTGCCAGTGAACTAGCTTTGATACATATTGGAAAGTCTTGACTAGCTTATCTATGCCATCTCTTTTGGCTAGGAATGTGACTAACTTATCTAGTGTATCATCCATGGTTGAAAGATGTATGTGTTTGAGTGATGGAATGAGAGAATAATCAACCAAGATTTCAATCTTTAATTGATTGGAATGAAATTATTTGTGTACGAAAATGGAGGAGGAAAAAAATGGAGGCAACCACAAAAAATATATTTATTTCTTGGATAACTAAGCCATGTGGTTGGATAACAATTTGTACCTAAATTTTCTGGAAGTTTAGCATTGTCCAACAATTTAGCACACTTCATATGGATCGTCCAACCAATCCAACCAATATGACATTCAATTTTCATTTCATTCTCAAATTATAGGTCTTAAATGAATCATATTTTTTTATTTAAATTAAAGTTATCATGTTATTATCAAAGAACATAGAAAAAACTATATTTTGATATATCTATGACCAAATATGATAAAATAATTCTAAATGTATGTTTGTATCGCTCATAAAATTGAAATTGAAATAAAAATATATAAAGTCCAATATTTGAACATTTGTATTTTACATCCCTCATTCCCTTCCCCTTCTCCCAACAAAAAATAGTGCAAGTGGCCCGCACAGATATAGACTAGTGGTAAAGATATCATAGCTCAAAGAATTCAAGTAGGAACCTTGAGTCATAACTCTAGGTCCGCGCGATTTAGCCCTCCCAAACGGGTGTTGCTCATGTGCTAACACCAATATGGTGATAACTTTCGTAAATGTTGACCTGTTGATCATTAGAGCTGGTCGGGAGCTTGCCCATCATCGACCGGAGGTGACCGACGTTGACCGGTCAACATAAAATTCATAAATGTCTCCAATACTCGTACCGAAGTACATTTGTACTCTACAAACAAATATACAAATTTCACAACGTTAGAGTATAGTTGTAATCATTTTTTGTTCATAACTTTCATTCTAAAATACATTTGTACATGTATGTATTAAAATTTTTTAATATAAATTTAAAAAATAAAAGTTAACACCGTCAGCACCATAAAAGTATTACCACGTAAGAGCCCCGCGCCAGCACCAAGAGACTTGGAGGCTAGAGTTGTAAACGAACCAAACTTTTATGAACTTCATCACAATTCAACTCTCTCGAATTTTTCATGATAAATAAGAAAAATTCACAATTATATAACTGGAATCAAACCTTCAGATTGAATTACATCAACCAAATCTCAAATCGAACAGAATTTGTCGTGGTGAATCGAACAGAATTTGTCGTGGTGAATCGAACTTCACACACTTTTCCATGCTCATTGGGAAGTGAGGCACGATGTGAAGTTGTCACAAATAACAAAGTTCCAAATCATCGATTGTAAAGACAAATTTTCATTAGCCATATTTGAAGCTAAGTGAGGTAGTGTGAAAATGGAGGCAAACCAGTGGGATTTATGGGTAGAAGAAGCTGTCTCAAAATTGAAGTCCAACAACCTCCTACGTTCCCTCAGACCCATAAATCTTTCTCACAAATGTTCATCACAAAATGCTTCAAATGGTTATGAATATTTTGATACTATTCAAGAATTTGATAGGAAGTCTGTTGAATATGAAATATCTGATACCACTTATGACAAATGGTTGCTTGATATCTCCAGTTGTGGTAATGCACTTTTATTTTGATAAGATCTTTGTATTTTGGAGCTATTTTGTTTGTTGGTATTATTAAAATTTGCATTTTGGTAATGCTCACTACATTTGAAAAAGATTGTATTGTTTTGTATTCTGATGGTTGGCCTTTTAGATTCTGGACTAAAATATTTTAATGTGTTATATATTGTTTGGTATTTTCTTGTATAGAGTCAAATATTTTATATTTTATATTATCGGATTTTTGAATATAATGAAATAAATCAAAATGGCTCCTCACACGTGAAATAGTAAATAATGTTTGTACTCCACTGTCTGATCAATTAGGAAACAGTCTTACCACATGTGTAAGGCAGCATAATATCCGACTTCCCATAAGAGTGAGGTATTGGCGCGTGTTGATGTTGTATAGTGTTTGGATGGGAAAATTTAAAAAAGATTGTATTTTTAAGCTTATTAATACTCCTTCCATTTAAAAGGGATTGTAGTTTTGAAGTTTGGACTAAATTATTTTTATGTGTTGTATAGTGTTTGGTGGAAAATTTATCAAAAAGACTGTATTTTAAAGCTTATTTAGTATGAACATGATAATTTTGATTGGAATCAATTGTATGTGTGTCAATTAACTCTACCAAATTTGTTCTTTTTTTATTCGAATCAATTCTGCGTGTCAATTAACGCTGCCAAATTGATGTTTCTGTGAATGATTGTGAATTAAATTTTGTTTCATGTCACTGATGGAAGTAATGCTTATTTCTGTCCATTATTAGGAGATGATATTGTGCTTAAAGATGTGGAGGGCGATGATTCGATTGGAGGGAAAGAAGGTCTAAAATTTAAGAAATTGATTTTGTTCTCTGGAAATGATTACTTAGGCTTGAGTTCACACCCAACAATAATCAAGGCAGCTATGGAGGCATGTTCACAGTTTTTGATATTTTTCCGCTTCTGGTTTGGATTTTATATACAGTAAATCAATAGAGGTTTAATTAGGTGATAGTACAAATTCAGGCTGCACAGGAACATGGAATGGGTCCAAGGGGTTCAGCACTAATTTCTGGATATACAAATTACCACAGATTGCTGGAGTCTTCCTTAGCTGACTTGAAAAAGAAGGAGGTATTACTCTCTTCATATACTGTAAATGTCGATTTTTACCCTTTGACTAATACAAAAGACTAGTTATTTTTCCGCTTCTGGTTTGTTGGTTAAGCATGTTATTGTTAATTGTATCCAAATTAGTTATGTGTTGGGTATTAATACAAAAGACTAGTCACTGTCTTTGCCAAGAGTTTTTATCCAGGATACGAAGGATAACATGCACATTCTCTCTTGTTGAGATATATAAATAAACTCTGAATCTCTGATTGATATGACTTATTTTTATACGTATTTTTATAATAATTTACAACAAGCATCTGCCTGCATATATTGGTTAAATTTTTGAATTCACCAACAACTAGAAGCAACAAGAGGTTCCTAGTTGATCGCAATTGTGACTTTTGAACTTTGCTATAATATCACTTACTTTCTAGTGAGCTTATATTTGAGTTACTATTCCCTATCTTCCTTTTACAATTTTCATGCTTATGGTCAATGCATGCAACCAGTTGAGAAATCATGGCTGTAGGATTAATTCAATGAGAGGTCCTTCCTTAATTCTATTGATCTTACTGTCGGAGACATGTCACAACAGTAGTATCCTCTTGCAAAACTTGTTTCTTTCTTTTACATACAACTGCACCAAATCCAATAACTGAAGAGCTGATGAGTTTTCGTTCTACTGTCACATATTAGGATTGCCTTCTTTGTCCTACAGGCTTTTCAGCTAATATGGCGTTTATGACGGCATTGGGAAATATTGCTTCTCTGTTAGCTAAAGATGATAGACCATCAAAAGATGAACGAGTTGCTATTTTTTCTGATGCCCTGAACCATGCATCAATAATAGATGGCATTCGTCTTGCTCAAAAGCTTCATACTGTCGAGACTTTTGTCTATAGGCATTGCGATATGGCCCACCTTGATTCATTACTGTAAGCTCCTTCTACCTCCCAAACTTTATTATATCATTTGTATCTGACAATTTTGTTTCCATGTTGAACCAGATCAAGTTGCTTACTGAAGAAGAAAATTGTCATCTCAGATAGGTTAGTTGAGGTTCTGCTGTAGTAAATCTCTCTTTTGGGTTTCAATTGTTCTAGTGGAGGACTCCTCATTTAAGTTATCCAATAATTGCAATGCCGGTTTTTAGCGGCTTTTAAGTGGAGACGTATTACAATCTATTGTATGATAGCCTGTAGTCTAACATGTTAATCTTATAACCATACATGAAATTTTTTGGTCTGTTGTCTTGTGTTATGCTAGAGCCCCATTTTCTGGATCTGGAAACACATTCATTTGTAATTAATGTAGGTTTTTCCTTTATGTCAGCTTGTTCAGTATGGATGGGGACTTTGCACCTATGGTTGAGCTTGTGAAGCTTCGAGAGAAGCATAAGTTTTTGTTTGTGATTGATGACGTGAGTTTCTCTAATGACTTACAAAATCTATGTGAATCATCTAATTCTATCTCCTACTTCCCTGGGCAAGTATTTTACTTGCTTTTCTAGATATGCTATATTTGCTGGAGAGTGCTGGTTCAATAATTTAATTCACTCGAATACAAAACATTTTAGACCTTTCTTCTTAAAAGTGTATGCAAGTTGTTAAAAATCAAGTTTTGAACTCGTGAATTCGTTTTATTCTACTCCATTAGCATCAGAATTTCCCAAGAACCGTATTTACGCTGTCTTACCTTTTATGGAACTATTTTCTTCTTGTCATGTGAATTACTTGCTATTTTCTTGCATACTAAAGGCCCATGCAACATTTGTCTGTGGCAACACCGGTGGTGGTGCAGCTGAGATGTTCAATTGTGAAAAGGATGTCGACATTTGTATAGGTACTTTGAGCAAGGCTGCTGGTTGCCATGGTGGATTCATCGCATGCAGGTACGGTCTTCTATGTGCTCTTATATATAACACAGTTGGCTTGTTCCTCGACTATGTAACACATGGTCTTTTATTTACTGGTGACAGCCAAAGATGGAAGATATTTATACAATCAAGAGGTCGATCTTTCATATTTTCAACTTCTATTCCTGTGCCTATGGTTGCTGCAGCAAATGGTAAGCTTACATATATCACTCACAACACATCATGTCATAACTTGTGAGATTTTATCGGCCATTTACCATTTACCATTTAACTGAACTTCTAAGAACAATAAATCACAGGCCTCTGAAGAAATTTGGAATAAAATAGAACTTTTCTCTGTTGCATATATCTTATCTCTCTTTTCTTATTGTAATATACTATAAAATAGCTGGTTGTAAAAATCGCAAGTACATGTATTCTGTTGCATGCCTACTATTGATGTTGTAATATGTTGCCATACAGCTGCAATCACTGTATCGAAAAGGGAGATGTGGCGGAGAAAGGCTATCTGGAAAAGGGTGCAAGACTTTCACGCCTTAACCGGAATCACTGTGACAAGTCCCATCATTTCCCTTATTGTTGGAAACGAGGAGAAGGCTTTGCAAGCTAGCCGGTAGTCCTTACCATATCCCCCATCTTCCTTTTCCCTTTCTCTAATATTATTCAACTGTTTTATTTATTTTGCTGGAACATCGGTTAGGGACGACTCGTGTGAGTTCCAAGCTCTAACTCATCTCCCCCTTGGAGCAGGCATCTTCTAAAGTCAGGGTTCCATGTAACTGCAATCAGACCTCCAACTGTGGCCCCAAACTCCTGCAGGTTGTTATTTCATAATCTCGAATTTTAAAACTTCTCATTATGTGAGCCTGTCAGATAATATGGTTCATGATGCATTGATCTGCCATCAACCATACATTATGTTTATGAAGTCTACTTGTAAAGTTTGTGTTGAATAAATTTTTCAGTTAAGAACTTCCAGTTTCAGTATTTTTACGTTATTTTGTTATCCGAGCCCCCTCCCCCCTCCCTCTACCCCCGCCTAACCCCCGCTTAGGCGGGAGACTTTCAAAGGCATTATGGCATGTTAATATTAATGAATTTAGAGTTTATTTCAGGTTGAGAGTGGTTTTGAGCGCAGCGCATACGCTGGACGATTTGCGGAAGTTCACAACTGCTCTGTCACACTGCATTAATTTCCAAGATCGATCGCACTGCACCAACGGATATGCAAAACTTTAGTTTGCAAGATTAGTTATTTTCGACGATTAGATATATTTCTCGTTGGTTAGTTAGAATAATGTTTTATGCATTTAATGGTTGCGAAATTTTAGAAATAGATTAAAAGCAGGAAGAGAAGTAATTTGCTTTTTGTAATGACTACAGAGTTCTCTCTTTGTGTCACTGAAACTGCTCAATTTCATGTAAGCATAAACATTGCAGAGTTGGATGGTTGACTATACTATCGGAATTTTATCCGTTTTAAATTAGAACTTCTTCAAGAGCATTAAAACATGTTAGTGTTGATTCGGAAACTTTTGCTCATTGTCATGCATATCCCATGAAAATAAAGAAAAATATTTGAAGCATAGTACGAATAAGTTATTCCGTAAATGAAAATGTCAGGATCGAAAAAATATATTTTTATACACGAAAAATTTTTTGTTTCAAAATATTTGTAGTTTAAAATTAAGGTTTAAATTGAATCATGTGGAGCATTTGAATCGATCTAGCCTCCTTAAAGGGTTAGGGCCCTGAATCATGGAACACATGGAGAATGTCACTGTCCAATTTTATCCACTTCGGAGAAATCAACGAATAACTAATCTGATGTAGTAAATAAGAAACAAGAAAAAGACCATTTTTCCTGTGATGGTGATCACAATGAATAATCTTGTTATCTCATATCTTACTTTTCTTGCTTTACTCTCTATGGTATGTCAAAGTTACCTCGTTATTTATATTATTGTAATGAAAGATTTTTTTGTTTTGTTTTGTTTTTACAGTGATATCGAAGCTATTTCCATTTTTTCTTGATGTTATATATATTGCTTTTAATGAAAAGATTGGTACTTTTCTGCTTTTACAGTTATATAGAAGCTATTTTCAATTTTCTTGATGTTTTGTTAGCTTTCATTTTGGGTTGATTAGGCAGTGGGAGATGCAGTTTCCAATTCTGGGCTGTACCCATTGGTTGTAAGCACCTGGCCTTTCTTGGAAGCTGTGAGAGCTGCCTGGAAGGTGGTGGAGAGTGGATCATCTGCTGTGGATGCTGTTGTGGAAGGTTGTTCTGCTTGTGAAGAGCTCAGGTGTGATGGTACAGGTCAGATGATGTCCCACTAGAGAAATTACTAATTCCTAGACTTCCCAATGCCTCTTCTTCCGCCTAAGCGGAGTAAGAGGGCTCGGATAGTATGTAGCCTTACCCCTGTGATAGCGGGGGGCTATTTCCGAGACTATAGAAATTACTAATTGTTGTATATATAGTTATTTGAACTGCACAGTTTGAATGAACAATTATCTGGCTAGTTCTTGAAGGATATTTGAAACACGGGCGTTGCTTACTATTGTGTTATCGCTTTTTCTAGTTCGAGTGTTAAAGAGTAGGACCAGAGACTGGAATCCAACCATATGTTTTGACAAAAAAATTGAATTTTTAAATTCTATTTCTAAGGATGGGGTTTGTCATTACCCGAACTTAGAACAATTTAGAAGTTCTTTATGTGAGTTCGGAACCCTGAAAATAGTTAGTGGGAGCAACTGAGCAAGGGAGTGACAGACTGACAGAGGGGTGAAAAGTTGGAGTGGTGAAGGGAAGAAAGGGATATAGAGAATCACTTAATGAGGATATAACTGAATATAGAGTCACTATTGAAGATACCTTTCCTAAATAAATTATTATTTGCACTGACCAGTTGGACCTGGTGGAAGTCCGGATGAGAATGGAGAAACTACACTTGATGCCATGGTCATGAATGGGGTATGTTTCCAACTTTAGGTACCACTATATATTGGTAGGCCATCAGGATTTTAATTGACAATTTGTTATGCACATGCCAACACATGTTTAGGTGACCATGGAGGTCGGGGCTGTCGCTGGCATGAGATATATCCGGGATGGAATAAAAGCTGCTAAGTTGGTGATGCAATACACTGACCACACCATGCTTGTTGGGGAACAGGCCTCAGCATTTGCTATTTCTATGGGACTTCCAGGGCCAAGTAACCTGAGCTCTCCAGACTCAATAAAAAAGTGGACTAATTGGAAAGAAAGTAATTGCCAACCAAATTTTCGGACAAATGTTGTTCCATTAGATAGCTGTGGTCCTTACCATCCAAAGGATACTGCAAATCCTGGGAATAAACTATGCTTCATAGGTGATGACGCAACACTTAATGTATCTGGATCATATGCAGGTCCCCACAACCATGATACTATATCTATGGCGGTTATTGATAAGGTAAGTCAGGGATCATCAAATTATTTATCCATTTCCCGATAGAGTTTTGTTGACTAATACACTTCCAATTGTTGTTTAGATGGGGAACATTGCTGTTGGCACATCAACTAACGGGGCAACTTTCAAGATCCCTGGCAGGTAGAAAGTAGTTTGCAGCACAATGCGGTTCTTTCAAGTTTTTCTACATGACTTGATGATACTTGTAAACTGTAAAATCTTTAGTATAGAATCTGTTGAGAAATTGGTCTACAAAGAGAACCCTTTCAAGTAAAAAAAAAAAATCGGTGACATTGGCCTCTACTCTTTAGTGATCAATTAATTTGTTGAGAATTGAGATTAGAACTTGGTAATTACTCATTTCCTTTCTTTTTAGAGTGATTCCGGTGCTTTATATAGGTTAGCCCTCATGAGATTCTTAGTGTAAGACATGTATACTGTTCTGAGATCCAATTATCTCCTAAGAATAAGGTTAAATAGGATAGGCTTCCTGTGAAAACTAAGTCATATAAATTGTTTCAAGTACTAGCACTTCCCTCGTAGTAATTACCCAGTTTACTTTTATTGGTGTCTGCTTGCCGAGAAAAAGCTAATTGTCTCTTATTTTAAAATCAATGTTGATGTTATTATACAGGGTCGGTGATGGACCTATTGCTGGATCATCAGCATATGCTGATGCAGAGGTTGGAGCCTGTGGTGCGACAGGAGATGGTGATATAATGATGCGTTTTCTTCCATGGTAGGTTTCTGACAAATCAACAAATTTCATCTTTACCTTTACTGTGGGTTTCCGTAGTCATGTGTTCCTGAGATTATATAATTTCTGGAGTATCTATATAGTGTGATTGCAAGTTCCATGAGTAACGGAAGCTGAAAGCTTAATAAGATTGTGATTGCAACTTCCTTATCTTTTAGTTATTGATTCTCAATAGGAAACTGAAAGCTTATGAAAATTGTAAGTAATGTATTTACTACTGGATTGGCGTACATTTTAAGTCGCCTTGCTTAGTAATACCAGCTGAATTAGTTAAATATCTTCCAGTACTGCTTTGGTTTCACAGAGTCATTATCAAAGAGTGGAATGAGAAAATCATGTCTGGTTCTTATAATTATAACCAGTTGTAAGACCAATTTGACACTTGGTGTTATTATACATTCAGTTACCAGGTTGTGGAGAGTATGAGGTTAGGAATGGAGCCTCAACTAGCGGCTAAGGATGCTATTTCACGAATTGCAAGGAAATATCCCGATTTTGTGGGAGCTATTTTTGCAGTTAATAAGAATGGAATACATGCCGGTGCCTGCCATGGATGGACCTTTCAATACTCAGTACGGAGCCCTGAAATGAGCGACGTGGAGGTATTTACCGTCAGTCCCTGACTGGTTCTTGATTTTTCTCTTACCACTAGCCGTTGCTGTTGGGAAACGATGCAAGCTCTGGACCGCAATCTGTGTCAGTTTCTACAAGGAGATTGTCCATCTTTATGTCAGCAATCAAAATCTTGAATACGGCTCAACAACGCCATTTCATTATGGATTTTGTCTGCTCTAACATGTAACATAACAGGGAATGTATCCAACATTTGGTCATAGATGTACTTTGTCAGTAATTGTTGATGGTCTATCATGAGTATAAGCTTCTTATGTGTGTGCAAGTTCTTTTTGCCTGAGCTCTTTGGTTCATATAATCATATTGCAAGTATGTAGTTGAAATGGTGACATCAATAAATTTCCCCGTGGCTATGTTTTTTTCTTAGGCGAACAACTTTAAACTTCACCTACATTTATGAAATAATGCACTTGGATTTCCTTAATACCATCCTATTTCGATAACTTAAAAGAAATTCTTAGATCGACTATTTTTGTCCATTTGATCTTTAAGTTGAGAAGGTTATTAATTTTAGTTAATTGGTTGAATGGTATTTTTTGTCCATCCAACCTATATAAAAAAAAAGGACGAATGACCTTTGAACATTATTCAAGTGTGAAAAATAACCACTTTGATCACTTCCGTTCAACACCATCCTATTTTGACGATCAATTTTCAAAAAATGATTCAACCCACTATTTTTGTCTTTTTTTGTTATGTTATTGAAAAGATAGGAAGATGAAGGGCAAATTAAAAGAATGTACATAGTTAGGTCTTAATTAATCGTCGAATTTGCCTGGATTCTTGCAATTAAGATTGTACATTAATTTGTTTACAAATGAAATAATACCTATCTAGGCTCGGTGAGAGAGGCCAGAAGTTTCGGGCCGATCTATAATTTCTTTGCTGTAGGATTGTATACGACCGAGCCATAGTGAGCGATGCACTCATCTAGGTTCAGAACCAATATACATACTCAAATAAATGATTTTAAGATCAAATGACTATTTTGTTCTTGGATATAATTTATGTAACTACTATACTTAAAAATAGGGGGACAAAATAGTCATTTCATCCCTCAAACAAACACTATTTGGTGTGTGTATAACAACTCAGATTCAAGATCCAAACAAGGCATTAACCAAGTAATCTAGCTCCAGCCTTGATATATAAACCAGACGAAATCGACCCGATACCTACACGGGTAGGGTTTCCTCATCCTCCCTGATATATAAACCACCACCAAACCCTACCCCCCTCTCTTACACCACCCCACACAGAGCAAACCAATCCGGAAAAATGGTGGCATTCAAAGTAATCCTCAAATATCCTCTTAATTATCTCAATTATATTTAATTTAATTATGTAAATTAGTTTAGTGAATTTTAATTTTAATTAAATAATATTGGTTGGTTTGAATTATTTGTCCAGTTTCATCAGTACCAGGTTGTCGGAAGGGGTTTGCCTACAGAGACAGATGAACATCCTAAAATCTTCCGCATGAAGCTTTGGGCTACTAATGAAGTCCGAGCCAAATCTAAGTTCTGGTAATAATAATTTTATTTTGTTGATTTTATGCTTGTTTTAATTATTTTGTTTTGTAATTATTGTTTAATAATTATAGTGTTTTTGTTTGTTTCGATTTCTGTTATTGCATTTATGAACATTTTGAATAATTTGAAATGTGTGTTCCCTTACTCAGAAGCTCAATTTTATTGTTTTAATGTATGAAATCGAATGTATGTACTCACTCTGTTGCTAAAAGATCGTCCGGTTTGCTTTTTCAATTGTTGGAATAAAAAAAAATTGACCGGTTAATTGACTCGAACAAATTTGATTTGAATCAAAATTGTAATGTTAATAGTAAAGTATGGTGGAAATACTGTATTTTTATATAATTTTTCCGAAATATTATACGTGTTAAAAAATATTTGAGGTCGAAGTTTACAAGATCAACACATCAAAAGTAGAAAGAGGGGGGAACTTTTAAAGATGGAGGGAGTATTACATTTCTCATTGTTGATAACTATTAACCTTTGCTGATGAGCATCTACTGTTCGGCCATTTGTATTATTGAATGCAGCATATGAGTTTTGTTGTATTAGAAATCTGTGTAATGGCTCTGATCTATATTGCTCAGACAATCTTTAAAAAATAATTTTGTTAGATGTGCTAGTGCACGACTACATGTATGGATTTCAGGCACTCTTTTTATTGTTTTATCGTAACTTATGTTGGTATGCTTGTTTACTAACACTTATTTTGTGATCTACAGTGTACTTTGTTAGCTACGGGTTTAATAATTCTTGATGTCTAAATCATTGTTTTGTCATTAAAGGTACTTTCTGAGGAAGCTCAAGAAGGTGAAGAAGAGCAATGGACAGATCCTTGCCATCAATGAGGTATAGGACCGTGTGTTCTTACTGCTTAAGCTTGCAAGTTGCAATGTGTTCTGTAGACTTCAGTGGAACCAATTTTGGAATATAACCTTCTGGTATTCTTAAATGCTCGGTGTGATTAGTCATCATTAAAAAGTTCACTTTCTACAATTTTGTAGTCAATTGAAGGAACTAATGCCTAATTTGATTTATATGATGAAGTCACTATTATAATTTGTTCCTCAATTGATGCAGATCTTTGAGAAGAACCCAACAACAATCAAGAATTATGGCATCTGGCTGCGTTATCAAAGCAGAACTGGATATCACAATATGTACAAGGAATACCGTGACACCACACTTAACGGAGGCATTGAACAAATGTACACTGAGATGGCCTCGCGTCACAGGGTCCGTTCTCACTGCATTCAGATTATCAAGACGGCCACTATCCCTGCCAAACTATGCAAAAGGGACAGTGTCAAGCAGTTCCATAATTCCAAAATTAAGTTCCCTCTTGTGTTCCGGAAGGTCAGACCTCCAAGCAGGAAGCTCAAGACGACTTACAAGGCAACCAGGCCTAATTTGTTTGTTTAAGGCTGACCACTTTCTACAATGGGACAGCATAATATCTGTTTTGTGTCTAGTGGAAGAAACCAGGTTGAAATCTTAGTTTTGTTGGCACTGAATGTTTGGGTTCTCAAATTTAAAGTATCAGATGTTTTTAACCATTTACGGGTTTATATTTTTGTTACATCGGATAATTGTGCTGCGTTTTTTGTAAGAAGTTCCGTTTTGCGTCGACTGTTCTCCGTGGTTCTCAATTTTACTTGTGACATACTGCTTGGGGGTTTGTTACTTTGTTGGGTTCTTGACTATATTGATTTAAACTATATTCTTAATTATAACTGGGTTTTGGTTTCACTGAATAGCTCACTGTACAATATAATGTGTTACTCCATGGTGTGATTTATTGATCTTTTTTGTTTGGAATTCTACCCAGCTTGGTAATTTATTGCACATGGGGGTTTGTTTTGTTGCTTCATATTGATAGTGATTGGGAGGCCAAGATGAGTCACTTGCATATATGAATACTAATATTTAGCGGATCTTTCGGATGTCATTCCACTAGCTAGTGTTGAAAAGGTCAACTAAACACTGTAGGGGTAAGTTTGAATTAGGGCGTATTGATGTGAATTAGGCTTATCGATATAAGTCCGGGTGAATATTTTAAAATTTTGTTTGAATTAGGGCGAATTGATGTGAATTAGAGTTTGGTACATCTCGTGTTAAAATCCGTCTCATTCTTCCAAGTTTCAATTACGATCGTCGAAGTATTAACGCCTATTTAGTTGAATACATATTTTCAGTAATATATCAATTTTATTTGTTTTTATGTAATTCGAGACAATTGAAGTACCAAACTAGGATTAGTAAATGTGAAGTAAAAACACTAGGATTAGTAAATGTGAATCAATTTCCCTAGATTAATCTATCATTAAATGACATTATTTATTTTGCTCCTAATGTCAATTTACCCAAACCGAAGATGTCATAAGATGAAATAAGCTTGATCTTTGAGAATGCTTCAAATTAATCAAATGAGAGTGATCAATAATGACAATGAATAACACTATTTTAAGCTCAGAATGTATTGCTAATTTGCGACTTTTGTAACTACTGTATTGGACTGGCTTATGGTGGGGCTCTTCATCCGCTAATTAAGCTTCTTATGTCTGCAATAAATATAGCAATTTCGATAAAAATACTCGTAAAACTTAAAATTATATGTATGAAAATCTAAAACACTCAAAATATTTATATAAGAACAATTTAAGGGGAAAATTGTATTACAAAAAAGTGACAATGTTAAATTTCTATATTAAATGAGTTCGATTCTCCTTACCAATACTTTCTTTGTCGAGGTATACTTAGTGAATAAATTTTCATGTCAAATCAGAACCGACCAATGCGATTGCAAAGCCTATTACGCCATCTCATATATTTAGTTTGACATTAATTATTGATTTTTTTAAATAATGATTTATCTAGCCAGACCACCCTATATACATTAATTAGGGGAGGGAAGAAGCAATTAAGCATATGGGTGAAGGTGAATGGTTAGTTTAGTGATAGGTAAATAAGTTTATAAATGATGAACATAAAGAGAGGTGTGAAACATATCAAATTGTAGTATTTCAAATGAATAATCTATGCTATTATTAATATGATGCTATTGATAAAATAAGTTGACTGTTTTAATTAGAATTTTATTTATTTATTTTCTAAAATATTAACTTTTATTTTTTCATTCAACTTATATATAAATATGTAAAATCTCATATTAAAAAGTCGAAACATCATAATTATCAATATTTTCATTTTGGTGATGACATTAGAAATAATATTAACTAGATATATTTAATTATTGTGTGAAAGTAGGGTAATAAATATAATAAATTAATCCGGACGGGAAAGTGGAATTCAATATGGTTGAGTAGAAACCGTCTGAGATCCGGATCCTTAGCTTCACACGCTTTATTCCCACGTACTATTCACACGCACACATACTCATTCTCACGTATTATTATTAAATAAAGTGTGAAATAGTAACACTAATCTGCATTGAAGCATCGATTTAATTTAATAAATTCCCATGACATTTAAAGCATGTCTTCACAAGTAGATTTCAACTCTTATTAGTAATATGTTTCAATTTATTTGTAATACTTAGTCTAACTGTGTTAGTTATGTATTAGTTATTTGTAATACCTTTATATCCAGATTGTAATTGGAAATACTATATAATAAGATTTTGATTGCTAAAAAAAACACGCCACTGATATTATTGCATAATTAATCGCGATGTGTTTCAATCGGACGATTAATTTTAATTTTAACCACTTCAACAAGATCGTTTATTATGAGAGTCGAAACCAAATTCTTTTATTGACGAGTTTTACATTAATTCTTTAACAATTAAAATACGCTCAGTCACGTATTATTTCATTTCATTTCTCTCTCCCAATCTCTCTCTCATTTCTCATTTCTATTCTATCTATAAACAAAATCCACATTTTCCCACTATTCTCAATTATTATTATTCAATTTCTTCTTATATTAGTTAAAATATTTTTAATTAATATAACCTCCTTATTATTATTAATATTATATCTACGTGGCGGCGGAGGAAGGCGGTTTGGTCTATGCGGCGGCGGAAGGGTGGCGGCGGCGGTGGAAATCAAATGCGGCGCTTTGTAATCGTTTCGTATTTTGTTGTAATTGATGAGGTCAGAGCCGTATAATTGGGATAGGAGGGAGATGAGGAAGTATGAAGGCGGAGGTGGTGGCGGAGGCGGTGGAGGTGGTGGTGGAGGATTTGGCGGCGGAAGGTGGAGGGAAAATTCATTTCATCATCCTCACGGTGGCTATAGTAATTATCGAGGCGGCGGAGGTGGTGGAGCTCCTCGGTGGGGTCCGGATCCTCGTTATCGTTCGCTTCCTGGTGAGTTTGTTAATCTTTTGTTCTTGTTTGTGAAGAAGCTAGGGTTTTGATTTTTTGATATGTATTTATATTTGTTTTTGTTTATTGTAAGAAATGAAAGAAATGATTAATTATTGAGGTAATTAGTTGAATTTGTTATGAATTAGGTTTAAAAAAGAGTTCTTTATGAGGCATGAAATTAACCAGAAATGATTAGGGTGAGTGAATTTGGAGATCTTGGTGTTAGTTAATTGTGG
Organism: Lithospermum erythrorhizon; assembly: GCA_019722365.1. NCBI lineage: Eukaryota > Viridiplantae > Streptophyta > Magnoliopsida > Boraginales > Boraginaceae > Lithospermum > Lithospermum erythrorhizon. The sequence continues at coordinate 1,083,923 of JADFUC010000776.1, read as the reverse complement.
CTTTTGAGGACATAGATAAATATGTTTTTTAGTGAGTTAATTTGTTTTTTTTGGAAAATTATTGCACGGTTTTTCGAGAAATGAAGGTGTTTATATTGTTTTTGTGGTTAGATCTGATGTGAAGAAAGTCAAATCTTGCTTTTGGGTTGGTATATTTCTAATTGCCTTGTAGATCTATGGTTGTTCTTGGGTGTTCTTGCGGATTTTTTTCGTTTAATGAACCGGTTTGTATGAAATGTTGTACTCTGGTTAGTAATTTTGGTTATTTGCCTTGCTGCTTGTCGTTGTTGATGTGGTTTTAGCTTGTGTTGATTTTTTCCCCTTTCTTGCTGCTTTGAACTACTTCTACTGAAGGTCACGGTAAGCAGGGTAGCAGGCATCTCTATCAAGATGACTTTGGACATGGATTAATGCCTTCTCGGCCTAATGAAAAGATGTTGGAGGATGAGAGCTATAGATCGTCGGGGTCTGAGAGATATAGCAGGTACAGCCGTGAATACCGGGGGTCCTCTGTGCAGAAGGATTGGAGAGGTCAAGCTTCGGAAGTTGCTTCACAGCCTAATGGTTCAGGGAGAATTAATGGTACAAGTGACCAGAGGTCAGTTGATGTAATGCCTTCACAAACCCCGGCTACACTAGGTTCCGATTCCATTAACTTACGAGATCAATCTATGTCAAAACACCAACATGAAAGCAATGCCGTTGTTGGTTCTTTGGGCACCATGGGTCAGAAATTGGAGATGGAGAGTTCTCTCAACTCAAGCAATTGGAAGACTCTCAAATGGACTAGGTCAAATAGTTTATCTGTCAGGACTTCAGGGTTCAGCCATTCAAGTAGCTCTAAGAGTATGGAACCAGATTCCAGTGAAATGAAGATGGAATCGATGCAAAAGAATGTTTTCTCTGTTCTGTCTCCTCCTCTGAGGGCTGCCGATGAAGCTTTTTCAGCTGAGACATCTAATGCTGAAGTTGAAGAGACGAATTCTAGGAAGAAACCACGACTAGGTTGGGGTGAGGGACTGGCGAAATATGAGAAGAAAAAAGTTGGAAGTACTGACGAGTCTGGGAAGAATGGTGCGACCAATTGTGGTAGTGATTTAGAACCTTCACATTCTTATGCCTCAAATTTAACTAGCAAAAGCCCCAAGTTTGTGATGGTTTCAGAGCATGCTTCCCCAGCCACTCCTTCATCAGTTGCTTGTAGCTCTTCTCCTGGTAAGCCTTCCCTCCTTTTCACTGTTAATGTTACTGTCTGGGGTCCGTTTTTCATTCTTTAATGAGGTTCTCGATTTGTCAGCAGCAACTTTGATTATTTGTTCTTGGGGGGAAAGATGCTTGCATTGTGTGTTCTGTGGTTTTAAGTTCCAACTGTTTTTGAGTAGTTTCGTAAGAGGGTTACCTTGGTTCCTTCTTTGAATCCACTTGGTTGGTGGTTGCTTTATGATTATTATTATTGTGTTATTATTATTTCTTTTTGCCGTTTGAAGGTTGAATAGGTTGTTTTAGTAAATGCATTTATAATGAATTCCTTTGAATGGCCATAGTTTCTGTTTCCATTTTTCTTGAGAGACTGCTGGCATAGAAGAATCTCTGAAATGATTTGTTCTTTAAGCCATCGTTATGCTATTATCTATGTTGATTTCTATTTTCTTAGAACATTGTGATGATAGTGTGAAAATTTATCTCTTGTTATATTTACATGACAGGTTTAGAGGGAAAAAACCTTACTAAAGATGGGTTCACTGATCATGATAGTGCTAACATATGTAACTCTGTGGACGTGACACAAAATAACTCTGACAAACCATTTAATTTAGAAGAGTTGGACCTGGCAACAATCTCTAACCTGAATTCCTCGATTAAAGAGTTGCTACAACCTGATGATCCAACTGTAGAATCTTCTTTTGTGAGGTCCACGGCAATGAATAAATTATCACTGTTGAAAAATAGTATTTCAAAGGCAGTAGAGAAAACTGAAACTGAAATTGATATGCTGGAGAATGAGTTGAAGGCGATGTTTTCTGAATCAGAAAACTGTGATAATCATTTATATGCTTCTCGCTCTGTTCCTACTGCATGTTTTTCAAAACCTCATGAAGATCACAGTGCAGCCTCAAATGTTGTTGTAAGACCTGCCAGATTGCATGTTGAGGTGGACTCGGGTATTGCATCAAAAGATGAGCATCTGGTGGTGAAAGATACGGATGTTGATAGTCCAGGTAGTGCAACGTCCAAGTTTGTTGAGGCCTCCTTGAGTAAGGATGTATCTTCTCGTGAAATGTTGAGCGAGATTGAAGTTATCGGAGATCCTGATCTTAATATGACAAATGTAGAGATGAAACCTGAAACTGGTCTTCTGGTTGAGGAAAATCCTATCGGTTTGTCTTCTGATGGTATTGATCCCCAATTGGTAGGTTCTGGTTCTGTTGCTTCTGATGATATAGCTTCAGAGGTGACCCACAAGATATTACCCTCAAGTGGGTATCATTTTGACTTTTCGAGTGTTGTTGAAGCATCTTGTGTTCGAAATGACCTTGTGAAGGAACTGTTTTCAAGGAAGAACTACTACTACAAATTGAAAGAGAAGATACTTACCCTCAAATTTAAGATGTTGCAGCACCTGTGGAAGAAAGACATGCACGCCCTTTCTTTGAAAATGCTTCGCGGCAAGGCTCAAAAGAAGTGTGAGATAAGGTATCGCAACGCAAATAGCAGTTACCAGAAGCTGCGTCCCTTTCGTTTGCGATGTCTTTCCACTGGTAAGGAACCATATGCCAGCTTATCTGTCCTCTTTCATGTCTTCATTGTTGATATTTGATATGAATTCATTGAAGCATATATTCTTTCATGATAACCGTTTCTCCTTTTGGCATTGAGATATTTTTATTTTGATCGTTTCGCTCCCTGTATTTTCTGATTATCATTTCCATATTATTTGGCTCCGAGTTTCATAACATTCTTTGGCTAGCAATAATGTGGTTAGCATTCCTGTGGAGTCGAGATTCTCATCCCTTAGGATGTTTCTGGCTGCAAACATGACCAATTTCTTGTCACATTCACATAGTAATTTCTTTTTTCAATGTCCTATGGGGTCAAATATTTTATATTCTCCGGCTCTTGGATATAATGGAATAAATCAAATGGCTCATCACACTACATATGCTTCTTGTCTGTTGTGAAATCTATACTATATATAATGTGCAAGGGCTCATCACACTACATATGCTTCTTGTCCATGCAATTCATCTTGGCTCAACTTGGAAACAACCTCTCTTTTTTCAATGTCCATGCTTCTTGTCTGTTGTGAAATACTACATATGTCTTGTATATATCTAAGAAGAATACTTTTTTTCTTAAACTAATTGGTAATTTTCTTTTGCAAGCTGTGGAAGAGTTTTGAGCTGGCCATAAGTACATTTTGTTAATAATATCATGCTGTATGTATTTACTGGTTTGCTTTGAGTATTATTTTGTTTTAATAAGCATATGTACATTTAATCTAACTTTTATTTTGTTACAGGGGGTGGTGGGTGGAGTTCAATTACTTCACAACTTATTTGTTTTTAAGTGTTATAGTATGTAATCGATACATACCTGAGTCTGTTTGTTCAGTTTGCTGTGTTTCTGTTGATCTCTGAGAAGCCTATTTTATCTAATTGAACTTCTTGTGGAACCATACATTTTGTTCTCTTTTCTCTGTTTCTGTTGATGTATGAGGAGCCTCTGTTATGTAATTGGACTGCTCTTAACTATTAGTTTTTACTTGTAGCAGGTCTTAGCCCAGTAGACTCTGCAGAATCGCTGAGTTATGCGAGCAGGCTGCTTACAGAGCCTCAGATAAAACCTCTTCGAAGTGCACTGAAGATGCCTTCACTGATTATCAATATGCAGGAGAAGACATTTCCGAGGTTCATTTCTTATAATGGTGTGGTGGAAGATCCAGTTGCTGTTGAGAGAGAAAGGTCTGTCGTTAATCCATGGTCACCAGAAGAAGAAGAGTTATTTATTGACAAGCTTGCTTTGTTTGGTAAAGATTTCAGGAAAATTGCTTCTTTTCTTGATCATAAGACAACAGCAGATTGTGTTGAGTTCTACTATAAGAATCATAAATCTGATTCTTTCTGGAGAGCAAAGAATAAACCAGAGTTTCCTAAGCAATCACCTAGGACCTACATGCGTCCATCAATAAACCAGTCAAATCGTGAAGCTCTTGATATTTTGGGTGCAGCCTCTGAAGTAGCTGCGAAGATTGATGATTGTGTGGAAATTCAGCAGAAACATATATCGAAGTCCTTTTTAGTGTCTGGCAGCTACAAGATGGAAAGTGGTTGTGATAATCTTGCAGACAGATCTAGTAGTCTATGTTTGTACAATAGTGAGAGAGAAGCTGTGGCAGCTGATGTATTGGCTGGCATTTGTGGTTCTCTTTCGTCAGAGGCTATGAGTTCTTGCATCACTAGTTCTCTAGATCCAGGAGAGGGCTACCAGGATCTGAAGTACCAGAAAATGGGATCTTCAACTAGGCTTCCTTCGACACCTGAGGTCACCCAGAATGTTGTTGAGACTTGTTCTGATGAGAGTTGCGGGGAGATAGATCCTACTAATTGGACTGATGAGGAGAAGATTCTCCTTATTCAAGCTGTGTCATCCTATGGTAAGGATTTTACCATGATTTCGAGGTGTGTGAGAACCAAGACACAGGATCAATGTAAGGTATTCTTCAGCAAGGCTCGAAAGTGTCTCGGATTGGATAACATTTGCCCGCGATCTGAGAATCTGATAGCAGATGATGTTAATAGAGGTACACCTGATGCATCCTTTCTGGAGAATGGCTCGGGAATATGCAATGGGAAATCAGGTTCAAGAATAGATGACGATATGGCATCTGTCAATCTGAAGTTTGCACACGATCCTGTGAAGGTCATCTCAAAGAACTTATTACCTGATGATCAAGGGACAGAGGATAACTTTGAGCTAGTCTTTGATGGCCATCAGAATGGAAATAGCCCGGAGGTCATCCCTGATTTGGATGTTGCACATGATGATGGACTGGAAAATACGAAGAACCTGCCTAAGGTATTAGAGACTGAGGCTCAAAGCGTTCATTTGAATGCTGCTTGCAGAGAGGTGCCCAAGGCCAAACCAGATGTAGGAGGATGTTTATATGAAATTAATTTGGCTGCTAATGATCTCAAAACCAAAGAGACTAGCACGAGACCTTCCTTGCAAGATGAGCATGGTGTTCTCTTAGCTGGCAGTGAATTCTTGCAACGAACGCTGGAATCAGGTGTTAAAGAGAAGCCTCATGTACTGCAGCAATCTGGTCCAGCAATGGCAGATCAGGGATCCAGTATTTCAACACTCGAACACGGGAAATGTATTTATGACAATGCATCAGTTGTGCCAGGAATGAAGTATTATAAAATGAATGAACAGCATCTTCCTGAAATCTCACTGGTGGAACAAATGCAGTCTGCATGCAAAGTTGAGCAATACCCTGTCGCTGTCTCAACCATAAAGGAGGCTAGCTGCGATATCAGTTCCAAAAGGCTGATTCCACAAGGTAATAATGGTGCACATAATTTGAGTAGAGAATTTCATCTTCAAAGGTGCCACAGTCGAAAGTCTGTTAGTTTAGATGATGAGCTTGCCTCTGTTCCCCGAGAGGAAGACCATTCAGTACCCCCTTCTGGCAATCAACTCCATATCAACAACCTTTCGACCAATGGAGATGTAAAGTTGTTTGGTCAAATTTTGCACAAGACATCACATCATAAACCAAATTTGAGTGCCCGTATTAGTGAAGGTTGTAGCAGCCAGCATCATAGTCTAGGTAGCAAATCATCTAGTGTGAAATGCTCCAGTAGTCAGCAGGCAGTTGATGAGCTTTCAGCTCACATGAAGCACGGCCATAACAATATTGTGGGTTTGGATAATCTTCCTCTGAGGAATGTTGTTTTTCGAGACCAGAATCGGATCCATACTGGGTCTTCTACCTTGCCAGACTCTACAGTTTTACTGGCCAGATACCCTACAGAATTTAGTAATTATGTGCTGCCATCATCCAAAATTGAGCTTCCATCTTTGGATGGAGTGGTAAAGTCTGGTGAATGCATCCTGAATGGAGCGTCTACTTTTTCAAACAAAGATGTGGGCACTAATAATGGTTCGGCAGATTTACAGATGTACGGGAATAAAAAAGTGCAGTCTTATTCATTAGACATGAGACATAGGCATGACCATTTGTTAGCTGAGATGCAAAGAAGAAATGGATGTGATGTGGTGCCAGGGTTGCAACAGCAGTCAGCGGGTGTTGTCGCGATCAATGTTGTTGGACGAGGGCCAGTATTAGGTGGTCATCAGTTTGTGAGCGTCTCTGATCCGGTTGCTGCCATCAGAATGCACTATGCTAACTCTGAGCAGCAGAAGTTTAGTGGTGGTTACCTTGCTGCAAACATAATCAGGGAGGAGGATTCCTGGAGAGGTAAAGGGAGTGTAGGTAGGTAGTAATTGTGGCAAATTATTCTCTTTGCTGCATTTGTACAGTAGATTTTTGTAACTCCAGTTTCATAGGATTTCCAGAGTTCATTGTTTTGGTTTCATCTTTCTTTGAGTTTTTATTTATTGCTGCAGCCTTTGGGTATTTGTTGTATAACAAGAGAAAAGCAAGAATAATTTGTCAAAAGCTTGAGAAAGAGAGTATTTTTTTGTAACGCATATTATATGTCTGGTGGCTCATCCTCTTTCTTCTGTTGTGGTCTCTTCGTATTTTTTTGTTTGTTTTTGTTCATTCTATTTTCTTACACCGTTCGGAAACAGCAAGCCTCTCATCTAGGGGTAAAACAGTGTACTATCCGATCCTCGTAACCCACTTAGGAGGGAGCGCAGGAATAAGGCAGTGTACTATTCGATCTCCCTTATACCGCTTAGGCAAGAGCCTCTTAGAAAGGGATTAGGGCATCTTAATGTCAATGTTTCCGTAAAGTTATAAAGTTCCACGTATGGCGACATCGTCTCCAGTTTAGACCAGGGAGTTGTCAGTCAGGTTTCGGTTTTTCGAGCAGTCTGTAGGTGGGTTTTCAGTAACCATGTTTATTCTTGGTTGTATTGGAATTTGGAAATGTGTATTATGGCCTAACAAAATCATAGCATCTCTTGCAATGTTTTGGACCATTTCTGCAACCTTTCGATTTTTTGCAAGCTTATATGAAGATTGAAGTACAAATTTCCTAATCATTGAAAAATGAACACAAGCTTACTTTTATGTCAATGGCCATTTATGAAATGAAGTTGAAGTTGCATTGTTATAGCATGAAAGCAAAAGGCACTTTATATGTAATAATACTAATATTAAACATGAATGGACAATATAAAGTAGACCATTTATTTGTTCAATAATGATGGCTAAGACTAAACTATTTTGAAGTCCATTGCCTTGTTCTATTGATCTTGCTGATCAAACTGATGTGAGACATGGCCTACCAATATGATCAATAGTCAAATTAGTTAAACTGATGGGAATTAGTATAATAATGAATAATGGTAGGAGTATTCATCCACCATTTAAAGTTCATTGTCATCTTAAGAAATATGAGAAGGAAGTTTGGAGTCATTAAATAATAAAATAAATGTATTATAAATTTATTCCTATTATGAAATTAAAAAACACAAACATATGAAAATTGAACATCTGAAATTACTTACTAAATCAAAAATTTATCAATAATGTCCTGATTGGCATTGGATCCTATGTTATACTTTCAAGAAAAGCACCCACAAGACCTCGCCGATGAGTCAACGGTGGCGCGTGATCTATACCTACTCAACGACCTCAGCAATCGCCATTCACTGCTTCTACTGCCACCAGCAATGGTGGTGGTTGTAGTGCTGACAATTGCCAACTCTCTAGCAGCAGCTGCCGCAGCTTGAGAAACCAAATTATCCTTCATGGCACGTTTGGATTGCCTCATCTTGATAGAACTAAGCTCCATTTCATTATTGAACTTCATAGGTCCAAACATGAACATCATCTTCCTAGACTTTGATGACATTGACGTAAGAGAAGTAATGTTCACTTTCTCAACATTTGAGATTGATGAAAATGGCCTTGAAGAAGAAGAGGAATAAGTATTGTTGTTGTAATAAGGATTTGAACTTCGACGATTTGAGTTGGAGGATGAGGATGATGAAGATGTAGAGAGCTTGACAATAGGTTCTTGATCTTGTTCTTTTTGTTGGGATATTATGACTCTTGGAGTTGTTGGAGATGATTCTTGAAATAATAAGTTGTTGAAAAACTCAAAAGGGTCTTCATGAGATGGTAATGGTATTTTTCTAGTGATTGAAATATTATTTTCTTGATCATGATCGGCTAGAATTGGAAGGTCACGGAAAGAAAGAGTCTCATCATGATCATCTTCTTCTTCCTCTACATTAGAATCTCTATTTGAATAATTTTCTTTGCTTACCATTTCTTTGATTTAAGAGATTTATGAGTTTGGTGGAGAGATGATTGAAGTTATGTGAAAGTATGGATATATACCGATACCGAAGCCTTAATAATTGGATGTTCAAGTCAGTATTTTGCTAGGACCCTTTGGTGAATATGTTCTCTAGATTAAAAAAAAGAGTTGAAAATGGAGAGTGAAGACAGGAAAATAGTAAAATGATGAAGAGTAATCTAAATTACTTACATATAACGAAGAAAATAACCTAACATAAACCGAATCACGATATCAAGATTCATATATCTAGACTCATCTAAATCTTTCGATATTTTTGGCCAATCTATATGACCTAGTGTTTGAACACTCCTTTGTCAATACTCGGGTAGCTAGAGAAGAACTTGAGGCAAACTTTTACTACGCCAAATTCTTTGATGAAGACGTGTGGAAAAAATATAAAGATTTGAGATGGATTTGTTCAACTACGCCAATGTGATCTCCACTAAAGAAACAATACGATAGTAAGTTGATTGGATCTGGAACCTTGGTTATCATGGTTTATTTAGAACAGTCATTTTCCCAAAGCTTATATGTATAATAAAATATTAAATTAAATATGTTTTTATAATAAAAAGATATCTTGAAAGAGAGGGTATATAACTGTTTAGAAATTTGATCTTGTTAAATATTTATTATAAACTTAGTTTTTTGAAGATAAAAAACGAGATTTTAAATTGAGTTATTGTAACAATGATGGTAAAATAAAATAAAAGATATGAACATGTTATAAGGCTTCTCCAACTAGCTATACTAATAAGTTCATAGTAAGTTTCAATTTCTATAACATATGGCTTGATCCAAAGAATTTCAACAGTGATGACAAATTCATCAGCAAACGTTTTGTTAATTGTTGTTTTGGAAAATTAAAATGTTGGCAATTTTGGCCAAAGACAAGAACCAAAAGAACAAAGGCTTCTAGAATGAATTAGGTCCCCATAAAGGCATGAATCTACAATGGCATTGTTTGGTAAGTTAATTATAGTTAATATTACGTGATAAGATTACACATATAATGACATCCACACATGTGATTAGATTCAGAACTTTCTTCTACCTAATCACATTGTATTCGCCCTTCTTTATATGTTGCTCATTTTTTATCTTTCATTTAAATTGAGGGGTGTTTGTTCTAGGGGTTCAACTAGCTTGCTAAATAATACGGAGTATATGAACTATTACAAAATGTATCTAGTTTTAATTTCATCAATATACTCATTTCTCTTAAAACAAAAAGAGTATTGGTAGAAATTTGTGAAATAGCTCCACTAGTTAAATAATGAAAATTTTCAATTTGACAAAGAGATTAGTTCATGATTTTTGATCTCTTGAACACAAGAATTTCAATTACATCTTTTGTTAAATAATCAACTTAAGGATGTAAAAGGAATGACCGATAAAAAAAAAGCTCGAACGGAATTAGTTTTTATGATAAAAGACTTCATTTATGAAATTTGTCCATTCATAAAAGTGTTTGGTTCACGATTTTTGGTCTACAGCTTTTGAAATGCAAAATGAGCAGGTTACCGATCCTCGCTCTATAATCTGCCTAAATCCCCGACCATTTGAATGACGTTGATTGTGGCTCTAACATATTATATTGCTCAATACTATCAATTATTAATATTCAAGACTAAAGTGATTATACTATCAAGTTACACAATATCCACTCGAACACCATCTCCACTAATCAAAGAATGCTAGATATCCGAAAGAACAGGTAATTATCCAACTCGATAAAGTGTCACGCAGATCGAGTTACCTAATACCCATTCGAGAACCCGACTTGATAAAACCATTACCTCGACCAACCCTCCCGAATAGATGTCTAGCAGATCGAGTCAAGTGGAGTTACCGATACCTATTGGAAACCAACTCCATGACACCATTACCTCCAGGCTCCACCAATCAACCTCCTGTTGAGAATGACTAGCTAAAATATAGTTGACATATATAAAATACGCAACTATATATTAACATCAATAATGTCGGCCAAAAACAACACTCAATATATTTATGGAAAGTTGAAAACAATTCAATACAATAATTTATAATGACATTCAATATAACTTGACACGACTCTAATAACACTCTTTTATTTTTCTTGACACTCAAACCTCACTTTTAATATCTCTCACAAACTATAACTACAAAGCACTATCAAGACTTTGCTTATTCACCAATTGTCTCTCGACACTCTGACTGCTCTCAGGGCTCTGGGATAGATTGATCTTCAAAGTTCAACCTCTATTTATGTACTGACAACATTTCTGATCATCAAGCTTACTCCAAAACTCTAGCCAACAAATTTTCTCACCACTAAATAACCTTGATAATCTTGGTCTCCAAGTAACTTTGTCTTCTTGGTCAACAAGTAATTTTCTTTTTCTTTACCACCAAGTATTCTTGGTCACCAAGTTTTCTATTTGACAATGACTTCTAACACTCCCTCTCATTGTCAAATTCCTCGTGCATAGTAACATCCCAAGCTTTATTTTATGCTAGTGCCAAAATCCCTTCCTTAGTGGTCTTTCCCACTCTAGACTATTTGAAACTTCTTCAAAGATAGTTGACTCTTTCACCTCGGCATAAGCAACATCTACATACTTTGGACTTGGCCTCCTCTCATGGGTAGATCTTAATTGCTCTTGTGATGGCTCTGACATCTCCTCCTCTGGATGACTAATCTACACCTTTACTAGTGTCTCATTAATGTGTGTTCCCCAAAGACTTCTTGATTTAGACTGAACCTCAGACTCTCGTAATTATCATCTATCAGGGACTTCAACTCTGCCAATTCTGTCCGGTCAGCAAAATCTTCAGATGGACCTAGCTGCAACTCAGTTTGCAGCTTTTCTTGCAGCTCCTGGGTGTCTGGTAACACACTATTGTCTTCATAGACTTCTTCGGCCGACATCACGTTAACAGTTTCCATTTTCTGTCCTTCCATGACTGGTGTACTTGTGACCTTCAAATCTTTATGCACCTTCACCTTGTCTCCGATTACATGATTGGAATATCCTGAATCAATAATCCAATCATTCTTCAAATCAATTGAATACTCACATATCGTTCAAAGTGTGAATTCATCTATAAGGTATTTCCCTTGAAGTTTAACAAATCTACTTCTTTCATAAAGAAGGATGTCTCAAAGTCTCAATCTTCTTCTGTAGGACTCTCGTTCTTGAAGGATGTCACAACATTTCCTTCAACTTTCTTGGACCATCAATTCCTTGTGTAATGTCCCTTTTTGCCATAGTTGTAACATTCGTCCCTTTGACGATCTTTTCTTTGCCAATGGTTTTGAAACTGTTCACCATTAGGAACTCCTCTAGTTCCCTCTGATTAAAAAACTCTATCTTGGTTTTCTTGTACACCACGTTCTTGATTGCCAAATCTCCACAATTTTGAACTTCTCGAAGCCCTCCGATTGGAAACCTTTGTCTCGTTTCGCCTTACATCTTGATTGTTGAATCTCCCACCACCATGTTCTTACCCGATCTCTACCTCCGTCATTGTCCGCTCCTCCTACCGCATAGACAATTTCTTTCTCGACATGTAGGTCACCTCGAGCATGACTTCTCTAGACCCTCTTCATTACTTAGCAAATTCTCCAGATCTCGCTATCGTCAAGCTCGGTGGTCTACCATGAAGTCGCTACGACAATACATACTCTTGTACTCCGGCTTCAACCCATGGATGATAATTCTTTTCATCCTGCTCTCCGTAATCTTGTTCTCTGGATCTAACTTTGTAATCTCCTCACTAAGATATTTCACCTTCGAGAAATATTCATTGACTTACATATTTCTCTGGGAGATCGACAATAGCTCATTTTCGAGCCTTTGCAATTTCGCATCATTTTTCTTTACGAAAATCGCCAACAATGTATCCCACGCCTCCTTTGACGTCCGGACATCTTTGATCCGATGTAGGAACTCATCTTATACAATCACCGTTAACGATACATGGCCTCTACCCCGCCTTGGGGCCTTCCATTTCCTTTACGACGCCGGGGCGCGTAGCTATCCTTTGATATGCAACGGCCACGACCGGTCGCATTTCGTCGGTGGCGCTGAGGTCGACGTGGTTCTGGTTGTGGTTGTGCTACGCACATCCCTTGGCGTCACATTACAACACATCCCATAAATCATGTCCCAACAGGTAAAACTTCATCCGAGTACTCCAAGACCCATAATTGTTGTTATTGAGTTTTCAATGAATGTAGAAAAATCTATCATCATTTTTGTAATACTCTCGCAAAATTCTTGCTACTCACTGTGCCAAATCGAACTCGCTTTAATACCAATTGTTGAGAATGACTAGCTAAAATAAAGTTGATATATATAAAATACGCAACTATATATTAACATCAATAATGTTGGCCAAAAATAACACTCAATATATTTATGGAAAGTTGAAAACAACTCAATACAATACAACAATTTATAATGGCATTCAATATAACTTGACACGACTCTAATAACACTATTTTATTTTTCTTGACACCCAAACCTCACTTTTAATATCCCTCACAAACTATAACTATAAAGCACTATCAACACTTTGGTTATTCACTCAATTCTCTATAACACTTGATTAAAGCTCTCTGTGGCTTGATGGATTGATTTTAAAAGCTCAACCTCTATTTATGACCATAATACTGATCATCAAGCTCACCCAAAACTTCGGCCAACAAGCATTGATAATCTCGTCTCCAAATACCCGCTTTGGCCAACAAGCATCTTTTTCTTTCGCTACCAAAGATTCTGGCCACTGTTTTCTATTTGACAATGATTTTTAACACCTCCCTCGCAAAGATATCTAACATATCGAATCAAAGTGGAGTTACCAATACTCACTCGAAACCGACTCGATAACACCATTATCTCCACCAACCAACCTCCCTCTCGAAGAGATGTTTAATAGATCTAATCAAGTCGAAGCTACCGACACCCTTGAAACCGACTGATAACACCAATACCCTCCACCAATCAACCTCCCAGGACAGGACAGCTCTCTCTCCATTGACTCCCCCTCCTCCCAAGAAAGCAACCCCACTGTAATCTTATCACCACACACTGCACTCTGTACTTTACTTTCCAACGTTCCCTTTTCATTTTCTCATTCATACACTTTATATATAAAGCTCAGACAACAAAAAAAACATAGGGAAAAAAACATTTAACGAAAATCAAAAAATATTTTTTCTACTGTATTTTTCTCTACTTTATTACCAACTTTATACTCATCACATTTTGTTCAAAACCCTAGTAAATGAAAACCCTTCAGATCTTTAAAAAATTCTTCAGATGATCTGAAGAATTTTGGAATTTTATGAATTAAAAGTTGGTGTTTAAGTTTTAGCTTTTTTTGTTTGATTTTCTGGAAAAAATTAAGTCTTTTTGTTAAAAAAATCACATTTTATTTGAGCTCTTACAAAACCCACCTCAGAATATTATGGAATTCATTAAATGAGCTGAAGAAATTTGGAATTTTAGGAATTAGAAGTTGATTTTAAGGTTTTAGCTTTTTTTTTGTTTGATTTTCTGGGAAAAATTGAATCTTTTTGTTTAAAAAATGCATTTTCTTTGAGCTCTTACAAAACCCACCTCAGAATATTCTGGAGTTCATCAAATGAGCTGAAGAAAGTTTCAATTTAGCAATTAAAAGTTTTTGTTTGGTTGATTTTCTCGAAAAAAATTGAATCTTTTTTGTTAAAAAATATCTTTTTATTTGAGCTTTAACAAAACCCTTGTAAATTAATCCCAAATCAGAACTTTCTAGAATCTGTAATATGTTTTGAATGAAGTTGGTATTTCAGTAATTACTAGTTGTTTAGGTTTTAGTTTTTTGTTTGGTTGGTTTTTGGAAAAAATTGAATCTTTTTGCTTAAACCTCACATTTTGTTCTAGCTCTAAAAAAAACCCCTCAGAATTTTCTGGAATCTGTAATATGATCTGAATTAATTTGGGGTTTTACAAATTAGAAGTTGTTTAGGTTTTGTTTGGTTGATTTTTTGGGTAAAATTGTTATCTTTTTGCTTAAAAATCACATTTTGTTAGAGTTCTCACAAAACCCTTCAGGAGCTTCTAGAATCTGTAATATGATCTGAAGGAATTTGGATTTTAGTAATTAGAGTTGTTTAGGTTTTGTTTGGTTGATTTTTTTGGTAAAAATGTATAAGAATCAGTTGCAGGAGCTAGCACAGAGGAGCTGCTTCAATTTGCCTTCTTACTCTTGCATAAGGGAAGGTCCCGATCACGCGCCGCGGTTTAAGGCCGCCGTGAACTTTAACGGGGAGACGTTTGAGAGTCCCGCGTTTTGCTCGACTCTTCGCCAGGCTGAACATTCGGCTGCTGAGGTGGCATTGGATTCTCTTTCGAACCGAGGGCCTTCAAACTCCCTTGCTGCAAGAATCCTTGTGAGATTTTCGAGTTTTTGTCTGTGTTTGTGTTACTTTTGTTCGTGTCTGTTAGGGTTTGATCTTTTGCTCCGTTAGTGTTACCGTGAAATAGGAGATGAGAAAGTGATTTGCATGTGGGAAGACAATTAATGTGAAATGAGCTACAGGAGTAGGTTAGATAATAAATGATCACTTCAATTAAGTAATAATTCCAAGAGGGGTTTCATTATTTAATTGCATTTAAAATTAGTGGGGGAGAATTCTGTGATTCATCATGGTTTACTGTAATTTAAAAAACTTTGAATTTTTTGTGTAGTGTTTGTTAATGAGGCAAAATCAGATATGCCTTTTTGTGTGCTGACTGACCTGATATTTTTTATTATGATGGTGCACTTGTACCTTATTATGCTTCCCTTTTTCTTTTTCTTTTCCTTGATTAAGGGGGACAACGATATTTAATGTAGTGTCCTTGTTTGATTGTTATGGAAAAGGGGAAGGTGACCGTTAAATCTTTTGTTTATTTCGTTCTGTCTGGTGCATTCTGATTATACTTAAAAAAATGAACAATCGAGGATTTACTGTTAAGCAAGAATGTTGACATTAATTTCGGTAAGTGGAGGATTAAACCAAAAATTTTGCCTCTCAGGCCCTTACAAGAGCCAGGGCCTGCGTATGACGGATTCACTCAATGTGGCTAAATTCCAAATGAGCAATACTTAGCCATCTCTATAATTTTTATGAATATCGTACTCCGATATGGGGATCTAAGTTTCATTTGTCGTGGCCTCAAGTTTCCTCGGGGTTGTTTGATGTGTAAATTGTGGAAGTGGCCCCTTTGTTATTGTATCCGTGAACTTATCTAACATCAAACAAGTATTGATCTGTCCTTAATTACCTAGCCATCTCTCTTTTAGAGCTATCGTGTGCATGTTATGAAGTTTTCAATGTCCAACAACAACATTCCCCAAGGTCTCCAAAGAGGCTCCCGTCTAACTAGCGTAAGGGTCTAAAGGGGGTTGGATTGAGTAAGAAGTGTAGATACTATAATGAGCCATTTTCATTTGTTCCATCATATCCAAGAATCTGGGTGATATAAAATCTGTCTCCATAGGTCATGAAGTTTTCCATGTTCATGTATGAGAAATTATTATTCTTTTTCCAGATATATCAAAATACATAATACTTTGTTTTGTTCGACTGGTATACTTGATTTCTGAATGTTTATAACCAAATGCTGATTGCATTTTACAGGATGAAACAGGGGTGTACAAGAATCTACTGCAAGAAGTTTCTCAACGAGTAGGAGCGTCACTGCCTGCATATACAACTTTTAGATCAGGCCTGGGTCATCATCCTGTATTTACATGCACTGTGGAATTGGCAGGTGTTGCATTCACTGGAGACCCAGCCAAGAATAAAAAACAGGCAGAGAAAAATGCAGCCATGGCTGCATGGTCATCACTAAAATTATGTGAGTTATTGAAATCTCTTTTTCGGCTTATTTGATATAGGTGATGAATGTGAATATGTGATATTGTTATACAAAAGCACAGTAAGTCTGCTATGTCTAACGCTTCCATAATGGCCTGACGGTGCCCGTTTATGTGTCAATCAAGACTCTTGTGTTTGTGAGACAAGTTCATTATCTTTTTTCAACATATGCTTACTGAAATAAAGGGTTTTACATTTATACTCCATATCTGATTGTGTGATTTCTGTTTTACTTCATTACAATAAAAATCTTGTAATATATGTTGCATCAGTGGCACAAGAATCTGGTAGTTCGTCACAAAAAGCGAACACTGATGAGCAGGAGCATGTGACTGTAGCTCGTTCTCTGCAGAAGTTTCTCATAAAGGCTAGGCTAGCAAGGGTGCAGTTTCCAATTAAATTTCCTACCCAGAGCCTGCGGCCACCAAGTACACAGCCCTCTCAACCTGCAACATCGAAAATCCTTCCATTTATATCCCCAAGAACAGCTCATCGCAGCAGATCTGTTATGAATGCAGCAAACAACAGTCCGGGTCGCCCGAAAACATCTCATAATGAAATCTCAGCCTCTAGTCTTCAAGATGCACTCACTTTCTTGCAGAATAATCTAGCTACAACTGACAGTCTCTCGTCAGCAGATAACCAAAGAATTCGACCCCAGAAATTCCCTGCAGCTGGAGCAGCACCCTACATACCTCTTCGGCATTTCAGCTCCCATCACAGAGTTGCACCACCTGTTACTATACGAAATGCGATTCCTGTTTTCTCTGCTCCTCCTGCCCAGCCTTCACTGGCAATGAGGCATCCATCGTTAGGAATGGCACCACCAGTCTGCATCAGACAGGCTGTACCTGTGTATGCAGCTCCACCCGTCCTTGTAGATGAGCGAGCTGTATCAGGCACTTCATTCAGAATGGATACACAATTTCCTAAGGTTTCAGCTGTTCAAGTAAAGGAGCTCCAAGCCTCCAAGGCTGCTCCTGATCAAGGAAAGAAATCCTCAACGCCTGCTTATTCCGCAGATCCAGTCGAGCAGGCTGCAGATACTCAACATCCTCCTGTTCTACCTAAAGAAGAGGCTCAAGTCGCCAAAAGCACAAACCCTCAAGTCGTGGAAGAGTCAGACCCGAGTCTTCCAGTTGCATCATCTGGCACTGTCGGGCATATGAAAGATGGTGAGGGTGCTGCCGGTCAGGGTAAGCTACAGGACTCTCCTGTGATTGAAGGAGTAAAAGAACTAAAAATTTGATATTAAAGTATTATTTTGCCTTTTCGTGGACTACAAAACGTATTCGGTGGAATTTTTGTACTATATGTTTTATTCTCTTCATTTTCCGAACGGGGTTTTCTGTTATTATTTCTTGTCTCAACCGGCTTCATAATTTGGTCTCTATTACTTGATTTAACAGCTATAACTAGTGATAACATCAAACTACTGAAACTAGTACCAATTTAGAAAAAATTGTAGTCAGTTTTTGCTCCCCTCTTTTCAAGCTCAGGGTTCTCGAAGCTGAATGATACTCTTCTCGAGTTCTCAGGCTGGCTTGGTTCACAAAAGTATGAGCTTAATTTTTATCGAGCCCTTGAGTGAGCCGGTTCGGTTATTTGTAATACTCGGCTCTTTTCCAGCACAGTTGCTACTTACAACTCTATAGTCTATTATAACATTAAGAAACAATAAGCAAATATTTTCTAGCATCATAATTTTCAAGTCGTGTTTTTCTTGATACATAGACACACACCAGAATCCAAATTAGTATGACTTCACACTGGATGGTTAAGTCAGAACATCGTGAGATTGTCATCTACATAAACCGAACCACGGTCAGGTTGTACTGCCAGGAAGCTTTCGAACATGGTATACACACCCAACGAAACAAACAGCTCAAACAACATGCAACATTGACTGTTCTACTTCTTAACATAAAGCTGAACACAATATAAACAGCATGGTGTACCACTAATGAGAAGCTGTGCAAGGGGTTTGCTTTACAAAGAGCTTTGCATTCACCGTTCAAGCTGAAAAGGCAGATTCCATGGCGAGAAGTATGGGAGCAGTATCAAAGCGGAAATTTCTGAAGCTTCGACCAGGACCTGTGTCTGAAGTCTGCACATCTGCTGCTGGCTTGTTCATTAGACTCTCTGTTATGATAGAGTTGCTCCCAGTAGAACTGTTCCTTGCCTTCCACACACTCAACGCTACAGAAGATTACATAAATTCTCAGTACTCCATAACAAAAATTATATATATATATATAAGGACAATTATAGAGAGAAGGATGCATGGAATAATTGACCTACCTCTCAGAGGCCCATGAGGTCTGGACATGACTGAAGGCTGATGTGATGATATCCAAGATCTCAATGCCCTAAAGAAGTCCTTGTATCAGATTCAATACGTGTAACAGTTTATTCAAGAAAAGAGTTTGATAAGATAGTTAAAATCCTCACTTTAAAAATGGAGCAACCATATAAAGCTTAAGGCCAGTAACCCCTCGAGATATAACATCATCATTAAAAGGTGTAAGTTCGTCAAGACGTTGCCAGGCTATTTCCTGACAAAACAATTATATAAAAAGTTTAGAGGTACTAGGTTCGCAATAGATAAAACCATGAACATAAACTTGTGCAGAGTTTCATACACTAATTTCTTTTTTCGTAAGTGGAGCAAAAGCAGTATCATCTTTCACTCCAGCAACAATGTAAAGGCGCACTCTTTGCTGTCCAAATATCTTCTCTATGTAGTAATCTTTGTTGAGGAGTTCTGAAACATCAAATCCCGTTTCCTCCAGAACCTGCATCATAGCCATTTAGCATTTGTGAACAATATTAGGAGGTAACTTCTTGATGCCTACACATAGCCATGAAGGCCTACACATAAATTTATAGCACTATGAACAATGCAATTCAGTACATTTTTTATATGCACAAAACTATAATTATATTTTGGATCTTAACCAGTTGTGTTTAATAAAAAAACATAAAAGTCCCGAGTACATAGCACTTGGAGAGTTTCCAACTGCATGAAATACTACTGTAAAAACAGAGATGTGTTTATGCAAAAAAAATAGAATTTATATTTGTAAGAAGAGCATTGCATACTTCTCTGATAGCACATGCATGGTCTTCCTCATCTTTATTTTTCTTGCCTCGTGGGAAACTCCAACTTGATCCCTTCCATCCCTTCACGAGCAGGCACTAAGGATCACAGCAGAAAAATATATGTTAGGACTTAGAAGATACATTAACTTTTCAGAGGTATACAGTACATAACAGTTTAATGCCCCTCCTGAAGAACAGAAAAATTCTTCGAAGAAAAAGGGGGTAGTCTCAACCCTCGAAAGCATGTAACAACATATTATGATTCTGAACTCTCACCCGTTCATATGATTCATCCAAGATAATTGCGCCAGTGACAGGAACCCGAACTTTGTAGGACGTGAAGTCCTTGAATATGTCATCTATGTGTGCCACGTAAGGCCTAAAAACATCACAACTGTTGAAGACTGCAGTATATTAAGGAAACCAACTCTTACCATGTATGATGCTACAGCCAGGTAGGGTATAAAATGTAAGCACTAGAAAAGTACATGTTAATATAAAAGTCAGGAACTTCAATAAGGATACGTAATGAGGTGAATTCTTTCAAAGTTAAGGACTTCAATGACGGATCCTTCTCGACAGAATTGTCCTCGTAGTACCAATGCGCATACTCCACAAGAAACAATATCCTCTCAAACGATTGTTGATCTTCTTTTGGCACATTCAGAACAAACCGACTGTATTAACAAATTGGAAAGACTGAGGCAGATAACAGCAAGTATAACATAACATTTGAAAAATGACGATAAGCATCAAAGATCCAACACTGGTCGAATCCCACACATATCCATTGATGTTACAACTAAAACATCTAAACAAGAACCTTCTACAACTATAATATCACACCCCACCAACTATTACTCACCATTTACTCCACTCTAGAGGTCAAAGATCCATCTAAACGCATATAGGTACATTCTACTTTTTTAGAATCCTGCCCTTTTCATTGCAAGGACTCGAACCTGGACCTCATCATTGCTGTTGATATCCCGTGGCTTCTAGGCTAATCTAGTGGTTAACGTACCCTCCATTTATAAATAAAATAATCTCAATTTTCTTCGAATACCATACAACATCAAAATCAACTAAAAGATTTCAATTTTCATAACAGAATTAGGTAACTGTTTATAGATCCAACCTCTATTCGAAGAAAATCCCAACAAAATTTTCACAACCAATATCTCTTCCATATGGTCCCAAAAATAATTACAAACAAATTAATCAATTAATATCAAGAAAACATTTTTACTAAAAAAATAAGAAAAAGACAACATTTTTACTGAATTTTCACTTACAATGCAACAAATGCAAATACTTTAAACTTAAAATGCTAATAATAAATCTTCAGCTTCTATTTTCAGTCAATAACCACTAAAAATCTAAAAAAATATATACAGATGCATAATAATTTATAGAAAATATATGTATAAACAAACAAAAATACCTGCAAAGATCATCTAACAGTTCTTTAGGAGGAAGTTTATTAGAGGGAGCACTTGAAGATCGATGTAACCCAGCCATTTATTATACTAATCAAATTTTATCAATTTTTTTTTTTTGGATTAGGTTATTGAATTAAAATCAATTTACTAAACCCTAATATGCTATGCTTTTAAAAATCGAATTGGTGATTAAATTTATTTATTTTTGAGGTATTTATCTAAGTATATTTAATACTCCCATTCTATTTCTAATCATTTGCACGTATAGATTAATAAAAATAAAAAATAGTCAAAATTTATATTGAAAACATCAAATATCAATAAATTGAAATTATATAATTGATTGGTTGTTAATTTAATAATAAGAATTGGTCAAAAAATTACATAGAAAATATAAAAACACAATTTTCTATGTTAGAAGTACACATATTTTGAAACAAAAAATTAATGCTAGAAAAACAACTATATAGGAACGGAGGGAGTAATTGGAATATGTAGCGAATATGGGAGTATAAAAATTGATTCATAACCGGTAAATGGACAATGTTCGGGTTTTTAGATCAAGACTCGAAATTCGTTCGGTTGTTATCGATTCTCTAAATTATTATCGATTCTATTTTTATGTTTTCTTCTTTTTATTATGACTCGAAAATTTGTCTAGTCTAGTTTGAACCTAGTGAGGTATAAGTAATATTTAAATCTATTTCGAAACGGATACCAGTCCGTTCTTTTTTATGTGGGTCCGAGTAGATTTTATGACTCGGTTACTATTTTGAACCTATTTTTTGTCACAACCGGTTCAATCTTCGAACAAGTATGTCGAAATTTGTTTGACTTGTTAACAATCCTAGTTGGAAGTAATCATTGAATGATAATTTTATTCAATAGTTTAAATTGTGTTTCCATTGATTGATTGAGATTATTTAATTTTATTCACTAGCTACATTAAAATTAATGTTGATGCTGGTTATTGGAAGGAGACGAAAACAGGGACATTCTGAGTCACAATGGGGACTTTGCTGGTGCGGACTACTTCAGAGTGAGTCATGTTCTATTGAGAGCTGGAGTGGAAGTGGCATGGGCGAGGTAGGCGACATGGCGACACATATGGAAGTAAAATTCTAGTACACACCTCGACTATCTAACAATGTTGCTCATCGAGTAGCACATTGGGATCATGGAAGATTGATGGAGGCACATTGGCTTCATAATCCATCACATTGACTTTTATCAACTCTTTTACACGATGTAATTTAATCTTAGTTGTTCCTAAAAACATCTTTGAATAGTGGTTGTTATCGTTTTATCATTTTTAACGATATTTTATTATTTGGTAAAAAAAACAACTAGATACAATAATTATGTTTAACTTTTTTCGCGATTAACATATTCGTGATATTCTAAAACAGTGCGTTTCATACTACCACATTGAACAAAAGAAAAAAAACAAGAAACAAGTGATAAAGAACAACCGAATATCGAAATCTGACATCCTTTGTGTTAATATGGCAGTGTCTGCAGCAACTCAAACAAGCTTAGTAACAAAACTATCAACAAATTGTCTTCTTGGTTTTTCTCAGTGTCCAAAAAGTGATACCATAAATCTGAATTCAAAGAAGCTCAATAATGTTTCCCCTTATTGGTTATCTTCTTCTACTTTAACCGGATCAGGTATACTAATTTATGATTTTTTTTTAGTTAATTGTGGGGATGTTCTTGTATTCTCATGCCTAATTGTGGTTAATATTGAAGGAGAAACTATACAGTGGCAAATTATTAGTATACACTGGTATTGATGCTTGAAGTTGTTATCTTTGCATTTTTTGTACTCAAATTGGTCTATGGTATTTTTTTAAAAAAAATTATCGATGAGTATTACAAATAACGAATATATAGATTGCTAACTAATGTAACCGTTAGAATGAGTGCTTCAAAGAAAGTACGAAATAATAATCATCAAGAGTTGAACCGATAACTCCTAGTAGAAGCTCGAATCGAATACCTAGTAGAAGCTCGAATCGAATACCGCCATCAGTTGGTCTATTGTATTCTTGAATCAGTGTCGTTATTTAATTTAGAGAATATTATCAAGTGGAAAAATAGTAAAGTAGTGAACTTTGTGGAATTACAGAAGTAACTATGCTTAATGTACCGAATTCATGAAACTTAGAGCAGTTTTATGCAGGTGAAATGTTTAACCTCTAATTTGTCTTCCTCCTTTACATTTTCAAAATGCATATATGAAATAATCTTGGAACTGAAGTGATCTTTTATCGTCCACCATAAAGATCTATGCTTTTCTTAAGGCAATTAGATGTGATTGGTAAAATTTCTTTATGAGTCTGATAGGATGTGTTATGAAGATGAAGTCACCATACTTTTCTTGTGGTGTTTTAAGCGCTATAAGGTGTGACTGTGTGAGTGGTAAAACGGATTGTCTAATTGACTGGCTTTCAAAATGGTGCATATTGAATTTGTTTGTGCTTATGTAGGCTATTGCAAGGCAAGCCAAATTGCTGAATTGTTCACAGCAACTTCGCCAGAGATCGTTGTTAGGGAAGCCAGGCCGGAGGATTCTTGGGAGGTGGCTGAAACACACTGTAGTTCCTTCTTCCCTGGATATTCTTTCCCTTTGGACTTCGTGTTGAGATTTGATAGGCTCGTTGGGATGTTGTTTGGATTTTCTGTACCTATCGGATGCCAGAAGACTTGTCTGGTTGCTGTTGTTGGCGGCTCAGATCAAGAGTTCCTCGTAAGGAGTGAAGACTTCAAGATTGGACGTCTTGATGGTAGGTTTAGTCTAAATAAAGGATATGTGGCTGGGATATTGACCTTGGATACTGTGGGCGACTTTCTTCCCAGGAAAGGACCTCTCCGGCAGAGAAGGTTACTTTGGACTTTCTTTGTTTCGTGGAATTGGTTATATTACAGTTTATCATTATTAATTTGTTTAATGAAATTATGTTCTTTGTTGCTTATAATTTTCGCGGAATAGTGTTCTCAAGTCATTTACTTTGTGTCGAAGCATTGTTAGGTATTGTGCAATACAGATGACAATATTAGTGCTCGTGACAGGGTTTTTGTTACCTCTAGAGTCGTTTCTGAGATGAATCCATTTAAGATAAATGAGGCCGGCCGTTCAGAAGATCATCTGATAGCAAAGCTATTATAAATAATTGTCTTTTTCTTCTTCCATAGGACTGGAATTGCCTACATATCAAATGTTGCAGTTCGTGAAAGATTCCGTCGGAAGGGAATAGCAAAGAGACTCATGGCTAAAGCGGAATCTCAAGCCAGAAGCTGGGGATGTCGGGCCATTGCATTACATTGCGACAATAGCAACCCCGGTGCAACAAAGTTGTACACCACAGAGGGCTTCAAATGTATCAAAATACCAGAGGGAGCAAATTGGCCTAAGCCAAAGACTTCTCCAGATGTCCAGTTCAGCTTCATGATGAAGCTCTTGTCAATCATATGCAAACCAATGTAGTAAGAAACTGAGGTACATATCTTAGTGTAAATAGGTAAAATATTGGGACAGAGAAGCTGCAGATATTGAAATGTAGTTATGCTGGGTGGGGATATATATATAACTCTCTCACAATGCTATTCCTTCTTGTGTAGCTAATGCAGTTAATACAACTGTTTATAAATTGATTTTGACATCTAAATTATAATTGGAGGACACAGTAACAGTTATTTTATGTCCAACTCAAACACCAAAAATCAGTTTGTGAGCATCCACTACAGTACATACGTTCTATCATCCCCGACAATCGAAGCAGGGTGTCAATGGTTCCTATTGTAGTGCTCCAGGAGTTGAGGATTTGGACATCATCTAGGCTTGACAATCACAGGTACTCCCATCTCATCTTTATCTCTTTGTTGTAATTGACTGAATTTTTTATAGTAAAAACAGAGCAATAGAAATGCACCAATCATTGACGAAGAAGAAGAAGGAGAAGAAATAAGGAAAAAATTTATTTAAAGATTTCAACATTTCTTCACTACCCCCAAGTTCCCAACCATAATTAAAATTTGTGAAACTTTCATACGCAACATCCGAACAAAATATATTTTTAAATTCATCAAAACGAATTGTTAGCGTAATTTTTAAATTATTTTGATGTCAATAAAACTACGTAAGTTATAAATATTATAAATAGTGTTGTGAATCATTTTGAGATTGAGTATATTAATTTTTTTTTCCGTATAAAAAAAATATTTATAAAACTTTCAGATCGAACTCCAAGACCTCTCTCATATGGCGCCGTACGATAATCATTGGGACTCAGTTTCGATAATATATAATAACTCAAAATCGTCACGAGTTTAAATTATTACCCTCACTAACTTCTATTTTGATTAAAATTTTAGATACTTTTTCAAAACATACTAATTATGAAAATATTTTATTCAAAAGTCCAAATTTTTATTGAAAAACATTTCCAACATTTTCAGTTATATAACATTAGTTTCAGAATATGTTCTTCTAATTTTAATTTAGATAATGAGATTGAATAATTAATTTTTTTTGGTAATATCTATGTTTATAAAAATATTTTTTGGTATATACAATTTATCTTGAGTTAACTCAAGATTTCACATTATTTCTTAAATGTTTCTATAATGTTTTCTAAACGTTTCTTATTTTTATCATTTCGAAACTATGTCCGAAAACGAAACTATGAACCACGCCCCCAACTAGCTAATGTGGACAAAATGATTGTCATTTTTAGAAATCGAGCTAAAATTTTGATCATTAATTATTCTTAAATTATAATTTTAAAAATTATAAGAAAATGATATTATGAAAATATTTTTAAAGACGGATCTAACCATATAAATTTCATATTTATTAGAATAATGAATAATTAGTAATCGGTGGTCAAAGTTGTACATTAATTTTCGAAAACGATAATTATTTTGGATTGGATAGAGTATTTGTTTTAATTGGTGTCTTTCAATTTAGGAGATTAGTGTTTTTTACAAGAATAAGCTTCCCCGACTCCATTTGGACCGAGATTAGCTTGAACAATCTATCGATTTTCCACGGTTAAGCGTGTAATATTAATTCCGACGGTTAACGAATTTCATTCCTCTTGAGTTATTATCCATATTTACTAGATTCACCTCAAAACAAACGGATCATACCCTCACGAGTAACCCCTCCCTTCATAATCTCTCAAAACAACTTAAAACTTAACCTTACATTTATAAATTCACCTACCTAAACTACAAATATTATTTGAAGCCCAATTTGAGCCCATTAAATAACCTGCAATAAAAGATAAAACCCTAGTCCAAAGCCCCAAATAGCTGTAACATCTTCTCCAAACAATCGAAGCAGCCGAACAATTCACTAATCAATCATGGGTAAGCTCTGTCTGAAACTGTAATAACCTTAATCTACTATTATTGAGCTTATATATTGAATTTTATAATTAATTAATCTTGTTTTAATTATTAAGCTTATATTGAATTTTATAAATAATTAATTTAGTTTGATTAATGAGGTTAAATTGAGTAATTAATTTGATGGTAATATTATAGGAAAGGTTCATGGATCATTGGCTAGAGCTGGTAAGGTTAGGGGGCAAACACCAAAAGTGGCAAAGCAAGACAAGAAGAAGAAGCCACGTGGACGTGCCCACAAACGCATGCAATATAATCGTCGTTTCGTTACTGCAGGTAACTTGTACAACTCATTTTATTACCAACTGTTATAAAGTTTGAAATCGTTACACTAACCGCCCCTCCCTCGAGTCCTCGGGATATCTAACCACTTCAATACAACCTTCGAACTCTCATGATTGTGTAAATCAACACAGTGTAATTAGCATAATTTATGGTTTTAGCTAATGAGCTACTTGAAAATATAGTCTTTTATGTAGTTATGTTAGTAGTATTGTAAATCAGTATTAAAATGTTATCTTTAGTGTTGATGTTTTATTTATTTTATCATATTATGAGATTTATTTGGTTTATGGTTAGCTTACTTTAATCGGAATGGTGCTTACTCAAACAATTGGATAATCTATAATATTAGCATACTTGGTATTAATTGGAAATGGGTTGAAGAGTGTATAATTGTTTTGTGATTACTCCATTATGTAATGGTGATAGATGGTGCGGAAATTGTGTTTTTCGTTGAGTACTATGTTATCAATTCTATGTAAGTTTGTTTACGATAGTGTTTGTAAAACGAATTATTTGTTGCTTTAATATGTCTTTCCCTGTCTTGCAGTTGTTGGGTTTGGAAAGAAGAGAGGTCCCAACTCTTCAGAGAAGTAATTTTGGCCATTGATGTTTTCTCTAGCAACATTTTGAGCTTTTATCATCGCCATAGCAGCTTCTGTAATAGCTATTGTTTTTTTCTTACATTGAAGTGTATGATACGGTTGTTGCAACTTGAAGTTTTGTAATGTTCTTTGCCATTTATTGATAAAATTGCATTTTGAATCATCTCACATTACAATGATCTTTGTTCACTTAGTGACTATACATGAACAACCAACTCCCCTTGGGATGTCTCCTCTGAAGACTGGTTGTGGTCGGTGATAATCACACACCGCGCTTCTAATATCAACATGGCTTTGATGGTATTCTTGGTAGGGTAATTAGTTTGGTTACCGTTCTGTTTTTGTAAGGTATAAATTCTTGTATTAATGGTTGGGAACGGTTGTTTAGTACCAGATGCTGATTTCATGATGTCTGACTTTAGGTTATCGTGATTTAATCTTCTCGCAAATTGTCAGGCCCGGGGTGTGGAATGCTTGATGACTGTTTAGTAGTGTAGCTAGCTACTGTCGTTGGATCTCGACTAGCTCAAGGTGATAGATAGGGACTGATATAAAATATAAAGATAAGTTAAGAGAGGACAAGATGATGATGAACCATACATACAAACCATGAAATCTTGAAGTTGAAGAATGCCTCATTTTCAACGCTTTCTCCTCGTGCTAACCTCTTTAATTTAGCGATTATCATGGATTCATTCAATGTCTTCTTAATTAGACAGTGATGAGTCTTATGCTTATTACAACTTGCATGCACTGTCTTTGCTAAAACATATGCATTCTTCATTAATAGGACCATCATTAGTTACTCCCTTCATTTTAAATTAATTAACGGTTTACTTATCATGTCGCGCCACCACAAATTACTTTTTATATTCATTAATCTGAAAAATATAAAATTAATATTATTGAATTTGATTTTAAAAATATTTTCATAATATTATATTTTTATACTTTTTCATAATGTATATAAAAGAATTGATGACAAATTTACGCCTTCAAAAGCTAAAAAGAAATTAATTTAAAATGGCTGCGAGTACTACAGTGTAATTACTTAGCTTGCTTGGTCATTCTCCCCTTGATTTTTTATTCATACATTTCCTAACTTTGTTAGACTAATCGTAAACCCTAAGATACACCTCAAGAATTTTAGATGATGTAAAGAATTTACTTTTACATTATAAGTGGAGTGAAGAAGTGATTGGACAATTTTTTATCAAGGTCGACAAAATAATGTAATCATTTTCATCAATTATAGTCTTGGTTTTTATTAACACTTATAGAGTTATATAGTGAGGTTTGAACCCTGTGTGTATAATTTTATGTAGTAAGATTATATGAATTCTATAGCTAGAGCAACTCCGGTCATGATATTGCCTTGTTGCTAATCCTTATTTTAGGTAAATTAATTATTCTGATTGAAATCCATATCTTGATGTGAAGCAAATGTGGTCTTAGTTAACATTCCAACCCACTGGTTGTGGCACATGAGAAGGTTTTCGTGTTTGGAAGCTGAAACATTGCTGTTGGGATTGGAGTTAAACTCATGTTGGGATCACAACTAATATTAAGTCAACAGTGTGTTTAAAGAAATCTCCCATTAATATAATTAGTTCAAATTTTTTTGTCGTCCCAAGAATCAATTTCATAAATGCAAATCAAAATATCACATGGACCATTGCTTTGGACTCCTTCACTTGTGTTAATGTGCATGTTTACTCAATTAATTCCCACTTAGTTAAATATTTAAATGTGTATGTGGAAACTCATAATTTTTAACTTTTAAGTACGGTAATAGATGCTTCATAGAGTAGTTCTAGTGAGAACGAGGAAAGGTATCACAATGTCTTAATAAGAAGTGACAAACTTTGCGGTTTTAATTGACCTACCTACATAATGAGGTAAAATCGTAAGTACACAGATATTCTTGAGGTTACATGTTTCAGTTGTCATGGAAACTTCTTCCAAACAACACCAGGAATACAAGGGGAAAAAACAGATTAAAAACAACATTTTGCAGTTCATCTGTATAGTTGTATAATTTATCAACTAATTTTCGTCGTTCATTGCTGCCTCATGGGACTTGGTATGGTTGTATATGACTTGGTATCGCCTAATTCGATAAACACCTTGCACTGATCAATCTCCAGTCCAAACTGAGATTTTCTCTCTCGGAACCATAGGAACACTTCGTCTGACGACTTCTCTGATGGACCATTCTGAAGAATTGTCGATCCTGAACCATCCGAAGGATTTATTATCTTATCTCTCCCAACTGTATCCTCAGAAGTGCTTTGAGAAATTTGTTCTTCTGTCAGAATTGGTTTACCAAACAACAGAAACTTGGCCTCTTTTGTATCTTTAATGGTCTTCGAACTCGGGCTTGAACTACTCATTGTCAGCAAACATGATACATCCTCATCATTCCCACAGCTAGCTAATAAGCTGCTACTGGAGATTTTAGGAGGTGGAGAAGGTTGTTCTAGCTGCTGCCTAAATCCTAAGGGAAGTACCGATGCTTGCAATTTGTTGACACGAAGTTCTGATGATGGAAATCCAAATTGAGCATGCCTGGCTCTCTGTATGCCTGCAGGAATGGTGTCGGACAAACAACGTAATGGGCTAGTAGGACTTGTATGGTCACTGAAAGTTGATGACATTGGAAACTGCCTAACAAGGGGAAAGTATGGAGGTTCAGGACATCGCAACTTCTTCATCGGAGGAGAAAAGGAGGAGAGATGATGAATGGCAGGCATGTTATTTACTAATTCAACCAACCACGGGCTTACTCGCTTCACATTTTGTAGTAGCTCTGGCTCATCCCATGCTACCTGAATGAACGAGAACAAGAGAACAGTGATAAGTAACCTACCTAGTCAACTAAAAAATCAATATGCAACTGTTTTACTTGCTGCATTGATCAACTACCATTTCTGCAATTCTCACTTCTAAATCAGAATTCCATGGGGCACCATCATGATGAGAATCTATGCATTTTTGTACTAAATATTCTTCTAAAACTAATGTACTCATTAAGAACAGTGATAAAACACATCTAACAATCATGTTCCAGTTGATTAAGACAATAAAAATAACAGCAACCAAGTTGTGAAATAAACATAGTGGCATATACATGTTTGAACATGAAGCCTTGTTCTCCTGAATCTAAAGGTTGACTAGTTGTTTACCTCGAGAAGACACCATGGAGAATTAGGCCAGTGGACTAGATCTTCAACTTGAACACTTGATATGGTCCCCATAAACCAGCTAATTCTCGAAGAATCTTCTGTCTCAAATGGCATCTTGAACCTCATCCCAGAACACCATTGAACTCTCATTGCGGCCCCAACAGCCGAGGCCTTCACAACAAACTCAGGAGTGCCAGCTCGAGGGTAGAACACAACCTCAAACGACTGACCGCTTGCAGCAAGCCTTGCTGCTTCAAGAACCGATTCAGCTTTCACTTTACCATCACCTCCCCCATATTGTGGATGATGAAATGAATGCCCCACGGTCAAATCCTGCATCCTCCCCTGCCTATCTTCTTCAGCCAAATATCCAGGAGTGCTTTGATACATAGAAGGGTTGCAACTTCCCCCTCCTGGATTCCATCCACAAGGTGCTCTAGGTCCATCCATTCCCCTCTTCGCTCTACGAATTCCAACATAAAGATCTCCATCTTCAGCCCTCAAGAACACAATTGAATCCCCTGCCACGAGCTTCTTCTGATTTACAAAATTACTCCACCCAGTCGTCAGAAGATGACGACGAGGAGTCCCCCGGTAAATATGCCTAAATTTCCAAACAATCCCATGTACATCCTTAGCCAAAATAGTCTGTACAGGAGGTTCAGCAGAGTAATCCAACCTAGGAAAAATGGTTTCAGCACAATACCGCGGCACGGAGAAGCCACCACCATTGTTAGCATCAGACTGAGTTAGTGTCTTTGCAAATGAATCAGACTTATCTTGACCCTTATTACAATCATCCTCAGCATCACATTCAGTGTCCCTTACATGAATTAGTCTTATTTTGGCATAAACCTCATCTGTTTCATTATCAGCCAAATACTTGACAGATTGTACTCTAGACAAAATAAGAGGTGGGATTCTTGGAAAATTTCCAAAATCTACATTTCTATTTGTATGCTCAGCGTGACCTTGAGGAAAGTAAAAAACTATAGAGTTAACTTTTGGCATTTGAACCATACCACCAGCACATGCATGCCACAACTGGGGATCCAAACATCTTTCTACCTCATCATTCACGGGTTGTTTCACTAAGTTCATAATGTTAATCATTATTACAACACTTAAATGAACTTGTGAAAAAAAATGAACTTGCAACTAAAATTACCTCAACTCCTCAAGAAAAGTAGGAAAAATGATCAAATATTAGATATTGAGTTAAGCTATGGCAATAGCAAGATTCTTCAGTGGGTTTTGAAGCAAAAGAGATTGAGTTTTGCTTAGTTCCTGACCAAAAGTGACGCGCATAGAATTGTGTGTGACATGAAAAGTTAAGTGCAATATTTATAAACTAACGTAATATTATGATAAGTTATACAAAAAATAAGGAAACATCCCAAAGAAATATCATTCCTTCGTTTCCACATTATCTCCTCCTTTATTTCTCAAAATTGTGAAACTGTTCGAGATACCTGTCTTGAAATTAACC
Organism: Lithospermum erythrorhizon; assembly: GCA_019722365.1. Classification (NCBI taxonomy): domain Eukaryota; kingdom Viridiplantae; phylum Streptophyta; class Magnoliopsida; order Boraginales; family Boraginaceae; genus Lithospermum; species Lithospermum erythrorhizon. Next base: position 1,052,005 of record JADFUC010000776.1, on the reverse strand, counting down.
CATATCATATGAAGATTACATAAAGAGACTATGATATTGACATTTAACACACTCGTTTCTTTACCAGGAGTTTGTTAAATTATCTCTACTATTTCTCGAACTAATAGGAGTTTGATAAATTATTGCATACATCCTGGACCATTTGTAGATCCAAGAAGTGAATTTATTTTATAATTGTATTGTAGAAGACAAGAAGTCCTCATTCTAGGGTGTCATCAAACACTCAAAGTCAAACGAAATTTGTCTAACCAGATGCTTTGGTGAGATCTAATGTTTGTAATACTTAGTTAAGTAGAATCTTATACGAAACGACAAATAATATTTTAAAACACTCACACTTATTTATTTTAATTAACATAATTTAAATAAATTTTTATTGGATTACCGTCACCTCACAATTCAAACATATATACATGATTATCATTTTACTAAAATCAAATAATAGTACTTCGTATATACAAAGAAAAGCAGTTCAAAATGATATATCACATAAATGGAACATCGAACGAGCAATATTAAACGTCATTTTTGTCCGCACAAGCATAACCTAATGATAAAGACATCAACATATTTGATCCCAAAGGAACATCAAACGAATATCTTTGACCAAACCATGAAATGTGAAAAAATACACAAGGTTCTCATAAGATGGCACTAATATGAGTTGAACAGAGAATCCAATTGAACCGGCTGCTTAATTAGCAACGAATATCTCAGTTTGTCCATAACTTGAAAATTTCAACAATGCCTGTTTTTAAGGAAACAATATATAAGAATGAATTTATTTTACATAATATTCCAATTCATGACTTACTTTCCCCCAAATTTAAAGCCAACTTGTTTGAAAAGGATGGATCCGGCAGCTAGGAAAAGACATAAATACTGGGAAGGTAGGGAAAGAGCAACAAACAACAAAAAATACAGACAACAATAATTAAATGGACCAGAGAAATTAAAAAATGAAGATAAAATAATGGTACTAGAACAAGAACGACAGCGACTATGTTTGGAGCTATCCAACAATTCATGTCACAAGAGTGGTTTCTTTTGCTTCATCTGTAGATAGGCTTCAGATAATATAATCCAATTGCATTTTACAGTATTTATCTAAAAATTGAGAAACAACGCGATAAAATATAATATCAAAAGATGAACGGACAGAATGTTCAACACAGCTTTTTCCGTTAAATGGTGAAAACATTTCAGGTCCAAGCTTACCTTGCGAAAAAAACTTCAAGTCGAAGCTTTTCTACCGCATATTACATCTACACTCCTAAGAAAGGTGATAATCCATCAGCCAAAAATAACTGGACATCAGCATATGCATAATCAATAAGTCTATTTTGGTTGTTGCTGTTCTTCGCCACACTGCTACCAGTAAGCAATGGGGGACCATAGATTTAGATAGAGATTGATTTGCTCTTGCAGCTACCATAGGACCATACATTATTGTACATCACTTCCACCGGGATCCTAAAGTTAAAATGACCCCATAAAGACTGGCTATAACAACTCTGAATCAAGAGCTTGTGCAATTCATCTGAGTGAATTTCATAGGCGTGCACTTGTCACCAACTCACCATGGCATGTATAACTATACCATAATCTTCCCGAGGCATTCAATCTTGCCTTCAAAGCTGCCTAGGCATAAACTTATATCTGGTTTTATACAACAGTGACAGAAAATAGACTCAAAGGGTTGCTCTACTCTGCTGCATTATTAAACTCTGTTGGAGTTCTCTCACAATACTCACACATTCTGTCATGGTGCAATTTGTCTTAATTGCGTTGGATTCAATATGTGATCTACTAGCAGCATATCCTTTCTGCAAACATGATATGACATCACTAAATTAATTTCAAACTTTTTTGAGGACGTGAAAAACAATATACTCTCTTCATCACAATTTAAGTGGAAGGTTTTTAACAATATAGTTCGCCTACTTTTGATTCAATAATTGATCCACATAATAATTTTGAGTTTTTATAAAAAAAAGTGTATACCGTTAGATTCCATACATCAAACACTTAGTATCTAAAACTTTAAAACATTAGAAAAAACATTTGAATAACATTAATTCATGGTCAAAATTGAGTTTTTAAAGTGCATAATCGAACCTCTCAATTAAATTGAAATGGAGGCAGTAACAAATAAGACTATCAATTTTACACCTCCACAGACTAACAATAGGAGAAACTAATGGAACCTAATGTCCCTGCTTCGTTATCAAAGTAGCATTAGATTTAACCTATTTCATAAGTGAGCAGGCCAGAACAAGTAGAGAAGAAACAGAGGCAGACAAAACTTCAAGTACCTTGTGTAGAATGTTCATAATGTTTGCTAGAGATGGAGAATTTACTTTTGCACGGCTTGCTATCTGTAATAATAGAAGTATTCAGAGAATATACAAAAGTGAATATAGGGCACATCATTTTGTTGAAGTACTTGACTAGAATAACCTCATCGAGTTTGAAGTACCCTGGTGGTAATTTGGGGTCACTTTCATCAACCATCTGCTCCAATAGCTTCTCTAAATCTTTTCCCACACCATCGGAAATCCATTCCCACTGAGAAGCCAAATTTTGCATATCTCTAAGATAAGGCGCATTGTGAAGTGGTCCTGTCCAAAGGGGTCCTGAGACGACACATGAGCCCCCAACCTAAGACAGACAGCAACTCAGAATCACCCAATGATACAATACATGCAGACTAAGTGTATCTGTCTTCCATGAATACTTCTAAGTTCTAACACAAATATACAGATATACATTATTGTCTAAGCTCATTGAAAGCAAGATAACTCAAGAAAAATAAGCAACATATGAAAAGAAATGCTACTACTTATCAGAAGAGGCAAATGGCCAATCAAGATGTAAATTAAGAACTCATACCACAACATTAGTTTAAAAAGAAATCAAATAAGAACTAAAACATACATTTTCACTGCAGGGGCATCTGATTTTACCAAGTTGACCCCACGAGAATGCTTGAGAACTTCCACATTGTTTACAGTAGCTAATAAAGCTATAGTGCCTGATATAAGGAACAGAACATATAGAAGTCCATAAGCACTAATCAGGAATTAGAGATGTGAATCAGATAGAGTGATTCAAGACCTGTTATCTGGTAGCTTTCCCCGCTTAACTTGAAGCAAAGTTCTAAAGACAGGACCATGGTACGAATAGTAGGAAAATAGTGGAGCAACATGATAACCCAGGGTCGAAGCTTCTCTCAAAGCTCCACCTATTAGCATTCTCAATCCCAACTCATTGCAAAATGGCATTGGTCTGATATATGCTCCATAAGCAGCCAATGAACTAAAACAACAAATTTGAAACACATCAGTTTCGGATGTACTCTAGGAAGCACTTCCAAGCAATCTATAATCAAGAGCTTCACTCAGTTATCAATTACATAGCCAGTAATCATTAACTTTTTATAAAGAATTTAAATTTCCAATAACTGGCTGATTATCTAAACTAGTTGTATAACAATCTATGCTGAATTTAAACTTTAAAGGTCTTTAACTTATCCTTTGTGGATGAGGTGATGACCACATTCACAGTACATTGATTATCCAAAACAATCATTTACTCCCAACATCCTAAAAAGATTGTTATTTTCAAGCATCAAAATTAACAAACTTTCGTCCCTTAATTCATACACTTAACTTCGATTTTTAATCAAAATTATATTGTCAATAGTAGAACACATTAAAGATACAATCTTTTGATATTTGCACCAAATATCATACTCAACAGCATATACACTAATACTTGAGAGTTCACATTTGAAAAAGGTCAACCGTCAAACTTAAAAAATGGACAACCTTTTTGGGACGGGGGAGTAATAATTTGTCAATTTTCAAGTTCTTCTAAAGTAACACACAAAGAAAGAAATCACGAGCTGCCAAAAACATTCAAATATTATACTCTACAACATATACACTAATATTTGAGATCAAAATTCAAAAATTCAACAATTAGAATTCGAAAATGGACAATCTTTTCGAGACGGAATGAGTAAAAAACTCACTGTTGAGGCCGATGACCACCAGATGTATACCCATCAGTAGAAGTTAAATACAACAACCCCCCCAATTTCACAGCCCCAATAGCAGCCCTCAAGAACATTGAATCACTTCCAAAGCTATCAACATCAATAAAATCATAAAAATCCTTATTCAAATAACACTCCATCATCAACCTATTCGCATCCAAATGCCTAACCTCCCATCTCTTTACCCCCTCCTCTTCAAACCCCTTAACAACCCGCGATAAATTCTCCGAAATTAGCCCCCTATATTCCTGATTAGCATCATTTGCTATCACGAAATCCACCTCAGCTTCAGCTAAATACCTAATTGACCATAATATACATAAAAGTTAGTATATTCAAATTCAATTCCGAACTAGAATAAATAAACAAATAATTCCTCCCTATCAATATAATGGATTATACAGCAACAGAAGTTTGTCTCATTATAATCGATCATTTAATTTATCAATGCAACTTTTTTGCATCCAACTTCATCGTTTTGTCTCCTAATATTCGTATTCCATTGGTTGAGAAGTTTCTCTTTCCACTGAAATGTAGTAAAACTAATTAATATCTTAATAAAGTACTTTGGAGCTAAATGATCATTTATATTGATTCGAAGGGAGTAAATAAATACCTAATTGACCAAAATAGACACTATAAATAAGTCTAATCGAAGTCAATTAAAATGAATTGGAGGCAGCAAATAAATAGTCAATTAAAAGTAATTGGAGGCAGGAAATAAATAAACACCTAATAGAGCGAACGCCACAGCCGCACATGGCATCGATTAATCGGAGAGTTCCGTTGGCTTTTTTATGGAGGGCGGCGGAGAGGACGCCGAGGTCACGGCCAATGGCGCTTTCGTGGCGGAAGAAGGTGTCCCCCACGTCGAATTCGTTGCCTCGTTCGACGTGTAATTGGGATTTGCATAAAATCGAAGCGATCGGGATAGGGATAGGGATAGGGATAGGGATAGGGATAGGGATTAGGGGTCTGAGGAAGGAGGAAGAAGATAAGGGTTTAAGGGAAATGGATAACATGGCGGGAAATTTATGGTGGGGGTAGTTAGGGGAATGGGTTTATATATGTTGGGATTTGTAACAACTTTTTGAAAATATTAGATTATTTAATTTAATATTTCAATTTATTTTGATAGACGTTTTGAATTTGTGATGAATAAGTTTTTCATTATTTAATGAAAATTATACTAGTGGGAAATAATGTTATGAATATGTTTTTTGAGAGATTGAATTCGTTGTGAAAGTTTTGGCACGAAAAACTTAAATATTAATTAATTGATGGGGTAAATTTTTTTATTAGAGGATTTAAATTTTTTGTAAATGAATTTGAATGGAGGTGGGTTTGTGTATATACTATTTTTTGATACATCTATAATCGAGTGAGTAACTTTGTTTAGTAAATTGAATTACTCGAATAAGAGTCAAAGCTGACTTGTTTTTCGATACATGTAAATTGGTTGGATAATTTGTTACTGGCTCTATGCTTGATTGGAAAACAGTTTGAATAATGTGGTTATAGGTTCTAGAAAATTAATTGTTTGATACCCAAATAACCAGTTAATTATTGGGCCAATCAAACGAGAGTACGAGACAGACATGTATGTAGTTCTTATACTAGTAATAACAAATGTTCCACATTTTCTTATGGTGTCCCAACTTTGATACCTTATCATATATAAATTCTGGATTTGTAATAGTTAGCTGGTTAGATAAAAATATTTTGTTAAAAATATTAAAAGTTACGTTAGGATTGTAAAAAACTTGATATTGAGAATGTAAAATCTACATTGGGAGTGTAAAAATACATTGAGATTTATGAAATGTATATTAAAAATATAAATAATCAACTATTGTGAAACAAGAACTTTTTTCTATATGATTAACTATTATGAAACGGAAGAAGTAGCTTCCTTAGTATCCCTATAATTCTAATGTGCCACCATTTGTGCTAAATTATTCGTTTCATATGCAGTCTGTGAATTGTAGCTTAAAGGCATTACATTCTTTGATGCTCTAGTGTACATAACCCAAAAATGTAACATGAAAAAGTCATACTAACTAGAGTTTGTTTCTTCATAGATTCCCACATCGTCTAACCTCAAAAGATGAGTACATATTGGAGCATGTAAAAAAAAGCAGACAAATTTTTGGAAGCTCATACCTTTCTCGGCCTTTTGGCTAAGATCAAGTGTAGTATCTGTTCTTATCAGTTTAATATCTGATATGTGAATGAAAATCGGTTCAGCGCGATGTCTTCGATTTTTTAAGGAGAAAGTCTGTCAAAAATAGCTTGCTATTTGGTCTTTCATGTGTCGTCTTGGTGTTCTTATTTATTCTTTTAGACAGCACGCCCCACCAAATCTAAGTATAATCTTTATCCTCTATGATTAGTATCACTTTATTCTTAGTGATTCATAAAGTTGTGAAATAAAATGTCTTAACATTCTTCAAATTCTTGTCATGAAATACCATAGAGTTGGTCGGAGAATGTGTGTAATTGATTCGTCACAGATTATTCATTTGAGAGTTAAATTAAGTATTGCGTGAATGAACCAAGGGATAATATTTGTAACTGGTTAGCACTAACGGTTGAGGCTGCAATATGTCCTTAAGACTAATAATGATTTATTTATTGTACGCCTGATTCAAGTTGTAAATCAATTTTCATTTAATCAAAAGTAAATGGCAATCTTCTTTTCAAATACTATAGCAAAGTAGTAATTTTAAATCTAGCTTGAAGGCTGCAGCCAACTCAAGCTACTTCTACTAAACAACTTTCTTAATCCTCAGAAATCAGAAACTTTTTCAGCCAAATATTCTCGGCAATATGTGATTGTTGCTTGTTTGATTTTGTAGAACTTCTACACAATAACAATTTGCTAAAGGTGTACTTGTTAACACATCTACGGTCTTCAATGATCCTGGAAGTAAGAATGTTTCCTCCAACCAAATTCATACGTCAGTTATCGATTTTTCTTGCTTCTCAAACTTTATATCAACAGAGCCTGAGCTTCTTCCCTGATGGCATGCTATCAACATCGAAACTATCTCTTAGAACACGAGATGATGCCAGTCAGTCTGTCATACTCGGATATAGTTGTGGGAGGTTGGTTCGTCTGAATATCCCACATCGGCTAAGCACACAAATTATATAGATAAGGAAGCAGTGAAGCCTATAAAATAAAGCAGTCTTGTTGAGTGTAAGTTCATACCTTTCTCGGCCTTTTGTCTAAGATCAAGTGTAGTATCTGTTCTTATCAGTTTAATATTTGATATGTGAATGACCGGTTGAAACGATAAATACTTCCCGATTTTTTAAAGGGAAAGTCCGTCAAAGGTAGCTTGCTATTTAATTAACTTCGCGTGTCGTTTTGGCGTTGCATTATTGCCTAGACCTGGCACACCCCACCAAATCTAGTTTAAACTTCATTTATCTAGCATGAATTGTAATAATTGACAGGGTTGCACACTTCCACTACAATCACTGGGTCCAAGAATTATTGATGTTTGGAACACAAATTATTCATGTTTGGAACACAAATTATTCATGTTTGGAACACAAATTATTCTTGTTTTTATTGATATAAAAGTATAGTTAACATAAATCTTACAACAAGAACGGACCACATCAAACAAGCAGAAGTCCAAGAATTCAGAAAACACAATCAAAACACAGCAATTCGAAAAAGTAACCAACAAGATAAATGTGCACATAACTAATTGCGTCTCCTGCAATTCTTCCTGATCTCGCCATTGGTTCCGGTCAGGGGTCGAATATCTCCCATTTTGATCATAGCAGCAGCAAAGTCAGAGCTAAAGGACTTTGGGTTGGTGCTGTAGCCTCTCACTATTGAGTCGGTTGATCCACCATTGAACAGTTGCTGATCAGAGTGGAGTAGCCCCTTGTTGCTTACTAGGTCCTTGAAGTAGTTGTTGTCGAATGATGTCGGGGTTTGAGAATCCAGAGGGGCAAGGTTGTTGTCCCCGGTGCCCGTTGTCCGGGGACAGTTAGACCTCCTTGTTTGGGCTAGGGAAGTATCCAGGTTGTTGGTTTCGTTGTATATGCGTGCCCTGAAACTTGTGCACCTTGCTTGTCCGATAGTATGTGAACCTGGAATTAGTCAAGTTGTTAAGTTATAATATGACTAATTATATCTCGGACTAAAACCTAAAAATCGATTTTGAGAGATAGAAACATAAAAATCGATCAATGATTTAATTTGAGTACATCTACAGGATAAACCTCTACAGAAAAAACGACCCGAAAAGACTAGAGGTAGTATAATAAATGTACATAGATCATGGAAAGGGAGACCAACCAGACAAAGCAACCATGTCTCTGGTGGAGAGGCCAAGAGCACTGAATCTAGAGATGAGGTTGTTGAGATTGGAAGTTGGAGGAGGAATGCTAGTATTTGCAGCTGACTGGCTTGCTGTTCTTGAATCTCTTCTCCCAAGCTTCACATTCCAATTGGGTCCTCCAAGCTGCGATTTTACTTCATTAATTTCAACACACATATATATATGATCATATACTCTTTGTTAAACTCGGAAAAAGCCTCCCTATTATCACATGAGTAAGGCTGGATACAATTCGACCCCCCTACCCCGTATATGTAACAAATCGACTTACAACAACGACTGAATCACGAGCTGCCACGGCTAAAACATCAGCACAAGAGACCACGCCCGGGCAGACCTTTTCGACAGCAGCCTTAATAGCATCTACCACTTCAAAGCCTCTAGCAGAATTGAGATTTGGTGTTGCCCTCTTTTCCCCTGTGAATGAAGATGTGTCATCCAACAACAATGATCCATCGCATCCCTGCAACATTGTTTTCTTTCAATTAAAACAAACAGAATATCAATTGTTTCTTGAAATGGAATGTCAAGGATTTCGAGTTTTCCTATATGTTACACTACATCCATTTTAATTCGATTGTGTTGTTTGACTAATCAATTACAAATAAACATTGTTTTACTCTAAATCAATTTTATTCATGTAGTATATATATATATTTAAACTATGAATCATATAGACGAATTATTACTTTCCAACTAAAATGAAGTTGAAAGAATATTTTAGTACTCCAACCTTGTTGGAATTTTGTTCCCCTGCATGCTTGCATGAACAAACCAAGTTGTAGTAAATTAAATTGACGACACGACAAGGTGGTGGTAGTAATTACTTCGGAGTATTATTACAAAATTATTTGAGGCCTTGTTCTATACCACATGCATGCACTATTAGCTACATCCAATGCATTCTTTAAGTTTTTGAAAAAATACATTTAGTCTAAGTAATTACATAATGAATTATAATAATGTAATGAAATAAGTATTACGTTGACGAAACAATCGTGGAAGAACAAACGGAGAATAGAGGCGCCCATTCGAGCCTCCTTTGATACGGCAGATGTCACCGCGGATTTAACAGCGGGGAGAAGTCTAGGGCACGATTTCGAGTAAAAAGTCGGGGAGAGTTGGGCGGAGGAGCTCCCGAAGAAGAGAAAAATGATCGACAAGATAATAGTTGTAACCTTAAGGGAATAACTAATTGATGTAGCCATTAGTAACAAAAATTAAAGGTTTGTAAGTATGTAATTATGGGACATCATGGACTTATATATAGTAGTATTGATACACGGTATTTAATCGGCAGGTTTACCTAATTCGAAGACTATGTGGCTTCTGCCATTTCTACGTCTTCTGGAAAAAGATGATATAAAAAGTAGCAGAACATATCAAGGTACTTGATTGATTCATGCATGCTCACAAATAAATGTAGCATTTTAATTTGTTATTTGTTAAAGAGATCACTAATGTCTATGAGTGGTTCGTTGTTTGACAATGGAGACAGTTGACTTAGAGGTCACTTTGGGGACACAAAATAGAATTGTCTCGTTCTTATTTGGGAGACCTAGTTGTCTCGTGCTTATTACTTCACATTTTTCAGTTTTGGAAAATTATGCAATTCTTAATTCAAATTTTATATTGTTTATTAGAAAATAAATAGCAATTAGATAATATTTTGAAGGAGGATTTTGACAAATACATCTTCTGAGAGATCAAGGAATTACATACAATGATGCAGAATTTTTAGATAGAAATGTCTGGAACACCAATGTTGTTCTTTGGTTCACAATTTAAATTTGTATCGGATGGTAACCAAGCTAAAATAGATAAAAACAGAACCAATGTAAAGAAAAACGTAATATGGAAAGGAAAACGTTGACCGAATCAAAAGTCCACCACTGAGACTAATGAGAAGTTTGAAAGAGGTAGTAATAGTAATAAATTAATTAGGTAATAAAGTACTCCGTAGTTCCATCTTCTCAACTTACCTCCAGGTTTTGTCAATAGAATCATTACCTAATCATTGATTTTTACTTAGATGCAGCTGGTCAGACTCTGCGGCTGTGATATTATTTACTGATAACTACAATTAAATAGAATATCGAACAGCACAGTGATTAGAAGGCGCTTACAGTGATTTAGAAGTTTAGATTAGAGCTTTCATTATAAGGGCCGGTGGATTTAGAAGGCGCCCACAGTATTTAGAATCACGGGTTCGGTCGTTGTAAAGGGATGGTGGATGTTTTATAAAAATAAAAAAAAAAACTTCAATTAAATAGAATATCTTCTTCAAAAGTAGATACCAAAAACTCAAAACACTTGAGATAATGCATTATTTTGACTTTTTAGTTTGCCTTATATGGAGTAGATAAGTTGTTGGTAACTCCATTTTCCACCATTTCAACATTTTTAATCAACTTTAGCTAATCGTTTAGTATGAACAGAATAATATGTCTCACAATGACCAGTAATCGCTTAAGGGAGAATTAAGTGAAACGGAAAATACAAACTACCATAATAGCAACAATCAAACATCAATTAAGAGGTCCAGAAGCTGACGATGAGGAAATTTATCGGCACCATGAAATCGAGGTGCTTGATTCCAATCAAGCATCAATGAATCATGCTCAACTTTACTTGATATCAATTAGAGAAGTGGCATTGATGCATGATGTTACCGTTTTGGCCATAACATCAACTTTTAATCAGTACACGACTACACATATTAGATCCTGCTGGAAAGTCAGGCAGCACAGCATACTATAGAAGTGCATGGGTATTTATATTCTGAAAATTCATGTAGTATGGTGTCGCAGTTGACACCTTCAGTCTTCTACAAGGCGTATGTGACATCATATACGAGTACCTATTTAAGAAAAAATGAACAGCAGGTTAGCAAAATACTTGTCAGGTGCGAAATTGTGACATCACCATTTGTTCAAATCCTGGTATGAGATTTCCTCCTCCAGTAGTTCAAAATCATCAACCTCCTTATAGTAAGCTCTCTGTTTTTCACAATAATCTCTTGGCAACGAATATTCACGATCAGTTTCTTGCCTAATGCTCCTCTTCTGCAATCCGATACAAAAAATATATGTGAACAATAATCACTCAAGTAAGATATAGCAAAATAATCATAACCACTTCAGAACAGGCTTCAATATGAATTCACTTTCACAACCAATCTTTCACTGAGTTGAACGCTAGTAAGGCTTCTCAATCTATGAGAGACTCTGAGGCGACAAAATTATTAATAATGTCTATTCTATCAAGTTAATCTGGTATCTGCATATCAACAGTTAGAACATTCAGCTTCACACTCAAGTTTACAATCAGTGCGTAGCTTCAAACAATGAGTCAACAAACGTTAGCCGAGCTCATCAAATTTATTTGCAAAAAAAAAGAAAGACAAGATGTTCATGACAATATGTGGCATATGCCCTCTGCATATCTGTATTTATAGCTGTATAAGATCAACATGAGAAAGGACAACAACAAAGAACAGAATGAAGGAGCATTTGAGGATGTTCGACCAAGGATATAAAGAATATTAGTACTTTAAGTGCATGGGTGACAACTGACAACTAACAAGCACAAGTAGAATGAGGAAGAGGAACAAAGTGAGAACAGAAACTTTATCACAAACCTTTACTTTCTTCGGATGAGGATTCATCCATGAGTTTATCGGTCCAGTCTTCTTTATATCATTGCTTCGTTTACTGTAGCGGGAGCAAAAACAGGTGGATGAAGACTAGAAACTAGATCAATTCAACACCATTACAGAAAGGAAAGAATATCCAAACTAAGATCAAATCATTTCCGACAACATTAAACTGTTTTTAATGACCTCGAGTTGAACTAAACTATACATTAATTTAGGCATGTTTCTTTTATATGCCTGCATTAGTACCGCCTGAAGTCGGCAATTAACTAAAATAACTAACCCAGCTGCTTTTCTTGCAAACCAACATACACGGTAAACAAACATGAATAAAGCAATTGAGGAATACCGAGAGATGGAAAATGGTATTAAACTAAAAATAGTTAGTTATAGATAGTTTTGAGATGTAAATACATAGCTAATGCAAATTTTATGATCTGAAGAAATTCAGTTGTATCATGTATGTCAAAGTGACCACCGGGAATGAAAACTACCGCATAGTGCTTGTCCCAAGTAGAGAAAAGCTGAGAACCGCCACTTCTTTCTTCATATTCTCCTCAAATTTGAGTGGATGCTGGCAGTTGGAATACATAGCTATGGATTTTCCTATATCCTCAAATTCTACGGGATTCAAGCTTTGTCGAGTTACTATTCCCTTTTCCTTGTTCTTCGTCTGTGAAATAATATCACCAGGAGGCACAACAGTCGCCTTGGCTCTTTCCTTTGCCCATTTAAGAACAGTGGAATGGGTAGAGGGCAGAGCAGCTACTTTCATTTTACTCTTGCTCTTCCCAAGAGGCATCGCTAACACCTTGTTGTTCCGTGTCACTGCAGGAAGATTACCCGGTGCCACAACAGTTGTCATCGCATTCTTCACTCCACTCTTCCCATCACCTAATGAAATAAACAACAGACACCAACGTGAGGAACCAAACCGAGCCTCTGATAAAGATACCACTTAAGCCAATAATCAAAAAAGGAAGTATACGGTTGAACCAACATAAAAACATATTCTAAATCGAATAGTCAATGCATAAACAACTCCCCCTACAACTTGACCACATCGTTTCAGTAGCTACAAAAACTACCCAACAGTTACAAGCTTGAAGATTCATACTCACAAGGACCCCGATTATGTATTTATGTGGCGATTCCGGGGACTTAGTACCTCAATATAAATCCAACCAACAAAATCGAATAATTACAATAATCAACCCAAAACAACCAAACCAAAAACCTCAATATTACAAACAAGTTAAACAACAATCCTATTATGAATAAATACTATAGCTCATAAAATATCCCAAAACAACTACTTGGTCAAAATCATTATCATAATGTTCAAAAGTAATTTCAAATCATCCATTACTTCTATAATTCCCAAATCAAAAAACAAAAACCTCAATATTAACAATAAAATCATCAACATATATACCCATTTTCGCCATCGAATAACGATGATGAGTGGACTTGTAATGGGGCGACCCGATACTCAAATCGGATTCAGAAGCAAAATAATTATTAGAACATGCATCTGAAGCATTATTATTATTAATGTTTTTAGTTGAATAATTGAGGTTGTTTGTGAGGTCTGTTAATGGAGGCTTTGGTTTTTGCTTCATTTTTGAACCGTTACACTAAGGTCACTAATATTATGACGAGTTAAATCGTAATACACTTCAATACAAAATAAGAAATAGCTTATGATAATCGAATACAGGCTAACTGAAGAGTTGAGGGTGTTGAGTGCTGGCATTTCCCAGTTCTTTATGATTAAAATTTATGCGTCGAGGCGATTTCGTTCCATTGATTAGTCACACTAGTGGAGTTGAGCTCGGGGATTTTATAATAGAAGCCCCGTCTGAGGAAATTTAAATTTCTTTCCTTACGATAACTTTTCTTTCCATTTCCGCGTATACTTAATTTGATCGAATTCGAGAAACATAATACTTAAGATATAAAATTAAGCTTGTCATTAGAGGTAAAAGTATTTTATTAAGAGCTTGATTAATAATACTAATATACACTAAAAGTTACTTTATCAAAATATACTTTAATTAACTATGAAAATAAAAAATATTTTATTAAAAAGGGATAAAAAAGTAGAAAGATGAAATTAAAGTTGTATTGAATACGCATATAATGTTGAGTAAAGAGGAAAGAAAAAAATTTATTATATGATGATCAGAATAAATTGAGGCAAAGAAATATGAAATTTTAAGATTCGAAAACATCCCTTAAAGTAATGATAATAAAGGATGGAGGTAGTAGTTTGGTTTGTTGGCTTGTTGAATTAGTACTTGGTTCAACCGTGTTGGTGTGTCAAATCAAACTAAAATTTAGCCGAGTTTTAAGCTATCTCTCGGTGTAAATCTCATTTGGATTCAAAATTTCATCCATTTGAGTATAGTGAAATTTGATTTATTCAATAAAAGATTAATAAAATTAAGCATTGTTTGATGTTGTGAAATACGAAACATTTAATTTCAATAAGAAATCCATCATATATATATACAATATGAAGTTAAGCGTAAAGACATGTTCGAGTCTCTGCTCACTTGGATCATTTAAGCATAATTGTGCGAATCGTTCAATTATAGTTTGGCTCGTGCACAACTTGATACAAACAAGTTTTTTAAGAGCATTATTTTTTATTTTTTAACAAACTATATCTAATTAATATTGTACTCCGATGAACTACAATATACCCGTTTAAACCCTCACATCATAATTATACATATAAAAGTTATTCAGTATCTGTAAAAAATATATAATGAATTCTCGAGACATGCGCGAATAATACAATTGAATAGAAGCCAAAATTGTTACAAAAATTTCAATTTTTCTATTACATTCCAAATTCGTGCAATTCAAAAATTATTCTTGTGTTACATAAGTTTCCGTCTAACTTGATGCCTCAAATGTATAATACATGCCAATTTGCAAAATAAAATGATTCAATTTGAAAATATAAAAATTTGAATGATCACATTTGAAATGAATTCAATACTTAAGGGGCTAAAAAAAATAATCCTTTCCATATTTGGAGATAATGCTTAATTTGTTACTCTATGATTGTAAAATTACTATATGTAATGCTGGCCAGTTATTAATAATCAAATCGTCTTTCATATTTTTACACTCCTAAAATTTCACTCACATTTTGAAGCATATATAATTTATTTCAATTAACTATGAATAATAAAATTATTGATCATAATTTTCTATTTTCGTAATTATTTATTATGTTAAAAAATATGAAGGTTAATTATCTCTTATAAAACATCCTATGAACAATAAGCTTAGTTTGGTAAATCAAATCTAAAAAACAAAGATGAATAAACTATAAAACGCCTCACACGGCTCATAATCACCACCAAACAGACCTCAAGCCCGACCCATTAAGCCAACCGGGCTCCACAAACCCGACCCGATCCAATCCAAACGATTAAGACTAATAAAGAATATGGAAATGGATAATTCCACGGGGGAGGAGGAGCGGCGGCTGCCGTTATCGGAGGTGGTGGCGGAATGTGTGAAGCGGTGGTTTGAGCTTACACTTTTGGAGGCGGAAGATGGGGACTTGAACATGCAGGTGCTTGTGGCCCAGATGTATCATAATGGTTATGGTGTACCCAAAGATGCCTATAAGGTGTTTGCTTTATTTTTCTGCATTTCGCGTGTTGATAAAACCCATTTCCGATTAATTATAATTATAATGTACAACGGGATACAAAATAATAAATTGATATGGTGTATTATTATTATTATTATTATTATCATAAGTTGGCTATTGATAACCTAATTTTTTGAAAAATTTAATTTTATTAAGCTTTTATCAAAAACTATATTTATTCTTTTAAATTTTTATATTTTTCATTATAAGTATGGTATCAAGTAATTCGCCAATATTATATAAAAATTCTGGTTTCGCCACTGGATAACGACACTCTAATTATAATTATAGTGTAAAAGTGGCTGCAAAATAATAAATCGATGTGGAGTGTTGTTATCATAAATTGGAGTGTAAAAATCATTAGCCTTGTAGGGAGTATAGTATTTGCGTGTTGTTTAATTTAGTATTCATTTAATCTTAATTACACAATTAGTTTATATGGAGTAGTTTGTCGGAAGACTTAATATAATTTTGAGCTCTGGATGCTCTACCTCTCTCGGTGCCCCTTTTATGCCTTGTACTTTAATGACTCGTACATGGTATTATGTGGACACCATGTGATTGTTGTTGTGCGGAAAGTATATTATACCTCCTTTCCATGCCTAATTATATGCCGCACGTTATCATGTATTGAGGAGATCGTGGTTGTTGTGATAACCACACAATGTATAATGTACCGTACAATTTTTTAAAGCAATTTTTCATGAACAGAAGTACTAAAAGTAGGTAGACTATCATGTCCGATTATTGTGTAACCATACAGTGAATGTACAACATGTAAAATATTAGACATAGAAGTGGTCATTGAGAGGGGTAGAGGATTGGGAGCCCTAATTTTGGTTTAAATATATTGAAAAGAAACTAAATTTTAGGTCTTTTTGCCCCTTTAGGGTAGGGCATGGATTGAAAGGGCTTCCAAGAGTAGGTTATCTGCTTTGCTAGTGGAATATAAGCATCCAGGTGAGTTGCCTTAGTCGTGATCCTTCGTGATATTTGTTTCTTTACGATATTTTTATATGCTGGATTTTTGTTCTTGAGGTTAGGTTATAGTCGCAGTGATTCTGATTCTGATTATGGGAATGGCAAGGGAAAATAACACCAAATACGAAAATCGAGTGAGTCCAAACATCCTTGATAATTTTGTTTCTCTAAGCAATTTGTTAGTATGCTCTATTGTTCTTATGATGTTTTTTGTTTGTTGTTTATACACTCTTCTTGTCTTCTACTCTGTTCTTGACTTTGAGTAGCTTAATCTCCTTCCTCTTGAAACAGGTAGCAACTTGTATACGATTCAATACAGCTGTTAATGCCATGAAATTTCGTATTCATTGAACTTTTTCCTGGCCAAGAAATATGGATATTTTGAAACGATTATTTCTTCCTGATGGCATAGTCTGCTCGCTCTATGTTAAACTGATATTGTAATAGGCCATTTAACATAGAACACTGCTCATAAGATTTGTCGGAATTAACTTAGTTCATCTCTCTGTGACTTTTGATTGTTTAAATAGTGTTGTTCTTAGAAAAGCTTTTAGTCTCCTGCAGTGCGGTTTGGGCTACATTGGAATCAAGTATCAACACATCAGAATTGTAACTTTTTTAACATTAGAATTGTATTTTGTAAGATACTTCTGCAGCTCAGTTTGCCAAGTTTTGCTATTCGTCAAGTTCATCTGGCGACTTCAATATTTATATGTTACTGCATACTTGATCTTCGGTCTTCCTTTACTTTTCTCCTCTGGTGGTCGCTTATTTTTGAATATATAGAAATTAACGTTTAATTTTTTGAAGTTGATTTATTTTCCGAGTTTCATGATGCAATCCCTTGTTGATCATCTCTGACTGTCATTTCTCTGCACCAATACTCAGAGATAAAAATTCATAAAATGAAGAAACACCAATATCTCTAGTTGTGATTTACATCTTCCTATGCGTAGTGTTCTGCTTTCCATTATAGTCGCTGGATACAAACTCGGACGAATCATGTTCTTTTCCGAAATAGAGGCCGTAGTGTTCTGCTTGAACATTCATGCCATTAATAACGAAATGTTTAGAAGAAACAAATCTGGTAATACATTCCATGTACACATATGCCACTGCAATGTACTTCTCTAATGAGTGTTGATTATCTGCTTATACAAAGGTCATCCAGATACTCATTCGTCCTATTTGGTTGGCAATGAACTCTTCTGCATCAACCCCCTGTTTGCTTTCTAGACATCTGTGTTTAAGTTTTTAGTAGGGGAAAGTTTATGTCACCTAAGTAGTTGTCACTCTTTTCCTATAGTTTTGGTACTCCTTTTTTGTTTTTTTCAGCCTCATAACTTTTTATTAAAGAAAAAAATATTGTCATGAAAACTTAATTTTTCCAATTAAGTTCAACTGTTAATGATGATCATACATTATACGTTAATGATACGATGATCAATCATTGATCGTTGTGGAAGTATACGAGCCCTCGAGTCCACCGTCTAAGCTAGTGTAGAAGTAGTTAAAATCACCTCAGCCTAAGGAAATCTTGTAATGAAAACAGTTGAACTCTCAAGAATTGGTTTAGTAACTTATGCAACAATTTGAAGATAATGAAGGCCAACAATATTTAGTTGATTGTCTAGTTTAAGAATATGATTCACTGTTTGGGTGCTAGTGAATGTCTGTCCATCTAATAACTTTTATGAAGTCTGTCAAAGGCTTAAGCTCAGCATAAAACTTGGTTCTTTCACACATTTCTCTTCTGTTAGGGAGAGTTCTGGTGGCCATGGCCTCATCTCACTCTTACTCTGTCCATGTTGTTACAGCAGCTCTCTGTAATCTGCCACGCTACGCCTTCACAACGAGTCAACCTTCCTAGCCTCCCACCTCTGCCAGTGCAGTTCCAAAGCCGCGCCTCCAGGACCACCGCCTTTTGTAAGCTCCATTGATGAATAAATAATGCAAAATACAGCAAAAAATTGCTATACTTAGAGAATATTCACCGTTTCGGTTTATTGCCTCCAGGTCGAAAAATCGCGAGGAATGTTGTCGCCATGGCGGCAGGAGAGGCACCAGTAGCAACTGAAGTAGCCACGGTTGAGACCATATCGACAGAAGAGACACCAGTAGCAACTGAAGTAGCCACCGCTGAAACAACTGAAACAACTGAGATTGTCAAGTCAATTCAAGAAGCTGTGAGATTTCTTGAGTATAAATATGATGTTCTCATTTTTCTTATTATATGCAAAAAAACTAATAGGTAGACATTTGAATGATCAGTGGGATAAGGTTGAGGACAAATATGCAGTGAGTTCTCTTGCTGTAGCTGGAGCGGTGGCTCTCGTGGGATCCTCTGGCATGATCTCAGTAAGCACATAATGAACCTGCTTAACATACAATTACATACTACCTATAATCAGTATAGATAATAGAAATGAAACCGAGTTTTAGTATGATGATTTATAAGTATAGATTTCTCTAACACTAGTTTGATTTTTCCTTCTTCAACCAAACAGGCAATTGATAGGCTTCCCTTGGTTCCTGGTGTTCTTGAGCTTGTTGGAATTGGCTACACTGGTGTAAGTGTTATTCTTCTCTATGTTTTCACTTGTAGTCTCTTTAGATAAAACTGAAATTGGATGATATCAAGTATAATTTCATCATTTCTGAGTTCCGACATATGTTTTGAGAGAACTGATCATATCAAATTTGGATCTATTGCAACTGTTTCTTATGTTCTATAGTGGCAAAAAACACGAATCGGTGTTAGTGAGCAATTTGAAAATCATTTATATGCACTCCCGAAAATAGTCATGAAACATCATTGCCCCCGGTTCATCAACATATGTGGATATTTTGCATGTCAATATTTGCAATGTGAAAGATTCAAGGGCATTTTGGTTGTACTACTAAGTACTAACATTGGTAATGCATATATCATTCTGAGTATCAATGCCACTCTAGTTTAAGACTCCCTACACCTCAAATTACTTGAAATTTTCGTTTTTTGAGACAAAACTTTGACTATGAACAACATTTTCTCTTCGACTAAAACACTGAAATATCAATTAATTTGAATTGGAGCCTTGGAGGGAGTAGTATGTACTCGTAGGATAATAGTTAGATATTCGTTCATGATTTCTCGATTTGTATCTAATGTGCAATGACTGTGAACTTTCTAAAAGTACGAGTGATAGCCTAATTCTCTTCTGATGCAGTGGTTTGCATACAAGAACTTGATCTTCAAACCGGACAGGTACCTTATCAGCCTTCTACTTACTATCTTCGTCTCAATTTAAATGAACGATTTGGAATGGAGCGAGGGAGTATACTATGTTGTTCTTACAACCTTGGTTTTCTTTTTCAGGGAAGCATTGATAAGAAAAATCAAAGACACATACAATGGTATAATTGGAAGCAGTTAAACATGAACCAGAGAGATGGATACGCTGAACATCATATGTGAATTCATTTTTCATATGAATGAAGCATATACTTGTGCAGAACCAAACTTGGATTATATAGATGTAATAATTTCTGTTGTTAGTATAATTCTCTAACAAAAACTAAGCTCTTCAAACATATCTTATTCAAATGATGAGTTTGTTCATATGCAATAATGTTCACTCTGGTTTAGCCAAACGTACATCTTCCTTTAATAACATCTTATATGGCGCAAATTACAATTTACAAGAGGCAAACTAATCTCTCAAATTTATTTTAATTGATGTTTTATGTTTTTTGAAGTAAATTTTTTGATCATGAATAACTTTTTAATTATATTCCGTACTTAAAAAAAATTGCAAGAACATAATACTATAAAAATATTCGCTTGAACACAAATAGAATGATATAAATTTAATTCTCCATCGATTTCATACAAATTTATTTTTATAATTTTTTATCGTTACCGTAATTTGTCGTTTGATCTGATATTTGACATGTATTTTAGGAAATAAATAACTTTGACTAATTGAAATGTTATCTCGTAATATTTTGTAAAGAACAAAACTAGATAATTTTTATATATTGAAATAATTTAATTAAATAAAAAAGTACTCGGAAATTTATAGTAAAAAATCATTATCAAAATCGTCAATCGCATAATTCCATTTCCCCATTAAATATTTTTTAAATAAAAAAAGTGGGATAAAGCCACGTCATAAGAGGAGCAAGTTAGCGCGAAGCAGAAAATCTAAAATATATCTGTAGATAGTTCACAGTATAAGCTATTCAGTAAAGAGGTAAAATATTAAGTACCCGACATATTCGGCGCCAAATGCGATTGTAAGATTTGACTACCGTAAGGGAGTAAATTTTGTATTGAAATGGTTAAGTCATCCGTAGTATCACAGAGCGAAGCGCCGAGCGTTAATGTAGCCGGTTTTGGCTTTTAAAATAAATACCGAGGGAGAAGAAACTGATGAAGTGGACGAGTAGGACTATAAGCACACCCAAACATTATTATTAAAAAACTGTTAAATAACTATTTTGTCCCTTAAATAAAACTTCCTCAAACATTATACTTACAAATAGGGGGTTAAAATAGTAATTTTAAGCATACATAAGTCAGTATTTGGAGTGTGCTTATAGAATGGCTGAAGTGGTCGAAGTACAAATATATGACTATATAATCTTTACGGAGTAATTATTTTTCCTTAAACCAAATTTACATTTAGATCTTCAAATAATTATCTGCATTGATTTAGTGATGGAGTCTGCAGCTGTTCTTCGCACTTTCACATGCAGGATTTCTTGATGTTTATTATTAGTGTGTGCATTATACTAATGTACTATTGCGACGTTATTTTTTAATTATTAACTCATCTATCTCGATCCTTAGAATTACCATTAGTTTCCTAAAATACATATTGATTAAATGAGGCAAATTCTGACGATAAATAATGAGTGAAAGTAGACAATATTCATCCGAATGAGGGAGTAATAGATAGCGTTTACACTTCACTATTGGGTCGATTCATCATTTGGCACCCTGTAAAGCTCCTTAGGCATAAGTACATGGATGCTATAAGATTTTTTGTGTGAAATTACTATTTTAGCTCCCCTATTTGTAAGTGTAGTGTGTGAGGAAGTTTTGTTTAGGGGCAAAATAGCCATTTCACAGTTTCTTAACACTGTTTGGGTGTGTTTATAGTCCTACTCTCAGAAGTATCTTACCTCGCTTAGACCGGAGTCTTTTCAGAAGCGCTTTGAGGCATGTTGTTGTTTATGAATATTGTAGATAAAAGTAAGGTTTGTTAACGAATTAAAACCTTAAAAAAGGTATATATGTCATCGGACCCTTAAAATGTAGGATAATAATAGCAAAAAGAACTGTATTTTACTGCCAAAGATATATGGTCAAATGTAGCTGAATAAGTATATTTGTTGTATTCTTACTTTGGGGACACAATCGACACATATTCTCGCTATTGTGTAGGTTCCTGGAAGGAAAAATGTACTAGTTGAAAATTGTTGTAACAAGTATTTAGGCACTTTGTTTTGCAAGTTATAAGCTAGTAATGTTGTTATTTTATCTCTGAATTGGAATTCACATGCAGGATTTCCCATCCAGTCGAAAGACGAGGTATATTTGCAATAAATAATGGAGCCTTTTCTGGTCTGAATATGAAGACTAACTTTCCATCGATTAAGCGTGGAAGATTACATGTGACGTGTGCCAAGACATCAGAAACTAAGGTGCCAACAACATCCGAGGGTGAGCTACTTTCTTTCTTACTCCTGAGATACTTCTTTAAAGTTATCGCACCTAAGCCCTGGCACAATGTTGTTTGCCTTTGAGATTGGTATTTAATTTCCTATCATTTACATATAAGTTCTGGTATCGAGGGATACTACCTTTAATGTCACTTCTGGAGATCCTAATGAAGCTTTATTTCCAGATGGCTCTGCAAAGAGATCATTGGAAAAGAACTCAACACGGAGAGCAACATTTCCAAATGTTTTTGAGGTTAATTTATTTTCATAGATTCATATGTACATTTAAAATGATATTCCTTAGCTAAATTCGTTTTTAGTTTGTTACCCCTTATTTTGCTGGAAATATGAATTCATGATTATTTTCTTGAAGATTCACACTCATTTGCTTGATATTCTGAAATCTGAACTAAAAAGCATTTCTTTCATTCTTTCAGGATCTCGTTACACAAGTTTGCGATGAAACAGAGATTGCTGAGCTGAAAGTTAAGGTAACTTCGTCCATGAATGCAGCACTTGGCTGCAATTTCAGATGAGTTTATGTCTTAACTGGGAACATTTATGAGATTGGTTACTATAATAAGAAGCTGGTTTATATATCGGCTCTCCATAATGTGGAGATGAGACTGCATTATCCTTATTTCAGTAACACAAGAATTAATTTTGGATTGGATATTGATGTTGCAGTCTCAAAGATTTCTCCATATCAGAAACTTAGGGGCTTCTCAGAGAGCAACTATCAATTTCTTTTTTGGTCTCAATCAGTTGACTTATTACTCATTCAAGAACGAATGCTTAAGATGCACATGTTTTCACTTTGCTATAGGTTGGGGGTTTTGAAATGAATCTGAAGAGGAACTTAGCTTCAATGGCTCCTCCGCCAGTAATTTCATCACCACCACCTGCCCCAAGTACGCCTGCTGTTGAAGCAGCTCCTCCTGCAACTTCATCCGAACCAAAACCTGCAGGAAAAGTCAGCCCATTTACCAATGTATCTTCTGAGGGGGCATCTAAGCTAGCAGCTTTGGAGGCTTCTGGAGCTAGCGGATATGTTTTAGTAGCATCTTCAACTGTATGCAATTATTTTCCCTATGTGGCTTACAACTTATGTGTTTTCGAGAATGAAATTTCAACCACATATTGTTTTGTTACCAGGTCGGTTCATTTCGAAGATCACGAACTATGAAAGGGAAGAAGCAGCCTCCTGCTTGTAAAGAGGTATTGCTCTCACTGTTTAGTGTTCATATCCTTGTTGACTTGGAAGCAACATTACTATCACATAATACATATTCGACATCTCCATTGTAAAGAGGGTGATATGATCAAGGAAGGACAAGTGATAGGCTTTGTGGATCAGTTTGCCAATGAACTTGCTATCAGGGTAAGAAATTCGACTATCTCTGTTTTTGCTGTGTTTTACAGAGTTGTGTTTAACCATCCTTGTTGTTTCAAACCTTGGCCAAGTAGTCTGATGTTGCTGGAGAAGTGTTGAGGGTTCTCTATCAAGATGGAGGTCTGTTTTATATCATTTCTATATTTATTAGCTCTGCTCAATTGCCATATAAATGACTGCCACATGATCAATATTCATATTACCTCTCCGACCAACTAGCTCTTATGGTGTTGTATCATGATGTACGAGTAAATTAATTTTAGATCTTGTACATCTTTTGCAAACTTATACTTGTGGTTACTTGCGGCTGGGTTCAGATATAGCCCTCACCAAGTTTCTCCTTTATCTCTCTTGCATTTTCGCTTAGGCTTCAGTGTGAAACAATCTCATATTTTCAACTTGCATCTTTCAGAAGCTGTTGGTTATGGCGACCCCCTTATTGCTGTTCTGCCATCATTTCATGATATCAAGTGAAGTTTCGAGCCAAAGAAGCTGCATATTTTCGACGGTATGCTAGTTATTTTTGCAGATGGTGTTACACCTGCAGTCCGGCTTGTTTAGATGGTGCCAAACCGGCCATTCTTATACTCTCTGTCTCCTGCTAAATCAGTTTAAATTTGTTAATTTATATCTACAAATAAACTCCCCAGCTATTTGTGGAACACGATAACTCGTTTAACTTTGCACTTTTTGGAATTAACTTACTGATCTTGCTTCTCACCATCATTTTAAGAATTTCATTTCAATGAGAGAGAAAGTCATATTTGATCACATATTTGTTGAAAGTTGGTTGGATTGTTTAATGAATCCATCAACTCAAAGAGGGAAAGTGACATGATTTTTCAAGCATTCATACTCTGTCTATGGACAATCTGTGGTGACATGATTCTAATTCTAGCAAGTAATAACAGTAGCTGGGAGCAAATATTTAGGTCTGAAACAATTACTGGAGGACAGTATAGTGTTATTAGCATCATTGCAAATCTGTTATAGGTTCGATGTATTCATTGGGTGTTTACCAGTAAAAACAATGCCTTCCTCTCCATTGAACATTCATTTATTGTGCATTTATGTTGAATCAGAAATGCATTTATGCAGGTAGATTGCAAACTTTGTTGCACTTAAGAATTGATCCTCCCCTGTCTTCACACTTTGAAATCGCCCTCTATTTGTTGCAAGTAAAAACACCTCACTTAGTTCCTACAATTGGAGGAAGGCCGGTCTATGACGAATTGTGCATTTTCGGCTATGGCCTATGAGTCCTTGCAATGCGATCGTGCATTGGTTATAACATGGACTAAGAGAAAACCAACCGAACAGTCCGAGCACAATCAAAGTTGTTGCTCATAAGCTCAAGGTCACACAGCAAACTGAAGAATCAAATTCAGTTCAAATGTTATAATAGTACTATTATTAAAGGCAAAATTGTCAAGGACATGAAAGTGATTCCAGCATTAGGACAACTACTGATTCATGACAATCTTAACCATGGAAAAAAGAAAGCCGTTGTAAGGAGTGGGTTCAGGAAGTACTAAACTAATTGCCAAGCTCCAGTGTCCAGACAATTTTGTCCTTCACTTCATATATAATACTGTAGTTACATTATTAATAAGGCTATAAATTTCATATTACCCCCAACAAAAAAGAATCGGTCAAATGAGAGAGCTAAATTATGAATCGGTCCATTTTGCTCCTTCAACTTATTACCCATCAGCTAATTTTTCATTTCCAGATTTTTACTAACCAGGCATATCAATTTTGGGATTTTCCCATTTGACCTAAAAAATAAGTTGATGGGGACAAAATAATCGATTCATAACTTGAGTCCTTTATTTGACCGATTTATGGACCAATATGAAATTTAAGCCTACTAATAATGCCTACATAAACAAGTTAATCATAAAAACTAGCCGTTAGTTATCCTTTCAGGCAAAAACCCACTCTTTAATCTAATTGGCATCTCTGACAATGTCTGAATGCTTCTAAAACCCCAGATTTTTTTGTACTTGTCTCCATTATATTTTCTCTATCTACCCCCCCTCACATGGCACCCCTCCTTGCAGCTTTACTAATTCTGTACTCACTACAAATTCTCACTATTTCCTTACTTCTTCATAGGATCTAGCTACCTATTTTTTCCATACAAGCACTAAATTATAATTTTATTCATAGGAGTACAAGTGAAGTTAAACAACAAAAAACTTCAATCTTTATTCATTGTTTTTGTTGTTTCAACATTTTAGTTGTATGTCATTGTTTTAGCTGGAACAAAAATTGTTGGGTCATGGTTTTCCATATAAGTAGTTGTTCACATTCACTAATAAGATTTGATTTTTCACTTCAAACTGAAAATGGGTTGCATCAAATTTGTTGCAAGATTGGAAAAATTGAGTCTTTTTTCCTTTGTGCAAAAATTTTCTTGCTGTTTCAGCTGCTAATTTGCTCCATTCAACCTGCTTCAAGCAGTGTATGGGATGGGGTAATTATCACTAAAGGAGATTATGAAGGTCTTCAAGCATTGAAGCATGATTTGGTTGATCCAAATGGGTTCTTGAAAAGCTGGAATGATAGTGGAAATGGAGCTTGTTCTGGAAGTTGGGTTGGTATTAAATGTGCTCAAGGTCAAGTTATTGTAATCCAGCTTCCATGGAGAGGGTTAAGTGGAAGGCTTAGTGAAAAAATTGGTCAATTTCAGGCTCTTAGAAAACTTAGCCTCCATGATAATTTCATTGGAGGTGAAATTCCAACTTCATTGGGGTATCTTAGTCATCTCAGAGGTCTTCAGCTATACAATAATAGGTTCTTCGGTTCGATTCCTCCTTCACTTGGTTCATGTCCTAGCCTTCAAACAATTGATCTTGGTAATAATTCACTTTCTGGGATTTTACCAACTAGTATTGCTAACTCTACTAAGTTGTTGAGGTTTAATGTTAGTCATAATTTGTTTAGTTCATTCAAGTCTCTCAGTCACATAAATTTATTTGTCACGTTTATCATTCAATGGTATCAATGGGAGTTTGCCTGATAATTTGTCCAATTTGACATCTCTTACTGTGTTGAATTTGGAAAAGAACCATCTTGATGGTAGAGTACCTGAATCCATCAAGAACCTTAAAATGCTGGCTCTCAGTTTGAGGAGACAGCAAATTAGTGGCCTTTCTCCAGCTACCATTGGATATTTTGGGACTGAAATTCCTCGACCATTATAATCTAGGTGGAGACATCCCAGAATCTTGAAGTCTGGTAACTCTTTGCTTCCCTTCAATGTTCATATAACAACCTCTGGACCTGTTCTAGGCTCACCCAAAAGTTCAATTCAACTGCATTTGTTGGTAATCTTCGGCTCTGCGGGTTTAGTTCTACAACAGCATGCCCTATTGCCCCTGCCGCTGGAGGCCCTTCGTCTCCATCAGGCAGTTTCGAAGGAAGCATAAGCTGGTAGATATTTTCCTCATAGCAGCTGGATGTTTAATTATAGTTTTGCTTGTGATATGTTGCATTCTCTGCTGCTGCTTAATCAGGAAGAAGGCTTCAGCCAAATCATCAAAAGGTGGCGCTGAGGCTGGAAAAGCCGGTGCTGCAGCCAGGGCCGAAAAGGGTGTTCCACCCGCTGGTGGCGAAGTAGAAGCAGCTGGGGAGACTGGGGGGAAGCTTGTTCACTTTGATGGACCTATGGGATTCACTGCAGATGATCTTCTATGTGCTACTGCAGAGATAATGGGCAAAAGCACATATGGGACAGTGTACAAAGCCTCATTTGAGGATGGCAACCAAGTTGCTGTAAAGAGGCTGAGAGAGAAGATAACAAAAGGACAGAAAGAATTTGAAGATGAGGTTAATGTTCTTGGTAAAATCAGGCATCCAAATCTTCTAGCCATGAGGGCTTATTACTTAGGCCCAAAAGGCGAAAAGCTTCTGGTTTTTGATTATTTGCCCAAAGGAAGTCTTGCATCATTCCTTCATGGTAAGAAAGTTCTCTTCATGAAATGAGTTTGCACTTTTTTTTGGTCATAAGGTAACTAATCTTAGTTGTCATTCTTGGCAGCTCGTGGTCCCGAAACACCAATTGATTGGTCGACGAGGATGAAGATAATAAAAGGTACAATAGGAGGCTTGCTACATCTTCACACAGAGCAGAACATGGTTCACGGAAATCTCACATCAAGCAATATTCTGCTTGATGAACAAACCAACCCAAAGATCACAGATTATGGCCTTTCGCGTCTGATGACCGCTGCTGCAAATTCAAATGTGATTGCCACTGCAGGAGCATTAGGCTATCGTGCTCCTGAGCTTTCGAAGCTCAAGAAGGCCAATGCAAAGACTGATGTTTACAGCCTTGGTGTCATTATTCTGGAACTTCTTACCGGGAAGTCTCCAGGTGAAGCAATGAATGGCATCGATCTGCCTCAGTGGGTCGCCTCAATCGTGAAAGAAGAATGGACCAATGAGGTTTTCGATTTGGAGTTAATGAGAGATGCATCAGTTATCGGAGACGAATTGTTGAACACATTGAAACTAGCTCTGCACTGCGTTGACCCATCTCCATCTGCACGGCCGGAACTTCAGCAGGTTCTGCAGCAACTGGAGGAAATTAGGCCAGAAACAGCAGCCAGCTCTGGGGATGAAGGTTTTGCTCCAGCCCCTTCTGCAAGTGATTGATGTTACTATGTTAGACAGCCAGAACAGTTGGCAGAATAATTTTTAGTTCCAATATTCTTTCATTCTTGAATTCTTTTGTTGTTATGCATTCGATTGGTTCTAGTGTATGTATGTAAGAGTGTGCTTAGTATTGATTGGCCTGGGATGTCTAGGAGTGTAATATTCACTATTGTGTTAATGCAAGATATTACCATATACCATATGAGATCATATAATGTTAACTATTGTGTTATTTTGTGTAATATTTGGGTTTATGCATCACAATTACACCACATTCCAAATTCTTGAATGGCTTCATTGAACACTTTCATGGATAGGATAGATGAAAATATCAAGAAATTGATAAGTTAAACAATTTTATTTTATTCAGATTTTTAAAATTTTATGAGTAATTTACAAAGTTATGAGAACACATTGTCCTAAAAATGAACATTTGTTTTCTCTTTGCAGTTCACGAAAAGAGAAACATAATCTTGAAACTTTACGAGTGAAGTAGTGTTTCATATCAATATCATTATTATTTGTGAACATTATTTTATATTGTTTGTGATATGGATGAAATTTTTGTCAAGATTGACGATTTGACAGATTTAAGAGAGCCACGATTGAGGGTATGGGTTTGAGCCCATCCAAAATGGGTCAAATAAATACGCTAATATGATGACACGTGTCAGAATGCCGGCGTGCATAAATACTAAAATTCGGCCCGTCGTTTGGATGTAATATTAATGCGAATTCTTTATCTTTGTTAATAGCTTTTACAAAACACCGAGCTAATTCAAACGCCGGAGTGGTTGTGATACGACTTTCGGTTGTGATTACGAAATGCGCTGACCCCCGGTATCATCCGCGGCGATAGCGTGGAGCAGGGACAGCTTCACAGCAGGGGTAATATTTCGGGCCAAGAGTGGGGTAGTATTCAACACACCTCTGGAGCCAATATCTTAGGGCGTTCGTGAGAAGCCAAGAAGAGGTCGGTCAATCTTAGATTGTGGAGCCATCTAAATCGAAAAAAGACATATTGAAGCCGTGAAAATTGATGAATGAAATGCTTGGGGCTGACCTTGACCTCCCAAAGAAACCTAAAAAACACGTGATTTGAGCAAAAATGAACTAAATAAAATTGTCAAAGTAGTCATAATATTTCACTTCCTATAAAGAAAACAAAACATACGAAGTAACACGAGTATATTGACATAATTAATTAGATGGTAATTTAAGCAACATATCATCATTTTGACCGTCAACTATCAGTAGCTGCAATGTCAATTTCACTCACTAATTTAAACGATTTTTAACATCTTATTATGGATCTTTCTTTTCTTTTGTTTGGATTTGTCCATTTTTTCTATCCTCATGATTCAAGAAAGGTAAGTAACTAACTACACCAAATGTATACATACACGTACAGTATAGTATATCTCACTACTCGTTTTCTTGTTTAACAATCAAATTGTTGACCATGCTATTTTATTATTATTTCGATTCTTATTATTGTAATGACTCGAATCCTAAATTTCATCGAGTAATATTTCATGACTAATAAACTAACAATATTGATTAAATGGTTGACCTTGCTAAATTATTTGTTTTTGTTTTCTAAATTACGTCAATATATTTTCCTCAACATTTAGTGTTGCAACATAGAAAATTGTTATGGTTCTCTTCATTCAAGTTCATAAGAATTAATCTATTTAGCTTGTCAACTATAAGTTAATAAATTTTAGAATCTTAATTGATATAGACACAACTTTGGTTAGAAATATATAATATACGACTTCTGATTATTATAAGAATTTTCAATTGGTTCTCTTTATTTAGTGTGGTTTACTTTGCAAGCTATTGTATCAGTCGGACGTTTACTTAGTACGCACTCAAAATATAGCGAGTGCGGATTTCCGCTAAAAAAAATTCTCCAATTGGTTCGTTCAACAATCATCCATGGAAAACACAAATAAAAATTGATAATGTAATCATCCCAAGTGACAGAAGTCTCCCTGCACCCCCTTTCTAATTTTATACGTACATTATCTTTCTTGTTACGTATTGGTTTATCCAGTTTATTTTAGTGTCCATTTAAGTCGTCGACTTTTAACCTAAACTAACAAACTTGGTGCTTTTTATTCCATGCTATACAGGTGTTTATTAGAATCATCATCTCCATATTAATTTTGTTTATATTCTTTTTATTTTACTCCGTTATTCATTTGGTCCATGGCTCAATTAATCTAATATTATGATGGCATTGGCATAATATATATGTTGTTTAACTTTGAATGTGATAATTGACTTTTCTTGTTAGTTGTTAACTAATTCAAAATTTGACCAAGTTTAATTTTAAAATAACCTCAAAGTTCGATTCCGTTCAAAAAATTTGACTTCAAAATTTCTATTTAAGGTTCGCTTCGGCTAGTTAGAACCGAGCTCCATCCAACCTCATTTTCAGGTTTGACCGAATTCGAACCGAATGTTCGATTCTATTCTAATTATATACATTTATCATTTGTTTTTCATATTTTATTATGAAAATTCAAATCGACATTGGAATTTCAAATAGTTCGAACGAACCTCGAACCTTCAAGTTTTTCGAATCGAACTTCGAACTTTTGGGTTCATTCGAATCCAAACCGAACCGAACTTTTGAATCATTATATTCGAACCAAACAATGGTAAAGTTCGGTATGATTCGTTAATACCTTACTCAGAGAAAAATGTCCCAGTCAGGTTAATAGTTAGCGAGAGAAAATGGAGGAATACTACATTATTAATTACTAACCCTTAGCATTATCTCGCTCGTTTTAGTTGTCGTTTTAACGCTTTAATACGTAGATTAAGGAAAAGAAAAAGTAGTCGAAAAGTGCGTTGAAATGTAGAATAACAATCGATTTAAAGCGATATAGATTTGGTTGGTTGTTTATTTGAAAAAGTAATTAGCGTTGAAAATGTAAAAAAACTAATTATGCTAAAGCGACAACTATAAAAAATAATTTTTATCTTTTTAATCAAGTATGAATAAGAATAGTGTTTTACTTTGAATTTCTTCTTAATACTTAAATTCTTTCTTACAAAAATCACAAAATATTATCTTTTTAATTAATAATTTCACCTCTTAATTGATAAATCATAAATACTAATAAAAATTAATCATCATCACATACATTATCCATATATTCACATCACCATCGATAATCTATTTATGATGGAAACATGAATTACATACCTCAAACAAATATCACATTATAAAAAATAACAGTACATCATATCACTAAATCGGTATAGATTTTCTACATCTGAATCAGTCTTCACTTGGCTTAAATAAAACCCAATATTATCATCATTCATTTCCAAAGAATTTGACCAAACTATAATTCCACGTGTTTTTACCAAAATTATCAAGTATTAATTATAAGACTATTTTTTTTCGGAGGCAAAAATGCATTTCTTCTTTTGAGTCTTCCATTTGAGTCAAAAGGTGTTAATTAAATAATCATATGTTTTTATGCTTAAATTATTATTATTATTATTTATTATGTAGAACTATTATTATTATTATAATATATATTAGTTAAATAATCCTTATGCTTGGTGTAAATTATTATTATTTAATTTCCCTAGAAATATAAATTTTATATATTAAAGAGATCATTTTAAAATTTAAAATTCATACCAATTTAATCGACATAAAAGCAAATAATCTGATTATACTATATTGATGATCAATATATCAATATATTTAGTCAGAGTACATCAATTGTTAAAGCAATATTTATATTATTTCTAAAGAAGTGCCAATTCTAAAAGCTGAGTGGTGATTGGTGGAGTACCTCCTTAGTTTATTTAGTGTTAGGAAATCTACCATTTATTTTTTGATGTGGAGACAATCGCGTATGAGCTCTTGGGTTATTAAGGCCACGATCTCAGCATCCCCTCACTACGTGTGATGTCCTTTTTTTGTTTGTTTACTTTCCATTTTTAGAGGTCTAGTTTTTAATACCCAGTTCATATAACAGTAGGTTTGATCTGTGTTAAATTTATTAATCTTTGGGCCAATGCAAAGAGGAGAGATACTTAGCTCAGTAAGGCAAAGATGTATCATCCTACAAAGCAAATTGGTTATAGGTGGAGTAACTTCTTAGTTTATATGGTGTTGAACTACTGCCAGCTATTTTGATATTGAGACAATCGCGTGAGCTCATGGGTTATTGAGACAAATCTCAACACAAATTAATATGTATCATATCTTTATATATTTTTTGGTTGAATTATTATTATTATTAACTATCCATTTGAATCGTAATGGATGTTAATTACTAATAGTTTTAGTTTTAGTTAACAAATAATGATAAAGTCATATACGAGTAGGATTCCCAATAAATTATTTCCATCGGCTTTATGTACAAAATTGAAGCACACTGAATATCGAACCATTTGAAGAGATATAAATGCGTCGAAATTTTAGCCGTTATTGCATTTTATGTGGTAACAAAATGCGTAAAATAACATACAAGTGGAGTAGCAAATTATTTCCTTATTAATAATGATACCATTATGAATGCGTGTTTCCGTTAGTTGATGAAGTAATCAAGAAGTCTAGAACATGTTAATATGATTAATGTGTCATGTAAAAAAATTCTTTTCTTTTCTTAGTTGGAGGAAAATAGATGAGATGTTTAAATTGAAGATCTTTTATCTTTTGAAACTAATTATCTGTTGTCGAGTATAATTATGTTGATTGATTATTATTCAAATAATATAATTTTGGATGTTAATATTATATTACTAATATTTTACTAAAAATATTATTACATACCTGATTGACATATATTATTTAAGTTTATAAAAATTTATTATTTTTTGTTGAATATGTATTAATAATAATATATATTAATAATTTAAGTAATATGATACTAATGATATTTTTTGTAAATGCTTAATTATCAAATTTTATCTTAATATTAATAATAATATTACATGTCGTACATTGTACGTATCATTTATTAATAGTAGTAGTATAAAAGTATAAAAATAAGTGTGCATGAATTTCCAGCAATCTTCTAGATTCTAAAGAAATTGAGCTGACAATTTCCAGTTTACTTGTACTATTGAAACTCTCAGAAACTTCACCAAACAGTACATACACATAAAGACAGTGCACTCATTTGATTCAACACTGCTTGATGTGAAAAAACCATCATTTTATTATTGAATTATTTGATATGAAGTTGAAAAACTTGCATGTAATTAAATATACTTGTAAAACAAGCATAAGTGAATTTGTTTTTTCATCAAACTAGGCTAACAAGTGGGTGCACCAACTCCTGTAAGGTTGAACTAATTAAGGCTCTCTAATTCTGACCATCTTTTTTGAATCGAAGTAACCTAAATTTGCCAACTTTGGAGCAACCCTCTTTGCCTTATTCTTCTTCTATATAAGAAATAGTCATCTCTAGCTTCACTCACTCACAAACAAACCAACAAAGACAATTAGATCCTCTCCATTCTCCTCCTAGTACATAATTAACACAGTCCAAATGGGGTCTGTTTTTAATCGCATTGGCGCTCTCGTTTCATGTTCTTGCATCCTATTTGTTTTATCACTTGTTTTTGCAAATGGAATTTGCATGGCAGATGCAAAAACTCATTACCATGATTTTGTTGTAAGTATTTTTTTCTTTTCTTTTTAACTTTGTACATTATTATATCTAACTTATGTGTAAGGGGTAGCTAGAAATTATACAAATTATGTTGTGTTTTACAGATTCAAGCAGCTAAAGTGAAGAGATTATGCAAAACTCAAAATGTGATCACAGTGAATGGTCAATTTCCAGGGCCAAATTTAGAAGTGAACAATGGTGACACTCTTGTCATTAATGTGGTGAACAAAGCTCAATACAATGTCACCATTCACTGGTAAGCTACTTCCTATATAATAATTATGCATTTCTTGCATGCATCCAGCTTCTTGAAAAACATATTCACTCACTCTAATTAAATTTCCTCAGGCATGGCGTTCGACAAATGAGAACTGCTTGGGCAGATGGACCAGAATTCATCACCCAGTGCCCTATTAGACCAGGCGGAAGCTATACTTATCGTTTCATGATTCAAGGGCAAGAAGGGACGCTATGGTGGCATGCACATAGTTCATGGCTTAGAGCAACTGTCTATGGAGCTCTTATTATTCGCCCAAAACAAGGAGAATCATACCCGTTCGCTAAGCCAAACCGAGAAACACCAATCCTTCTAGGTAACCACTAACCGTTGCCTCCCAAAAGAGCATTTCTGACTTAACATTCAAAGGATTGATACAAAGTGAAAATTATCAGTTTTTGATAAATAAATAATGATTTTAATGGTTTCAGGTGAATGGTGGAATGCAAATCCAATGGATGTCATTAGAGAAGCAACAAGAAGTGGAGGCGCTCCAAACATCTCAGACGCTTTCACAATCAATGGCCAACCTGGTGATCTCTTCAACTGTTCTACCAAAGGTTTGCTTCCAAGTTCCAAGACTCCTAAAATCCCCAGTTTCATTTCATTACATTCCTCACAATTTTTTTTTCAAGCATTCTGTCCTTTTGTAAGGACTCGAACCCAGATCTCGTCATTACATTCTAAAGTCTTTAAAATATAGAACAATATAAAAGTAAAAATTGAGACAATAAACGACAAATAGTACTAGTGTCTAAAAAATTCCTATTATTGTTGATGCAGACACAACTCTAGTCCCAGTAGCCTCCGGTGAAACAATGCTCCTCAGAGTTATCAACGCAGCACTCAACCAACAACTTTTCCTCACAATTGCAAACCACAAATTCACAGTAGTTGGAGCAGATGCATCTTACGTTAAACCCTTCACAACCTCGGTCATCATGTTGGGTCCCGGCCAGACCACCGATGTCCTCATCACCGCTGATCAGCCACCAGCAAGATACTACATGGCGGCGCGTGCTTACGCAAGCGCTCAAGGCGCCACATTCGACAACACAACCACCACCGCAATTCTTGAATACAAATCCACACCTTGCCAAGCAAAATGCCTTTCGTCTAAGCCCATCATGCCGAATTTACCAGCCTATAACGATACAACCACTGCTTCTGCTTTCACTAAAAGCTTCAAAAGTCCAAGAAAAGTTGAAGTCCCTACTGATATTGATGAGAATCTGTTCGTCACAGTAGGCCTCGGGTTGCAAAACTGCCCCCCTGGTGGTACTAACCAAACATGCCAGGGCCCAAATGGAACTCGATTTGCAGCTAGTATGAACAATGTATCTTTTGTTCTGCCTTCAAATTTCTCCCTTCTTCAAGCACACCATAAAGGGGTGCCTGGAGTTTTCACATCAGATTTTCCCGTTTCGCCGCCTGTTAAATTTGATTACACTGGAAATGTTAGCCGTTCACTTTGGCAGCCTTTGAAAGGGACTAAAGTTTACAACCTGAAATTCGGGTCCAGAGTGCAAATTGTATTGCAGGGGACTAGTATTTTTACTGCCGAGAATCATCCAATTCATCTTCATGGGTATGATTTCTACATTCTTGCTGAAGGGTTTGGGAACTTTGATCCAAAGAAAGATTCCTCAAATTTCAACCTTGTTGATCCTCCTTTGAGAAATACAGCTAGTGTGCCTGTTAATGGATGGTCTGTTATCAGATTTGTTGCTGATAATCCAGGTACAAATAAATCATTTCATGTTATTTTTCTTTCACTTTCATTTCAATTAAATTATTGTGCACATTTTAATTACTAGCAACCTACAAATATATATTCACAAAAGTCAATAGTTTAGTCACTGGAGTTTTCATTGGTGTAATAATAGTTTATGAAATTACAAACTTATTACACAAATGATCATTTTCTTTCGTCCGTCCTTACATTCTAACTCCAGAGACTATTATGGCACCAATGAAAATTGTAAGGACTAAGTTTAGATTTTTTCTCAATTTCCGGGGACTGTTTTTCATTTTTTCACTTGAATGATTCAAAAGTGGTCACAATTTTTTTCCAATATTGTGTAACAGGGGTGTGGATTATGCATTGTCACTTGGATGTTCATATAGGATGGGGTCTGGCCATGGCATTCATTGTAGACAATGGAGTTGGCGAATTGCAAACATTAGAGGCTCCTCCAAATGATTTGCCTGTTTGCTGATTGATAATCAACAACACTTTGCATGAGACATAATCCAAGACAAACTATAGGGTCAAATTTGTGTAAGAGTCCAGTTAATATAGTTGTGTGACATTTCCTAGATTGGGAATTAGTAGTTCTTTTTTGTTGTAAGTTTTGCTGTTATACTTTTTCATGTGTAATTGGGTTAGAAAAAATGATGGTTTTGCAAAGTGAAATCAACAAAAGCACCTTCTAAGTATAGACACTCGATTAAGTGTTGATTGATTAGACTTGTATTGTTTCATATCAATATAGAAAAAGTTTTTCAAATTCAATTACTTTTATATATAAAGCTCTTTTTTTTAGTACTTAATACCTTATATTAATAACTTAAATATGAGCCATCACATAATTGTTTAACATACAAGTTTTAGAATCTTGAAGAATAAACATCATAAACAAAAATAATACTAGGTCTATTACAATTTTTTTTCTCGAAAATATTTTGAAAAGCCCTAACATTTGAGGTACTATATAAAGCTCCTATATAGTACTGTATTTGTATCTATTAGAAATAAAAAATAATCAACATCAATTCCTTCGAAACCATATAATGAGGATTGAACTAATGATAAAATGATATGTTTGAGTTTTACAATGTCATGCGTCAAGATACCATATCATGAATAATGACGGAATTAGAAAATTTTATAAAAGGAAGGACGAATGAATTAATATTATTCAAATGAAAAAATATATATAAATTTTGGGAGGAGGGGAAATAACTTAAATTTTGAATTTATAAATGATAAAATTTTATTTTTCAAATTTTTAGGAAGACGAATAAAGGCTCGATGTGAATGTTTGTGAGACAGACACTGGAGTGAACTCAAAATCCATGAGCCCGATTATGAAAATGAATTAGTATCGATCTCGTTAGAGATTCAATCGAGGGATCAATATCTATTGTGATAGAAATGGTCATTTTTTTTTTATTGTGATAGAAATGGTCATGCATACATATCTAATGACTAAGATATCAAGATATATTTACATAATTTAGGCTGAATGTCAGAATAATGTATGTTTTGAGTTCACTAAAGTGGACCGAATCGAACCCTTTATGGGTACTCGATAAGTTATAAGTGTTAGCACTTTAGCAGTCTCACCAAGTGGGCTGCGTTCAGCCGATGCTGTTCTTCTACCCAACTGTGTAAGTTTGTTTGAAAATGATATTTAAGTACAAAGTTTTTCTAATCTCATCCATTTTACTTTTAATTATCTTTTTTAAATTTAATTTTAGTTTGAGTATTTAATGCTTTCCAGGTATAGAAAATTATAGTTACAGATTTTCTAAATGTACTATTTATATATTTTTCTTAATTAATTATCGGCCAAGCCAAATAATATAGTTTGAATTAATTGTCGTTTTACACATTTCGATATCTTTTTGATTATTATTTTATTTATGTACAAATGTAAGAAATTTTATTTTTTGAAAGCGATACCTTATGTTATACTCCCTCCGTCCCTATCGTAGCAAGAAGGAAGTTTTTCTTTATTCGCACTACTTTATTATTTCTTTTTGTCTGATATTTTCTGTAAAATTAATTATATTAATAAAATCTTTTAAGCCTATATGATCGAGTAAATAGTGATAGGAGTATTTACTTATTAAGATTATGATAAATATCATATCTATATTTTTGTACCTCTTGTAAACATGAACAAACATTATAAAAAAAAAAATCTTATAATAAGGTTAGAATAAATTTAGAGGAGATTAAATGAAAGGGAGATGTGGTGGGGGACTGTTGACAGGTGGTAAGTAGACAAATGTAATGAAGTTGAATTTGTTTGGCCTACTTGATAAGCCATTATTTATACTGTAGTCCAATTTTCTCCATGTTACCAGTTACCACATAATTGGGGAATCATATGGCCCATGGAACATGCATATCAATGTCATCTTCCATGTTTCTAAGCTCTTTCACATAAAATGTTTGAGCTACAGTTGGTCCCACTTCATTGTCCACTTCATAGTTGTCCAATAATTATATAACTCAACACTTTCGTACTTTAATTTAATTGATCATGATAAATGACGACTATAATTTTAAACAAGGTCTTTGAAAGTTTGCTTACAATTTCGTGTAAAAATAATGCAGAGTACAATAGAACAAAAGTATATTAGATAAATATATTATTCTGGTAAAAATATTAGGAATTGTTGGAAAACGAATGTTTTTAATAAAAATGTTACTTGAGGTTGTTAGATTCCTAAAAAGATATGTATTTTCTTAAATAAAGACGATGAATGTAATACTTCTACCTGATACAAGTAAAATTGATATGATTTTATTGATATTACTCATACCAATGAAATGCATATTCTTTTTAGAATTATTACTCATAATAATTCTTACTTTAAGTGTGTTTGACCTGAACCAATTACGAGATGAGTGATACACCGAGAAGTTTATGAATGAATATATGAGTGACAACAAAATATATTGAAAAGATTTGTGAGTGAATTCATCAAATTTAATAATATAATGATTTCGGATTCCGAGGCGGAATGTTACAGTAAACAAACTCATAATAATTAACTTAATCATGTTTATATAAACCAAAAATGAAATGAAAGCTAATGACGTAACTTGTAAGTAATTATATAAAAGCATTTAAAATTTCACATTTTTTTAAAATTGGCAAAGCTTGATCATATATACTTGATTCAGGAATACCATCACGAGATAACGTAAGAGAATTAATCTCGTGATGTCACGCAAATTAAAAGAAATTGTGGAGAACTGCTGAATTTTTAAATCTGAATCACAGGCTTATCGCCAGCCGAATCATGCGATATGAAGCGAGAGAAATCTTAATATTTAACGTTTTAATTTTACTAGTTGGTATGTCCAGAAAGCTTAGACCACAGATTTTCATTCCTTGGCACTAAACCAACAAAAAGAAAACATTGAACAAGCTTTTTGCCCGATTCTTCCCTTTTCTTTTATTACATACTCCTATAATAAATAATTATAACCACCAAAATTAAATTTAGTTACGTGTAATACTATAAATGTCATGTTTTATGAAATTTGGACGCGTTTTTGTTAACAAAACACTCATTTTCCAACTAGTCTAATTCAAGCAAGCAGCCTTTAATATACTCTCATCTTCTTGTTCATCTACATTTGGTCAACTCATAACGTTCTATCTAGTCAACCTTAATATTTCACTAGTTTAGTTTGATTCATAACAAAATTGTGCAGTTTGTTTAATGTTAGTTTGAAGTTCAAGAAAAGGGTGATTATTTTTGGGTTTGGTTTTGTTTGTGGTAACATGCTCTTGTTTTGGAGATTCAAAGACATTGGATTTGTGTTATTGCCCCTTTTTCTCTGTTTGGTTTATCAAGACTTGAGTTTTTGCTGGTGTCTCAATGATGAAGGTATGGTTATGTAATGCATATATGGTCCAAGTGGATATATATATATATATACCGATGTTTTTTGACAAACCCCGTTCCACATTCATAAACTAAAACTAAAACCTTCGATGTATTAATAAGGTTCTCGATTTATCCATCTATAAACAATTGATTTTAGTATTGAACTTCATGGATTCTTAACATGTCTATGTTTTTGCTCTGTTGATTACAGAACAAATAAAGACTTGATCTTTGAGCTTTTTGTTATTTTCAATTTAGCACCGAATGTTTTTTTGTTGGGGGGTTTATTGTATTGGAATAAAGTTGTAATTTTTATTGTTTAGGAGTTGCTTTGTTGAGATTTAAAGAGAGGGTAAAGAATGATCCTTTTGGGGCTTTATCAAGTTGGAAAGGTGATGCTGCCCAAGTAAATCCATGTTCTTGGTTTGGAGTGGGATGTTCAAATGGAAATGTTGTACTGTTGTAAGTATTTTGTGCATTTTCTCATATCTGTAAGAGGTAAGATTTGTACTATGCGATCCCTCCCCCGCTTAGGCTGGAGCCTCTTCAAAGGCATCGGGATATGTTGATGTCGATGTTCTTATATCTATAAGGAGTTTGGGGAATGTGTGTGGGGAAGGGGAGAGATTGAAGATCGATGTTTCCATTTCTGAAGCTTATGAACGCTTTTCATAGTGAAAATATTGTATGCCCTCTTGCAGGGAGTTGAAAGATCTCTGTCTCAAAGGTACTCTAGCTCCCGATCTCGCCAATCTGGTTCACGTAGAGTCTATGTAAGGATAATTAAGTTTACATAATTTGAAAATTAACACTGATCAAATTCTTTTTTTAGTGAATGTTGTGATGATACTTTCACTTTTTTTTATTGTACTTGTTTATACTTATGCTTGTGGAAATTTGCAGAAGTCTACGAAACAACTCTTTCTCTGGTATAATACCGGACGAGCTTTCTAATCTGAACGAACTGAAGGTGCTGGACCTGAGATATAATAACTTCAGTGTACCACTTCCTGTGGACATGGTGAATAAAGCATCACTGGCAATAATGTGAGTTGGCAATAGATAACAGTCTACACTTTGTTTAGGACGAAGCCTGTGCCTATAGTTTCTTTCTTTCCGCGATGCAGGTTGCTTGAAAACGCTAAACTTTCTGAAACAAACCAACTTCAAATGGTGTCAAAGATTCAAGGTGTTGAAGACCAATTATCTACTCGGACACATATTTTCTCAAGGTACATTGCTCCTGATATGCTATTCTTCTATAAGTATTGGTTTCAATGAGTTAATTATATAGATAAAACATGAAGGCTATGAGAATGAGAAATGGTCTTTTTGCAAAATCTCACCTGAATGAGAGTCCCCACAGTGCCAGCATTCCTCTTAGAGGGAAAGAGTCAAAGAGATCCTCCTTATAAATGAAGAACTTCATCATAGCTTAATGAAAAGTTTAACAAACTACTTCTAATTGACATTCTGAACTCTCTATTTAAGCGTGATATTAATAAAAGTTGCTTTCGTTTTTAGTTCTGGTGAAGAAACTGAAAGAGTGGCTCCTAGGAAGTTGCTACAAGCGGATTCGTCTGACAGCACTCAACAAAAATTCTCGTTACCTCGTCCATCGCCATTACCACCACGTCCTTCAGTAAAACAAGAACCTCCACCTTACCGTTGGAGCCGACCCAAATCTCGGTCTTCTGCTCCAGCTCCAGCTCCATCACCCTCCCTCCCTTTACCACCTTGGCCATCTTTTTCTCCATCTCCCTCTCCCTCACCCTCACCACTTCTTTCTCCGGCAAGGAACAGATCATCAAGTCCTCATCTTGCAGTGATTTTGTCTGCTGCCATAGGTGGTTCATTACTTATCTTAATCATACTAATATTGGTTGTACAAAGAAAGAAGGTTGCTGCTGTCAAACCTTGGGTCACTGGATTAAGTGGACAGCTACAGAAAGCCTTTGTGACTGGTATTACTCCTTTTCTAACTAGTTTATTCACAAGCTCACTAGAGAGAATGCTCTAACAGTTACTATTGGAACTATACCTTTTTATATTGTTTCTCATTATTTGTTTTCCTGGGGCATTCTTGACGAAAGAATGAAAGATAGACCACTAGCTAAACTAACTTCATTCCAGGAGTCCCAAGCTTGAAAAGATCAGAGATTGAGGCAGCTTGTGAAGGTTTCAGCAATGTTATTGGTGTTTTATCAGTTGGAAATTTATATAAGGGTACGTTGTCTAGCGGAGTTGAAATAGCAGTAGTATCATTTGCAGTGGAATCTGCGAAAGATTGGTCAAAGTATTGTGAAACACAGATTAGAAGAAAGGTATGTCCGCTTTTGTGAGATTGGTCTTAATTTTAAGATAACTACAACAAACTACTTACGTTAGTGAAAATATAGGTACGTGTTTACAAGGCTTGTTTTTTGTTGTACGCATCATAAACAGATAAAATAATTAGTTACTCTCTTTGGTTATTTTCAGAACTAGAATAGCTCTGCACTTGATTCAGCTATTAATCCTATTAATTCACAGCTAACAATTTGTTTAATATCTGTAATTTCTGATGGTTATCAGATTGAAACATTATCAAAACTGAACCACAAGAACTTTGTGAACCTCCTTGGTTACTGTGAGGAAGAGACTCCTTTCACAAGAATGATCGTCTTCGAATATGCTCCTAATGGAACTCTCTTTGAACACCTGCACAGTAAGTCTGCTGGATCTTTCGGTCTTCCTTTGCAAGAAAACCGTATAGCCAATCGACCGAAAAATTGGTTGGGTTAATTTTCCATATGCTTTAATTTGTTTGTGTAAAACCTTTTTAGTATCAGGAATGTATATTTTCATCAAGTACTCCAGAGTCCTAATTCTTCTGATATTCTGCGTCCTTCAGTTCGAGAAGCCGAACACTTAAATTGGGAAATGCGTATGAGGATTGTGATGGGCATTGCATACTGCCTTGAGTACATGCATCAATTGACTCCTCAACTACCCCACAAGAATTTGTCCTCATCTGCCATTTATCTCACTGAAGATTATGCAGCAAAGATATCAGACTTTGCCTTCCCGGGTGAGGTAGCTGCAAATATACAAAGTAATATCTACAGCTTCGGAGTGATGTTGTTTGAGATAATAACTGGCAAGCTTCCGTTTTTTGTTGACAACGGCTCCCCTGAGGACTGGGCATCAGATTATTTGCAAGGCATTCGAGACCTCAGGGAAATGGTTGATCCTACCTTAGCATCTTTCCAAGAAGAACAGCTCACTCAGCTCAGTGAGTTGATCAAATCGTGTGTCAATCCAGAAGCGGAGTTGAGACCATCAATCGGAGTAGTCACTGCCAGATTGAGAGAGATCACCGAGATAGGGCCTGATGGAGCAATCCCAAAACTTTCGCCTCTTTGGTGGGCAGAGTTAGAGATCTTATCTACAGAAGTTGACTGAATTTTCCCTATTTTGATTGTTGGAATGACTATATCTGCCATTCCCTCGTTTTTTATTTCTTCATTGTGAGAAATCGCGTGCAGGATCTAGCCATGGCAAAATATGTACATAACTGACATCTGAATTGCTTGCAGAAAACTCATCTGTAAATTCGCCTTATAAGAAATTAACAGTAGCAACTCCAAGAGGAAATTGTTTAGTTGGTCCCAACAAATGATATAATCTCATTTGTAGTCAGAGAAGATGAGAGGATGGTATGTTTTAGTCCAAATAGTTCAATGGTATAAATAATCAATTCATAGTAAGGAAACATTAGTGTAATATAGTTGATCTGCCATTTAGAGCCCTATTCATAAATCGCTTCGAACAAATTCTACTTGTTTATATCCCTACCAAACGCTTGTGCATGCTTAAAGAAACAACTTTAGATTCTTCAATCAACTGTATCATTTGATTCGTTTACAGGCCTAGTGAAATGCATGTTCATGTCTGAAAACAATCTTACATTCTTCATCTGTCAACTGTCTGTAGAATGCAAGAATATAATAACAATCAGGGACAATAATACTGATACCTAATGAACATATTATACTAAGTATATTATACTATCTGCCTAATCTGCTAACTTGGTGGCCTTCACGTTAGTATAGTTGAGGCATACAAATTCTGCAAACATATCTTAGTGGAGTTCACGTCTACTTAGCAAACTAACTATATAAAGAATCCTAAACCTTAGCCTACACAAACCAACAAAGAAATATCTCCAATAACTCTATTGGAAAGGATCCAGGAGATACCAGAATATCGAGACCTGTCATTCTTATCAAACTCGAACAAGATGGCAAAACTTCAATCTTCAATCCTCATCTCACTCTTCTTACTCCAACTAGCCTTCCCTATAATTACTGCCAATCTCCCTCCCAAAGACATCGAAATCGTCGTTGAAGGGACAGTCCATTGCCAGAGCTGTGACAATCGTGGGATGTGGTCACTAACGGGGGCCAAACCTATAGCCAATGCCGCGATCAGTGTGATATGCAAAGACCATAGAAACAGAGTTATTTTCTACAAGCCATTCAAAACAAATGATGATGGTTATTTTTATGCAGCACTTGTTGGTTTCAAGATTACTAATCCTTTACTTGATCATCCTCTACAAAC
The DNA here is from genome assembly GCA_019722365.1 of Lithospermum erythrorhizon. Classification (NCBI taxonomy): domain Eukaryota; kingdom Viridiplantae; phylum Streptophyta; class Magnoliopsida; order Boraginales; family Boraginaceae; genus Lithospermum; species Lithospermum erythrorhizon. The sequence goes on along the minus strand of JADFUC010000776.1, from coordinate 1,007,335 downwards.
ATGCAGAGTTAAATTAGTGTCTTCTCCCCTTGAGGGATGTAGTATGTTGACTAATGTTAATTATGGACTAAATGGTGCTCCATTGAGGTATGAAGAGAAGAGAATTGTTGGGGAACATTATGAAGCTGTTATTTATGCTGCTGGACCTTTGGCTTTCAGACCAAATGAGTGCACTCCTAACTAATTTATGTGACTACTGATTGAGTTGTTCATATTTATACAGAAATAGTAAAATATTACCTGCATTCCACGTAAATAATCTTGAACGAAAATATTTATATATAACAATCACGTACAATAACATAAATGTTAAATCTTATTAGTATAACAAATTAATCAAATATAAACATCAAATTATAATCAATATTTTGCTACTCTAAAATTCCTAATGTGAATCCATAACTCCATTGATATCATAATTGATCAAGAACTAATCTAAAAATAAAGCGAATCGATCCAAAAATGTATACGATATTTGGTATCTAAAATTATTAATTACTGAAAATATACTAAAGAGTTAAGAAGAAATATCATCAAAACTTTCTGGATGCTTCTTACTCAACATAACAATATTACGGTACCTTTCATAAATACCAACAATACGTAAACATCCCAAGAAACGAATAAAAGTTGATGTGATTCATTGGTATTGGGGGTACGGTGTCAAATCACAGAATACCTAATATAAAATAATTTGTTATTTATATGAACAAATAATATGTAATCCCCAAACGGTGAAATAACGGCACTAATGTGAACTTTCAAAACATTTTAATGAATTATAATAACAATGATGTAAATACATAAATATAATTATTAATTTTAATTATTTAATTATCATTAATTTTTGTAATTAGCCCAAAAGTGTGAATAGTGGGAGTCATAACTTTAAGCATTTTAATGAAATAATTACAATATGTATATATATATATATATATATATATATATATTATTATATTTCACTACATCGATTCAAATCGAACTTGTATGGATGTATTATATTATAAAAATATATTTAGTCATATATTTTTGTTCTAATGTATATATAATCAAACATGTATTGTTCAACTTAATTAAAAGTTACAACATAATTTTTTTATTTTGCATGCTCGAATGTTATATTCATATGCGCTTCTAATATTTAGTTTACATAAAAATTAAAGAGATTATAAAATTAATGTGACTTTGATGATACCTTGTTAATTATAATGCACGTGATTTTTATGTACTTTATTGATAGTAAAATTTAATATTTTTATTTTATTTTATTAAAATATTTAGTATATTTTACTCCATGCTCGATGTCTATATTCATATGTTTTTCAATATTTAATTTACATAAAAATTAAATAATGATAAAAATAATGTAACTCCCATGATACTTTTTTAATTCGATTTATTCATTTACACAAAATTGAAGAAATGATAAAATTCATGTGAATCCCTGGGCGATACCTTCTTAATTATATCTAATCATTTACATAAAACTTCATTTTACTCCCATGATACCTTCTAATTTATTTGGTTCTTATATAAAATTGAAGAAAATGTTAAAATTCATGTAACTTCTATGATACATTCTTAATTCTATTTAATCATTTACATAAAAATTGAAGAAATAATCAAATTCATGTTACCCGACGACACCATCTTAATTTTATTTAATTATTATATAAAATTCATGCGACTTCTACGATACCTTCTTTTTAATTCTACCATGATAACTTCTTAATTCTATTTATTTTTACATGTACTGAAATAAATATTAAAATTCATGTAACTTCCATGACATTCTTAATTCAACTTAATTCATTTACATAAAATTGAAGAAAATGATAAAATTCAAGTAACTCCCGTGATACCTTTATTAATTCTATTAATCTAACACACGCATGCACAAATTCATGTAAATTCATTTGTAACATAAAAATTCACGTAATTCCCACAATACCTTCTTAATTTATTTAATCATTTACATAAAAAATCCACGTAACTCCTAATGATACCTCTTAATTCTATTTAGTTATCTATACTTATATATAACGTGGGTAAGTGGGTGGATCGATTTGTCAAAGTGAAACAAACACTGTGATTTCTATTTTACCCTTCAATAATTTTTTTTATTTTAATTTTCATAAGAATTTCTTCCATTGCTTAATCGCCTAACAAGCATAAATTCTCCATAAACTACTACTATAACATTATCTACTACGACACTCAGACATATCACCAAGAGAAAATAAAAAGTTGTTTCACAAATTTATATCTTTATTTCTTTCCATTGGTAACTTTTTCATCTTATTTCTTTAGTTTTTTTGTTCATTATAATTTTATTATAAAAATAATAAAATAATTTGCACGGCAAAGCCGTGCACATATAACTAGTTTACATACAAATTAAAGAAATATTAAAATTCATGTAACTTCCATGATACCTTCTTAATTCTATTTAATCATTTACATAAAAATTGAAGAAATAATCAAATTCATGTAACTCGAGTGATAACTTCTTAATTCTATTTAATCATTTACATAAAAATTGATGAAATAATCAAATTCATGTAATTCTGATGATACCTTCTTAATTTTATTTATTTTTTCACATAAAAATTGAAGAACAAGAACAATGTAACTTCCATGATAGCTTAATTTAGTTTAATCATTTATAAAATTGAAGAAATGATAAATTCAACTCCTATGATATCTTATTAATTTTCATGAATTCTATTAATCATTTACATAAAATCAAGTTAAATGATAAATTCATGTAACTCCTACGATATCTTATTAATTTATTTAATTCATCATCAGACGCCTTTGAAATTATGTAAATTCATTTGTAACATAAAAATTAAAAAAATGATAAAATTTATGTAACTCCAATAATACCTTCTTAATTCTATTTAATCATTTACATAAAAATTCATGTAACTCCCATAATATCTTCTTAATTCTATTTAATCATTTACATAAAAATTCATGTAAATCCCATAATACCTTCTTAATTCTATTTAATCATTTACATAAAAATTCATGTAGCTCACATGATACCTTTTTAATTCTATTTAATTTAATACATAAAAATTAAAGAAATATAAAAATTCATGTAACTTCTATGACACCTTCTTAATTCTATTTAATTATTTACATAAAATTGAAGAAATGATTAAATTCATGTAACTCCAATGATAACTTCTTAATTCTATTTAATCATTTACATAAAAATTAATGAAATGATCAAATTCATGTAACTCCGATGATACTTTCTTAATTATATTTATTTTTTTACATAAAAATTGAAGAAATGTTAAAATTAAAATTCATGTAACTTTCATGATAGCTTCTTAATTCTATTTAATCATTTACATGTAAAATTGGTGCTGAATGATAAAATTAAGTAACTCCTCCTATAATACTCTTATTAATTCTATTTAATTCATCATCATTGCATGCCTTGAAATTATATAACTTCATTTGTAGGGGTATTTTAGTCTTCACAAAAAATGGAAGAAACACCTTATTTGATTCACACTTTTAGAAGGTATATAGATATATATCTTCTATTGAAGAGTTCTCAACAGAAACTTATGTGATTTTTATTATATGTTACTGTAAACTCATTTCAACTCATTGAACTTAAAACATTTCAGATTTTTTAAACGTAAATCTTTGGATATGAATTATGAAATGTTTTTTAATTATACCAATGTAGACATCGAAAATTTATCAAAATAATAATTAAATTGATTAAGATGAATTAATCAAATTAATTAAGAGTCGATGCACCAAAAAAATGCACGTGGCTCATTAAGGTTCTCGATGAACTCCTCGACGAAAGCAAGTGGTTCCTAAATCGCTCCTCCTGAATTAATCAAAGAAAATAAGGGTTTCACACACTAACCCTAAAAATTGAACTCGAAATGTGTTCCCTAGAAAACAAATGTCAATTAAAAATTAGGCTCGAGAACCCTTAATTTTATTGGATTAAAAACGGGTCATAAAGAAAGATTCCGAAGCCAAAAATAAAGAATCTAGAATTATGCTGTTCAAAAATCAAGACTCGTGGTTATGTGTGGTTCAAACTCAAGGCTCGAAAAGGTCCGGGGTCAAAAAGAAAAATCAAATTCCGGAACCTTCTTGGTGTTAATAGGCACCTATAATGTTTACTTGGGGGAAAAAGTACTTCCTAAATTACTCGACGATACGTATCTTCGCCTCTGCAAAAAATCGAATCCACAAGCATCGCTAATGACATGAAATTAAATCCTACTAATCGAAGTCGAAAGATTGGCGCCTTAAAACCTATAAATACTTCCCTCTTTTGGTAAAAAATTCCATCACTCATCATCACAAAAAAAGAATCAACAATCACAACATTCCACCACAAAAACATTATTACAACACAATAATAAAAACCCCGAGAAAACATGTAAAAAACCTTCAGATTTCTCTAAGACGCCTCCAAAACACCACGTAGTTGGTCAAAACACCTCTCAGTGGCCAAAACAAAGCTTAAATTAAGAATTACTACATACCCACAATTCTTTGCCGGGCCATAACTTTACTTGGTAATCCGACGAAAGTTTCTTAAAAACACTTCAAATATTCAGATTAACCTACGAGGCCTCGATTATTCAAAAAACTTGATGAACATCTGATAAATTTCAGCGATAATCATCAAATCCCAAATATATAAATAAACCGAGCTGCTCAAATTCCCTATAAGTACCGGATTCTCAGGTCGGAAACATCACAAGCAAGCCCCTCGTCTAATCGATCAAGATCATCAACAAGCGCCGGAAAGCTCCACCTTCATATCACCGATCATCATCCCATACAACAACAAAGCCGCTAAGGTCAGAAGAAAATCTGTGGCACGCTATCAAAGTTTTAAACGTGCTGAGGTCAAATTCACTAGCCTCAAGTGAGCGCCAATCTCACTATATCCCTAAATCGTGACTCTCAAATAAAGAAGTCAAGTAAGCATCACAGAAGTCAGTCTTCAATACCTCGCTTCCTACTGCCCACACTACCGAAGCTCTGAGTCCCATTCAAATCAAGTCATTATATCACAAGACTAAAAAATAGTAATATATTTCCTCGAAATAAATTCAATTATATCAATTTTATTTTTTAAATAAGGAATATAAAATTATCAATAGTCATAATTCAGACTTTAATGATGAAAATGTCAATTAAATGAATGGAACGATTAAGATTTTTCATTTCCCTTAGTTTTGCCATTCATGCCTACTTACAATAAATCTTTACCATATATTGAACCCATAAAACTTCCCTAAATTATCTATACTAAAAACTTGAGTAAATTTGTTTTTATTGCAATCGACAATATACTGCTCATTTCAATATGACGATTAGATTATGATCGAGTGAATCAAATTATATTAGTCAATGTGCAAAAGTTTTTTATCTTTAGTTCCATATCCAATCCAATCCTCATCAGATTTTGTATACTTTAAAAATTCGATTCATGTCACACAATAATTTTTCTGTTGATATGCTACATGACCGTCACTTAAAGAATTATACAGATTCCATTTTGATATTATAGAAAGAAATGAGTGTACGACAGAAAGAACCTTAACAACCATTTTAAGAGAAATATAATATATTTATAGACTTTATAATAAATTTTCCTACTATAATAAGGTACGAATAGTTTACACTATGGCCATTTAGATCCTCCATTAATAGTCATTGAGCTGGCTTCAATAAATTAAATGATATTTAAGTTAAATTTTTACAATGAAGTTTTGAGTTCAACTCCAAAATATATAAACATATAATCACAGGACAACCACGGCGAATCGCTAAGATAACTGCTTTCATAGCTTAAAATATGTAAATAAAATTGAATTTAACGGAATAAAAAGGTCAAAGGGGTGAAACTCCCCATCTTCATTATGTGCAAGGATTCCTTACATGATTCAAGTATTGGTCTACGGCACAAGAGGGAATTGCAACGTTGACTTTAATTGCATCAAGTTGATTAGGAACAGGAGAAAATATGCAATATTTGTCAGTGCAAACAGGTGCAACATAAGTTGGATTCCCCATTCCAAAGTCAACCTTATCTAGACCCAACCATGACCATTGTGACACAATCAACACTCCTACCGAGTCAGGACATACTTGATTTGAACTCACTGATTCAATCACTTCTCGAACGTGCTCGTCATCGACTCGATCTTTGGCTCGCTTTACCAACTCGGTAGCGTAACCGAGTCCTTTTTCGGTCAAATCTCTTACACTTGTTTGCGCGCACCCTAAAACAAATGCATTGCCGTAATAGAAGCTCGGTACACTCGGCTTGACCCGATTACGAATGTTGATACTAAAGAGCATCTTTAGGATTTGATTGGACGGTAAATTTAAAGCTCGAGCCCAACTCCTCCAAACATGGGCCGAAAGGACTTCGAACATGGTGCATAAAGACTCGGTGAGCCAACTCGTTGACATACCGCCAACTTCCCCAGCCTCATTTAACTTTCTCCCAGCGAATATAACTGGCCTGGCCAAGATCCTCCCGACAAACCGGTGCTGAACCCACAAAGCATCCTAACTCGGGTTGAATCTGTGGATGACTTAAGAGATGAATACTTGAACCATCTGTGCTCTAACACTCATAAGATGGCGATCCCAAACTGGCATTGGCTTCAACCCAGTGAGTCCACATTCCCCTCTAGCCAACTCAGCAAAGGAGTTCAAAAACATTCCACTCCCAATGCCATCAATTAAACAATGATTAAACCCCACACACAACGTGGCACCGTCATCCGACAGCCAAGTCAGCTGAACCACAACGGGTGGGGCCCCTTTAAGAACATCTGCCACGTAGACAGACAAAAACTTCCTCCAAGATGTTCCAAACCTAGGAGCTTTCTCAAACTCTTCGGACAATGTACGCTCCGAAACTTCCGCTTCAATAAATAAAGCACCTTGTGATCCACAAAATACCTCTAGACCCGACCCGTCATTTCTCGACCTGACCCGTCCCGCTAACGGATAATATAGTACCAAGGCTTGTCCCAGAGCGGATTTTATCCGCTCGATGAGACCCGGTTTCTTTAAACCGGGTACGGGTTTATAAACGAGCAAGTATTCGATAGTAAACCGGAGAAATAATTGGGAATCTAATGAAGAAAGGGGGAGAATAGTTGATGGAGTTTGGTCTGAAGGGGTGATCAAGATTGCTTCTTTAACATGAACAGAGCTTGACATTTTTTCGTGATATGGAGAATATTTTCAGTATGTTTTTTGTGGGATGTTTGAGTCCGGAATGGTTAAAGGGGTGAATCATTTCATGCAATATATATAAAGTGAGTGCTCCATCAATTGAATAATAATTTCTAGAGTATATGAATTATATGTACATTTTTTATAATGATATAGTATCTAATTGTGTAACAGTGAATGATTTGGTGCAAGATTCTGTGGGCATAACTTTATGGAGAGAATGAATAATAAAACAAATGAAAACAGGTTGGTGTTGCTTTCTGTCTTTTATCGTTGAGTGATAGCCATAATAAAAGCTGCCCTCTTATATAATCTACCTATACCTTTCACTCTCATGCATAGTTTTGCATTTGCATGTAACATGATTCGATTTGCTATGTTTGTTTTCACTGTTGGACACTAGTGAAATTCGATTTCTAGTTGATTTAATGAAATTCTGTAGTACAGTCTCTACTAATAACAATGATAAAGTTGTGTTCATTGTGGATTATAATTTAACCATATATATATGTATCATGTATTTAAGAGAGATTTTAACGATATACATTAAATATTATGAAAGTTATGCTACTAGTCTAGTACACTCCTAAAAGTTTTCATAATCTTCAATAATCAACTAATTAAATTTTACATGAAATGCCAATCAAGCTGGTTCATAGTAAAATTTTCAATAATATAAAAAGAGATACTGGATAATTCTATATTATTCATGCCCTTTTGATATTCAAGATATAATTAGGTTTACTTGAATTATAAAGTTTAAATTGAAAAAAACAGACAAAAAATCTTTGTTGGTTGTCGATATAGATGAGTTGAAAAGCAGGTAAGTAAATCTTAAGCAGATTACGAATAATAATGTGCCTATATTACAATTCACAAAACAAGTAACGAGTACGACTTTGAATTGGTTAATGCATATGATTGAATAAAACTGATGCATATGCTGGTATATATTTATGCCAACTAGAAGATGCTATGCCCATATTATTTTGTCCTAAAAATAGTGGTATATCGTAATAATAGCAACTACTGGCAAGTTTTTCTAGTTGTCCAACAGGAAGGTCGGCAAAAATTAAATTAACGAATCTAGTTGACTCTAGGTTGGCACTTTTCAAAGGTACATTATTGGAAGATGGAATTGTATAAATATTGAATATATTTTATGGATGTAATTTCTTGAGGCAGAATTTCTATGTATAATTTGTCAAATTTTAATCTGAATAGTTAGATTTGAAGGAAGGACTTTAATGTCAATGATTTATATCTTCCTTTATTCAATTGTAGTTCTTTGATTTAGGATAAATATCAATCAATTTAATTAAAAAAGCATGCAGTATGTAGGAAATTTCTTTTAGTAGTAACTATGTTTTAGTATATTACATTAACAACTCTTGATCCTCCGGCGACTATTTTGACAATATAATCTATAAAATGATTTCAATTAATAATTTGCATAACATCTCTTCCGCATATCAAATATCTTCATCGTAATAAAATAAACAATTAAGAATAGAAAGGTAGTTACTACTGTTATTTTTCTACAATTCCAAAAAAAAGACATTCAAATACAAACATACACAGTCACATAGTACTACGTTATAATATCACTGTTTCTTATCATTTGGTGGTGGGAACTCACTATCAATAAATCCCGGCTTAATTTCAGTTCACGAATTACGATGAAAAGAAACAAATTGTGTTATAAACAAACAAATTAGAAATTACAGAAGTAAAATATTCGGCAGTGTATTATTGCACATCAAATAAGGACCCAAGAAAAGCAGAAAAATTATGTACTCTCTCCGTCCGTCCCTATATGTAAGCTCTACTTTTCAAAAATAACAATTCCTTTTTAAGTTGACATTTTAGTAATTTTAAATTTGAATTTATAATAAATACTAAATATGCCCTTAATTGATGGTCTTTCAAAATGAATTGAAGGAGTAAAATTTGGCAGTAAGAATATCAACATGAATAAAGTTGGAAAATAAAATTTTCAGCACTTAAATAATTAATTAAAAAGTACTATGTCTAAACGTGAGGAAAAGGTAAATGGAGATTACATATAAAAATGGAGGGAGTAACTTTTTATGGTAACAGTGGAATAAAGTTTTAACTGTGCATGTACAAAAGAACGTGACTAAGATCTTAGATCTATCTAGACATCTAGGACATTGACGTTTTGACATATGATATGCAACTATGCATGGATCAAGATTAGGTTTGTCATCAATCAATTTATTTACGTTCATCGTCTGATTATTGATCGGTAGATAAATCTATTGATCAGTGGACAAAGAACCTTTCACGTCTTTTGTCAAAATCAATCAAAGTAAGAGACGACGACGCACAAATATAAACCAATTTCCTACGCCAATTGCCAAGTGCTACTCAAGATTTGATTCTTTTGGGTTGGGCTTCTGATATGATCTTTCAAGTTTACTAAGACACAATATCAATTATCAAGGCATATATATTAGCTATTTAGCTCAGTTCGTTAGAGGGTCGTCAATCGTCATGTTAAATCTTACCTATATTTATTTCAATAGAAATATGTTTTAACAATTTCGCATCAATAAGGTAATTATATCCCAGCACTAATTGTAAGAACTTTTTATATTTCAACAAGGGGATATAGTTTCCATCGTCCTAACAACATTTCAAAACATTTACTAAATTAATCTTTCAAATTTAACCTGAGATTGATTTAATCCAATACAAATTAACCATGTGTGATGTGTCCCCCCTACAATCTCCCCCAATCCATGTCGAACTCCACACTCCAGCGATGATCTACACTAGTACGGAGTATTGAATAATATCCAATGCTTTAAAGCATACTCATTAAATACTTCTTAAATAAATAAACAAATCGAAGTTATATGGCAGAACATAAATGTCCTCAACTATGATCCGTCGTTTGAATTTCACGTAGAGGGAATCAAACTTACAAATCAAATTGAGGTTTGTGACTTTTATGTTGCTTCATGGTTACGAATTGATCGGGTACGATACAAAGTAATAATCCCGTCAACAAGACAGTGAAGCATTCATCAAAAAAGGATTATAATAGAAAAAATATAAATATTTTAATTCTAATAATTTAACATAGTAGAACTTCAAAAATTGCTACCACCTTTTTTTTTATACAATGACCACTCTTAAGAGACATCAATCAAATCAATCGACCCTTCTCAAATTTGGAAAAACTTGCATTTACGGAGTACTATAAAATTATAAGTCATGTCCACACAATAATATGATGGTGGACCACCCCCTCAATATTTTTTCCCCTCTCAATAATTATTTAAGATATGCCATTGTTTAAATATGATGGTGTTATATTTGATAAAGGGGGAATTTGCATGAAAAAGATGCTTGTGTATACGGAGTATTTGTTTTGTTTCTTCAAGTCCTTAAAAGTAGTGATAGTAAATCTTATTTATAGAGTCATTATACATGAGGGTAACTCTGTTTATCATCGAATGCATATCTAAAACTATATCAACATCTATATATGCCAACAACTCCTAATAATATTAGTATACTATGCCCGAAAATCAATTAAAGCATCCAAATCATAACTAGACCAGGCCTAACAATTTCCGAAAAATAATATTCTCGAAATTATCACCCTCTATAACCAAAAAAAAAGTCCCGGGAAAACCATCTACATAGCAACCTTATCCTTAATGTTATATAAACAAGCAAGACCCCATTTTTTTTTATTTATTAAACCAACACTGTATTGTGAAGAAATATAATTAACCCTAATGACAAAAACCCATTCTGAGTTCTGACAAAGATATTCTTTTTCAGTAAAAAAGAAATCTACAACAAAACTTAAAATGTGAGACCAACGAGTTGTAAGTTACTACATCACTCCTGTTTTATTTGACTTAAGTAATTTCAGGCCAAACGGTCTGTAAATTTAAAATGAATTAAATACTCAAATCATACATACGAAATACATTACTTCCATTGTGCTGGAGAAATCAAGAATTGCTTCAATGGAGCCTTTAAGCTTCTAATATTGTTTCTTCAAGAAAAACAAATTACTACTGTTTTGAAACTATATTAATTACTAACAAAAAGACACAGAGATTAAATACTAAGCTCAATAAACACATGAATGAAAACTATATTAATTAATCAAATATTACTAGAAGTGTCACAAAGCCAAAGCCAACAAATTAAACCAAATCGATACTCAAACACAAACAACTAAAGCAAAAATACAAACCAAACAAATTAAAAAATATATATATATCATAAAAAATCAAAGCTGATTTGTGTTAGTTACCTTATCTAAAATAGGACAACAATTTTGGTTTCTCTAATTCACAAATTTAAAGATACAAAATAGGATAACAATTTTGTTGATGACGATAATGTTGATTTGTTTAGTTTAATGTGGTTAGATTTTCCCGGGAATAATGAGGAGTTTTGTGGTTAGGGACATAGGATTGAACGAGGAAAGTGGGGAGAAGGGAGAAGTGTGGCGCGCGAAGTTAAGGCAAACAATTTAACATCACCATGCTTACTGCTTCCGCTCACTTATCCATTTAATTTTACATTCCATTCACTCACCGTCATTCACGCTTGGTTTTTTTTATCAACCGGTTAACTTTTCCGTGAAAGTGACCAACTGCGGAATACACGTGCCCCCGGCACTGCTCACCTGCCAGAAATTAAGTAATTTCATATTAAAAATTGGAAAAAAGGAAATGTTATAATATATTGTTTCCAAAATCGAAATTAGGGGCAAAGAGTTAGATTAATTGAGGCCATTGGCTTCAAGAAAATCCTAAATCAAAAAAAATCTCTTCAAAACTCAAGAATTGTAACTGATGAATAGCGAATGAAGGAGAAATTCAGAAGACGCGGGCGTGTCGCCGACGGATTTGTGTCAAAAGATCATATGGTCTCAGATCTTAAAGGAAGCCAAGACGCTGGGTTTTTTTGTTTGTGCTTTTGTCGAGGGTCAGAAATTATTTGCTTGGTACAATCTGTGGTTTTGAAATCGAATTAAAAATTCGGGGATAAAGTTGTTTTGATTTTTCCGATGTACTTTTTATATTTTAACTTTAAGTGCATGTCTATGATGAGCTTACTATCAAAGTACGCTACGGCCATTTTAACTAATAATTTTGAACATGCAATTACTTAGACATCGAATCGGTTGTAAATAAAGGATTTTAGACTGTGGGATGTAAAAACGAAGTTTCGTTCTTGGGTGGGAGAGGTCAGTTTCCATGTAGTCTGAATACAGATGCATTTAATAAGCTCAAAGCAGTATTTTGACTTGTGGATTACGCTAATATCCTGCAGATTTATTAATTTCACGATTCCATGGAGGTGAATCGGCTTCAATGGTGTACGCTGATCAGAATCAAGCCCGAATTATTAGATTCGTATTCATTTGGCCCAAGAGTTTTGATACTACCGGGGATTTATATAAGCGCCGCTTAACGATGCTAACGTATTGGGATGACGCGATACCATCTATCCCTTTGTCGAGCAAACGAACTTTCATGTTATCAATTGTTAAAACTAGCTAGCCGAGGAAAATGACGAGACAGTGCTCAATAAAAGGAGAGATAATTGTTTCCTTGTGAGAGATTGATTTAAAGTATGACTATGAATTAGATGATGAAATTGAGGCTAAAAAAAAAAGGAATGAAAGAAAGAGTAGGATTTGAAATATCATCGAGACGGTTAGTGAGTAATAACAATTGAATGGGAAACGATGATTTCAAGCAAGAACCCCACACTCGTAGGAAAAGTGCTAGACCATACGCTAGATATAGTGTGTAGCTATAAAAAAAAGAAAGGTCATGGTTATGCCGACAAAGGATTCCGACATTCAACATTCCATACTTAGCGGCCTAAGGCCACGTAATCAAGAAAGTAGGAAAGATCCAGTCAAAGCGATTTAAGAAAGCGAAAGCGCAATCTAAAGCAAATCTTAGATATGTGCATTTTGATGAGAAATAAAATGAAAGATTCAAATTTTTTCCTTGTTTAGTATTTTCAAGAAGGAAATGACAACAAGTTGTCAAGCTGTACGCGTTACATAAAAACCATTATGGTTATCAAAGAATGATGTTACATAGCTGTGTAATGATATCCTCAGTTTACCGTATGGATTTCTAAGGACCTGCCACTGAGATAGCGACTGGGTCGCTTAAGAGAGTGGTTGTGACATACAAGCGTCCGCATTTTCGAGAATACATCTATGTAATAGCACTTTTTGGCAAAAAGTACTCAAGTGGAAAGCTGAGGTTACCACCCCGCACACATCAAAGAATTAAGGTATTTTTACTATTATGTCTCTTTGCTTAACTATGTTTTATATTTACTAAATTTAATAATTTGTTAATGCTTTGTAGGTCTTTTGTAGACGATGCTTCTTACATTAAGATAAGAACAATCGAGCCAGAAAAACAAGAGAGAAGCGCCTCAAGAAATTAACGGAGATCAAGGCTGAAAATATAAGTCGATCGACACTTATCAGTAAAGGAGCTGCAGCACATCCTCGAAGTTCTTGTTATATTGATTTTTGATCCACCATCACATCCATTACAAAGATCCAATCTTCAAGCAGGTTGTATTGCTTGCCTCTCAAACCATTGGCAAGGATTCCATGGCCGGGTTGCAAAATAGCCTGGGATTTGTCATACCAAGGGGTTTTACAAGTCCCAATTACTGGCAGCAGTAGCATTGGATCCCAATAATGGTTGGTGGCCACCGTACGGGCTGTTGGTGTAGAAAGAGACCGCAAACAATGCATCGTTCTCGAAGGCTCACGTGACTTAAACATAAAGCGATCGTTATTTAGTTTGCCATTCACAAAACAAAAGGTTAGTCCTATGACTTGATTTTTACGCATTTGCATTATTTGAGTAAAGGATGAAGTAAATTTTACATTTTACCATTGTAGGTTGGTATGAGATTAAGAAATAAGCTCGACGCGGTAAAGCTGAACTGCGTCAACATATTTATCAGAATTTCAAAGAAGGAACATTAGGGACAACTATAAGAGATGTTCTTTAAGAAGATCAACCAACAAACAAGAATCGAAGCAAGGCCAGCTTTAGCAATACGAAAAGCACACAAAGTGACTCGCCTGGTACCGGGTCATAGAGTACGCAGCCCAAAAAATAGCGGCATGGTGGCTTACTTTCCCTTTAAATGTTTGAGGCTGGGACGCCAGGTAATAACAATAGCTAGCCTTTTAATTCCTGGCCCAGAGGCAGGATAAGCCAATCATCACAACGCCGAGATTTATTGTGACTGTGTTTTACGGAAAGAATAAGCAGATGTAAGGTGACGAATGCCTAAAAAGAAGGACCACCGCGTTAAAATTAAGAAGATTTTCGACGTAGGACGGGCGTAGAAAAGCGCTTTCTTTAGAAAGCAACAATGGAATGTGCTCCTGGATGAGGCGAAAACTGTGGCGACTCAATACACCGTCGATGTTGGGAAGAGCGTCATAGCCATGAGCATGGCAATTAAGTTGGTATACACCGGCTTGATGTTGGGGTGTGGAAGAATGTTGTTTCATCAACCACGCTTCGCCAGCAGGGAAAGTGGTTTATCGCCCATCGCCTCGCAGCAGGAGGCTTTACCGCCACCCTCTTGGGCAAAGAGGAAGTGGCTTCACGCCCACCGCTCACCAGCAGGAAGTGGCCACCGCTTACCAAGAGGGGAGGGCGCCACAATAAGGGGTGCTGGAAGCGGCGCTCACCAAGAGGTACGAAGTCAAGGCCGCTTCACCAAGCAGGAGTGGTCCGTCTCACAAGAGGGAAGCGGCCACTACTTCAACAAGGAATGTAAGAACACCGCAAACTGTGGCAAAGGAATCCATACAACCATTTCATATGAAGAAGATGTAAAATGAAGTCCTAATCCGATGTCGAGATCGTCAAGGTTGTCCGAATCAGACAGCTGATCCTCCCACGCGAACAAAGAGCTGTTGTAAGCTCACAAGAATGCTGGCTGGAATCAACGGTACCTATTCCCTTTTATCGTGCTCCGCTTGCATAATTGCGGTATCAATTCATTTACCGGGTTGGTTAAACGTGATTATCGGGAATGAGCGCTCACCTTAGTAATGATATTACTAATGCGTGGTTTCGCGATACTTAAGGGTTAGCGATTGCTAGATCTTACTATTATCTGTAATAATAGTAATTGGTCAATTATTATTATTATACAATTACTATTATCCGAGCCTGTGGGCCACACACATAATGATATTCGAATAATATTTCATGAATGAAATTAACGAGATTTGTATATTGAGAAATGTATTTCAATATTTATATATTTGTCAAATATATATGTCACGAACATCAATTGGTTAAACTTCAAGTTTAATTAAGCAATCAGGATCGTATTTAATAACTGATAAGTTTTATTCGATAATGATTAGTATTTTAATTGACTTGTTAAGTTAATTAAAAATAGAACAACTCACTCAGTAACTCATTATCTAATTGTAGGCTCATAACGGTCTAATTGCTTTAACGAGCAACCTGATTTCTTTTATTTAGCCATAACGTTTTAATTTCGTGACTGTATTTAAGCAGATTAGGTTTTTCATGACCACAAGAATCATAATAAAACCTCCACCCCCTCTAACGATACCGCTCTCTTGGAAGAATTCAAGAATTTTTCTTCCACTCTCATTTCATCCCCACCCCAGCAAAGCTCAAGTTCCTATTCGCTTCTCTGCAATCTAGATGACATCTTTCTCTGAACAAGCATCGAGAGATCTCGAGGGGCAATCACGCGAGGCTTCGTGGGGAATTGGGTTCAACTCGCCTATCAAAATGTAAGCAATTTCGTATTCATACATTTGTCATTTTATGTTTACTAATTTACATTATTTTGAGAACTGAGACGTATTTAATTGGTAATTACTACGATTAAATTCATACTAGATTCCAAATGCACGAAGCAAGAACACTTATGGAACAAACGGAACTCCCTAGGTGTCTATTATATTTTCTATGTTCGACAATGAACAATGTTTTCTAATGCAATCTGAGGCAAAATCCAACCTTGGTTGTTCATTCAGAATGTATAACATGTTATAACACTCTTTTGACTATTAATGAATATGATTTGCCATTGCCATTGCAAAACTTGTCATTCAAACCACATTGTCATTCAAACCACATTGTCATTCAAGACAACCCAATTACAATTCATAACATCCAAATTGTCATTCGTTACATTACATTTTGCAAGCACATTGACAATGAACACATTCATTCTAACATCATTCTACCATCATTTGAACTATCTAATAACAAAATCACTACTACAACACATAACAATACCAATGCTACTTTCACACATTTCTTCAAACACCCTTGACTCAAGATCATTCTCTTTGTCCAACATTCGCCTAATTCTTGTTCTCCACAACTAAACAATCTTTATCAGTCTTGCATTGCACCAATTCTGCCTCAACAAGAATCAACTTCTCCTTCAAACTTCTTCTTTCCTTTGTTTTAGTTGATGAATCCAAATCATCCCACTCCATCCACCCATGACCTCCCTACCGATTAAATTGGCTGCACATGTCACAAAATTTAATACGTAATTTGACATTCATAAACATAAAGAGCATATACATACCGAATCCATAGGACATGCCCAAAATACCCGAATTCTGATTGTCCAATGTTCTTGATATCTTCCTTATGCACTTTTCCACAATACTTACAAAAAATCGAACCCTTATCAAATCCTAATCGATCGAATCGTGCTCGATTCCATTTCTGTTTGAACCCTAATCGCCTGGGGCTTTACTCTTGCCCTAATTTCGATTTTAGGAAACCATATATTATAACATTTTTTCCTTTTTTTTTTCAATTTTATTAATATATGAAATTACTAATTTAATTGATCGAACACGCCAGGTACTACCACTGACTGTCATCACGGAAAAGTTAACAGTTTCAAGTAAAAAACAACACGAATGACGAATGAAAGTTGAACGGGACCATAAAATTCATACTGTCAACTTAACGGCGTGAAACATGAAATGATTGCCTTGGCCATTTGCCCATGAAGTTAAAATGGACTGAAATAAGTAGAATCTAGAAATGTAGTTACATTAATGAAATAATATGGAGTAAATAATGCTATGTATGTCTCATTTATTTTGTTTGATAATTATTCAATTTAATAAATCTTTGGTTGCTTTTTAAGGCCAATATTATTGAATTTTTTGTATTTTGCTTTTCTTCATTTATTATCAATACTATAAAGAATCTTAACCGCCTCCCGCTAACGCTGAAGCTACTCTCGCACGAATCGCTGCATCGCTGCCGTACACAGACGTCCGTGTCAATAATTATCCGCTAAAATAAAGCCTTCAACTATTTGGGTTGTCCAAAAAGTGAGGGGCAATGATGTACTAATTTCAATTTAGAGGGTCATTTATTTAGTAAGCCATTATTATGTGGAAAAAAATGATAATCTAGAATTAGAAGCTAGACCACCTGTTCCTTTCATCACCCTGCCTCATAGCACCCTAACCAGCTATACCTCACCTCCCCCTACCTCTTCCCTGGGTGTTACCTTCCATGCAAATTCAATCCTAACCAGCTTTAGGAAATGGTACTTCGATCGTGACGAAAGTGCACCTCAATCCTTGGATTTGTTCCTAACTGTGGACTGTTTCTTTTGCTTCCAACCTAACCAGAAGAAGACATTAGGGTACGGGAGCATTGATGGAGTACTTTTATTTGCTTGGCTACTCTTAATTCAGGTTGGACTCTCAACTGCTCCCGTACCGTATTGTCTTCTTTTTGTCAAGTTGGACTGCAATTTGTTCGATCCTGACCGTTGATTGTTCAATCGTGACCGTTGATTGTGGGGAATTTCTGTCTATATATACGCTATTTGGCTACCAATTAAGGTTTGGTTCTTTTTAGTTTTTTCCATCTCAATATTATTCTAAACGGTATTGTTTCGTCCACTATTATTTTCTTTTTGGTTTACTTTGATCAATGATATTTGCATTATGTTGTTATGTGAACTTTCTTGTTATTATAAATTGGTCCATCAATTTTGATGATTGTGTTTATGTTTGGTCACTATCAACGAAAATTAGGAAGACAATACGAATTATGGTATTTATTAATGGTGGACCTAATATTTGTTTGTGTTTTGTTTGTTGTGGTGGATTAAATTTTCAGTAATTTGGAATATCAAAAAGTTAAGACTTATTTCAAACTGAACTATATACAAATTACAAATGTGGAGTTTCTTGTTTCATTTTAAGAGTCATAGATGATTGTATTTTCGATTGCCTAATAGTTGCTTATTGTTATGCTGATTAAGCCCTTAAAGGTGTGAGATAATATTACCAATTCTTTGCCATCTTTTTTGCATCTCAAACAAAATTATGTATCCTGCTATTTTGTAAATCCAGGAATTTCTTGTAATTAGCATATTGTATTCGAGTTTGGGTTGCTTTGGAGTCTGGACATGTTTAAGTAAATTGCATATGAATTTGTTGCCTACGCCAATTATGTTCGGCCGTTATATTTGATAGTTGATCGGTTGGATAGACCACTGTTGTTAATGTTAAAGGATTTGAGGAATAAGAGGAAACGGGAGCAATATGCTGGTAAGTTCGTCTTGGTGCCAGCTTTTAGCTATTTATAATGCTGCCTTCCGTGTTATGCCCGTTTACTGAAACCCCTATGTAACCTCTTGCAAACAAATAAATGGTTCCAGTCCTAGAAATATTTTATAAGTCAGCGATAGAATGTTTAGTCTTCTTTAGGAAATGTCAGCAGTGGGGAGGGGGGCTATATAAGATGTACATGGTTAAAAACCAGATTGTTAATATTCTCTGGGTGCTCACATAGCCCTCACTCCAGAAGCGAAAGCCGAGGTTGCTAGGAAGCGGCGCGAACGCTTATTTAGGTTAGTCTCTTTTTTATATGTACCTTATATTTAATCTACTGGAAGTTGGCTAAGTTACTAATTTGTTTGCAGCTGGGAAGGCTAGAAACACATTGGAGAGAACTTTGAACACCAATACCCATGTAGATGACGCTGCTAATCCTCCACTGATCTTGCATTTCTTGGCGCCGCTGCCTCAGGCCCAGATTTCTCGTGAAGTTGGTATGTTTGTTTGCTCTTACCCCATGGCAGTCACATTCTTAGTTGTGCACCGCTGCGAACTGTACCTCTTTCACAAGATTATTTCTTTTATATTATTTGCATGTTGCTTATGTGGTTGTTGTGTATGCATTATAAGTAATTTGATGTTGTTCGCCAATTGGTTTTCCATGCTAAAATGGTTGAGTTGTCGTCCTGCGACTAGAAAATATACTGACATGAGAAAATTATTAAAGAAATTTCTGAGAATAGCATAATTCATTTGTAGTTCGATGGAAAGATTTGAATTGGTCTGTATTATAAGCATTTCTAGAAATATGTTTCTTGCACTTTGTTATTTATGAATATTTGTTATCTTTCATTGCATTATTGCTATATTCTGAAGTAGGCATGTGTCTTGTAGCAATTAGGATGTTTAGAGACATGAATATTGTGGAATAGTGAAAGATATTGGCTGGTAGTCAAGAATGGGATTGCAATAAAATTTCAGTAAATATATAATCTGTTTAGAAGTTAATTTGATGAGTTTCCCAAAGAATGTGCTAAATTTAGCAGTTTGGGCTGATCATAATACTTTCTTTAGTTGGTAGGTGATGCCTAAATCACATAGATTCTTTTGTCCGATTTTCTTCTCTTTTTGTTTGTTGTACAGGAAAGCATTGATGGTAGTTCATATGATAACAGTTGGGACTTAACAGTTCGCTCTTTATAGTATTGATAACATATGATCTTGTTTTTTACGGAGTATGATAAGGAGCATAAGACATACCCTAATAATTAAAATTCTTCAATTTGACTATCTTTATCATTGATGAGGGTGTCCAAGGTTGAGGGTTAACATAACTATTAGCTAAGAGGTGTTGAAACTTAAAGGATATAAATTATATCAAATATTACATTTTGCTTAGAATAAAAAGCAGGTATAGGTTGACTGAATTGTAAATGGGTTCTTAACTGTAGGATTTTTTGGGTTTCACTAAACTGTAACACCTCCAATGCATGGTCGCCGCAGGCAATTGTACCTGCCAGTTCTGTGAGGGCCTAGAGTGCAGGCAAGTATTTCACATGTTGAAGACTTATATTTAGATTTAGTTTATGGAGTGCTAAGTTTTTCTTTGTACCATAATTTGTACGATAGAGAATCTGATTCCTTAATGTCTTTGCACCTTTTATAATACTCCATATTATTATTTAAGTCTTGACAAGTAGAAAGTAGCTTCTTGCCTTTTAGCTATGTGCCTCTCTAGATAATTATGAAATAAAAATGTTTCCTAATTGCGTTAGTTGTAGATGAAATAAGGCACCTGTATGTATTCTTTTTAAGGTTCCTATCTGTATGGTCTTCCTGTCTTTTCCTCTTTGTTTTCCCTTTTATGGCTCCGGCAGACTTTACCAACATATTTTAATCTGTGGTTCGAGGGAGATTCAGATTGGTTTGTATTTAGAAATTCATGTAGTCTCTTCTTTTAGAATCTTTCTTTCGGATTCTTAGTTAATAGACATTTTTACTATACTTTGTTTTTAACTCCTTTCAAATAAATCATTTCAGAATGCATGAACGTCAGAGAACATAGATACAAACCAAGTTGGTATACTGATAAAAAAAAAAAACCTCATTCTAAAGTTTATCCAATTGCAGCTCAATTGAAACAATGAATATATGAATTCCCCATTATCTAAGTGTTAAGATTCATACCTAAATCCCTAGGGATTGAGTATTTAACTATTTTCTAATGGTGTCAAGTGTTAAAACAGGTTACAAACTCATCGCTTAATCACACATCAACTTAACTTAAAGAAAGATGCAATACAAATTAATTAATCAAATTCAGAGAACAGAAAAACAGAAGTTCATAAACCTCACATTTACCAGAACTTCATTCACTTTCTTGAAGTCATTCAGATTGCTAACCTAAGTAAACAATCATAGAGGTCCAAATCAGATACTACTTGATGTAAGAAGGCTTAAGAATGACAGACAAAGGATGGGGAAGGAGTACATGATAGTTGTCTTCATTACTGAGGAATAACTGACACCACTTGCTTTAAGTATCTCTCATATGTTCTTCATAACCTGCCCAGTTCACTTTGAAAATGTGATGGTGGCGATTCGTATGGTCTCCTTTGTTTGATCCTCAAGCTTTCTCTTTATGGTTTCCGAATTGACTTTACCAACATACTCCCCTGATGGATTTGTAGTTGGATGGAAAAGATTCAACTTGGTTTGTACTTTGCAACCATGCAGTCTTTCAAATTTTCATACTAAAACCCACTTGTATGCTCTGCTTCCCAACCATACTTTAATTCCATCATTCTCCAATCTATCTCTCATGGTAACCTTGACTCAGGTGCATGTTTTCCAGGTAATTTCTCTCACACCCTCTGGGCAAACATGGTCAGCCAGTTAGGCGAGGCTTTACAACAAGGTTTGTTTGTTTCCCTTTGTGGTGAATTGTATATAGGTTTCCTGGATTTAAATGTTTTGCTTCCTCAGATGTTTTATCGAAACCCGCAAATTTCGCCGGCTCACGGCCCATTCGCTTGGCTGAAACCATACTTCCGGAATTTCTCATTGAACTGGTTACTGGGACTGATGCAAGGTCAAGGGAGTTCCACAATATGATTCGGACGTATAACAATAATTTTGTCTATAGTTTGATGGGCATTCATTGCGACCATCAGCTTCAACAACACAATTGTGGAATCTATACTGTTAAGAGTCTAGGGCCAGGTGCATCACTTCTTGAATGATTTATTGCCAAGTGCTACTGAATCGAAGTTGTCAGGTTTCCAATTCTACTTTTTTGACCCGAACATCAAGCTACAAATTGAGTCAACCAGTTGCCTAGGTTGGATGCGTCGATTGTTGCTGGATTAGTAGAAACAATGGAAACAAACCCTTATACGCTTGTATTCCATCAGCTGTCTTCCCTTGAAGGATATGAATGGTATTGCATCCATATCAGGTATGATCCAGGGTTAGATTTGAGGGTATACAATAGACCAACTTCATCGGAAGTTGCACGAATATGGATTGAAGATGGTTGCGAAGGATCAGGGAAGAAATATGGTAGGGAGTAGGAAAGTATATGCATCGCCAGGCCATGTTTCATAGTACATGGGTACTATGGCTGTTAAGTGATCCCCTACAATACGTACTCATGTTTCCCCACACGCGAACCTGGTTGGCATGGTTCCATTCCGCTTTGTTGATGGAACTATGATCCTCCAATTCACGCAGGTCCTGTACACAACAAAAGTTCTGGAGTTCCGCAGATTACAATACTTTCAAGCAAGATCTTACATTAAAGAAGCAGGTATGTGGTGTGTTATCTATTGAATAAATCAAAATGCACTCCCTAAATCAAGTTCATATTCACACCCTGGAAGATTCACTCTACTGCAGATTTGTACTCAATAATTGAACTGACTATATTTTCTGCCACAATCCTTCATAGTGAATTTGTGTACTTTACTCTCTTTGCTATGTAGTTGATCATTAACAGAACATAAATGATACTGGTGCTTGATATTTACCTCTTGCATTTTGGCATGATAAACTCTGGACATCAAGACAATGATATATATCCGAGCCACTACAACAATGAAACATTCGGGCCCTATACATTTGTTGTAGAAGAAAACTAAATGGTATAAAGAACTTCACAGTTAGATAAAACCATAACTATCAACAAATGGTTTTACCCTCACATGCTTAGCAAAAATAACCATTGACACTCTGATTAGAAGCATTATAACTTAGTAGGAAGAAAAAAAACCAACCTTAACAACCATTTCACCGATACACTAATAAGAAGCTTTTAGGTACTGGAAACTTATCTTACTATATATGATCATTGATATACATGCTTTGGGCAAATTAACTGGTCCACGAAATTGTGCGTGGTGAATATCATATACTGAAAACTGTTGATTAGATCTGTCTTAGACTTGGATCAAGTTCAAGAAACTTGTTCTTACTTCCAGTTAACCGCTATTTAAAGCTGAGGTTTTACTTTGCAATCCAGCCCGAACAGTCGCTTATGTATGGTTTTTTTCTTACAGCCTGATTCGGTTCGAGAAATTGAAACTCCCTAAATCTTCTCACTGACTTACCCAGTCTCATTCTTAGGACCTTTCTCGATCAGGGGGCTCGTAAATCTTTGGCATTGCAACAGATAATTGCTACACAGGAGGTACACCCTTTTTTTATTTGGGTTAGATTCTGGCTCATAATTGTTTTGGAGCACATTTTTTCCCTAAGCAACATTCTGTTCCCCAAAGTAACCACCTCTGTTTTACTTTGTTTTTGTTTTTTCCTTCATCTCAGCTCTTCTAATTCCTATTAGATTTTCTTACATTTAACTATGTGGTTCTACCCCACTTAAACTTTGTCGCTCTGCTGATGGCATCAGCTGTTGCACTGATCGCATTGAAATTAGGCTATGCATTAGCTCGCTATGTGCCACTCTGATCTTATATGTGTCATATATCTACACTGATAGTTTATAGAATGACAACAGTACAGTAAATACTTATATCATTTTGATTTGTAGGTATGAACTTTCCAATTGTATTCACTTCTCTCCTAAAGGTGGGACTTCTCGCTTCACATCATCATCTATGCCACCACCATTCTTCTGTTTCTACCAAATCATTTTTTGTCCGTTCTTATTAATCTTCAAGAGAATTCATATATACAAAAAAATAGTTAAAGTATCCTTGTATATGTAGCACGGTCGATCGGGCCGATATAACCAAACGTATATATCAACACCCAAGCATACGAAGTCTAATATCTCTAAGTAACTGGGAATGCATTAAATAAACGAAAAATACCGAAGCAAATAACACCGCATCTTTATACGCGCCTCCAGCGACGCCCGTCGCTATGCGTAAATCAACTGTAAAGAACCTCAAATTATCAAGCATGTTCCATCAAATCAGCTTTCTCCAATCGAAGAATAATTTCTCTAATTTAGTATTCTCAATGACAAATCTACACTGGGACGTGAAATTTTAAATGATATAATGTGACGATACAAACTATAGTAACAACTCATTGAATTCTAAATCAAAGAAATTAGAGAGAAATTGAAAATTTATATAATGCTAAGTCATGACCTAAACCTCTTTTATTCTCATTAACCGCCTTTCATTGAGACCTCATCGGCACGGACGACGGCTCGATGGCTTCTCGACGGCCTCGAATGTTTATATTACTGCATTCCGCTTCATTTCGCATCGAGACCACCGACCTCGCGCCTCAATTTACCCATGGCTGCATTCTGCCCTCATTCGCGGCATCGAGACTTCATCGAGACCCCTCGGGTCTCGATGGCCCTCGATCCCCTCAGATCTCAAACACTCAAAACGCCTTCAACTTCACCAAAGACGCCTTTACCTACCTAAAATAACATCCAGAGGTTG
Organism: Lithospermum erythrorhizon; assembly: GCA_019722365.1. Lineage (NCBI taxonomy): Eukaryota > Viridiplantae > Streptophyta > Magnoliopsida > Boraginales > Boraginaceae > Lithospermum > Lithospermum erythrorhizon. The sequence goes on along the minus strand of JADFUC010000776.1, from coordinate 982,495 downwards.
TATTGTTATACACTATCTTGCTAGAAAATACCCAATTTATGGTCGTGTTTCAGTGCTCTTCCAATAAAAAAAATTGACAGATTCGAGCTTTTTACTTGAATACATAGCCTGGTGGCTAAAAAACGCCGAACTAATAGCGTTGCTAGACTTGTACATTACTCCATTTATTAATTCACCAAGTACCTGCTTACCTATATGATATAAGCCATGCAAGCTATTCAAGTATTGGTCAACAACCTTGTTTGTGTAGTGTTCGGGATTATCGGACACGCCCATGCAGATATCCTTAGATGACCGGTTGTTCTATATTGTTGTAGCAATTGTTTCCCAAGAAAGGTCAATCTCCCTCGAAGGAGTTGACTACACATGTATGTTAAAAAAGATGTTACATCAGCAATGAGGTTCGATCTAATGGCCAATAAACTTTACATACACCACCCTTATCATTACTACTATGTGCTGGAACCAGGCTTTAAAATGTAATTCCATGTTAATGTAGTTATTGTCTTATTAATGTAGTGGTACTAAGAACTGGTTTCAATCATAATGTCTTGCAGGCTTGTTGTATCAATGGATGTTTTTGATAGCACTGGTCAGTAACCCAAGTATAGGGCGATTGAATTGGTCAAAGGAAGAGATCCTTCCGCAACCACCGCAGATCTATCGGTGACTCATCAAGTTGGTCTGTTATATTGTAAATAAATCTATATTATATGGTTATTATTTTGAAGGAATTGTTTTCACTATATTTTGTAGGGCATAAGGTATGACCTGAACACCATACGTGCAGAGCTGGAAAATAAAGAATTCTTAATCCTCCTTTGGCGCACATATTCGTGGGGAACTAGCAGGATAAGCCGTTTGCTTCTTGTTGCTTTTTTTGATGAAACAGTTGATGGTCGAGCAAACGTTGCAAATCTTTCTCAAACAGCTCCTGGCAATGTTTCATCACCTTTAGGGTCTTCTGAATGCCTTGCTTCCACCCCCATGAGTTCGCCTTTCTCTCAAAACAAATCACCTAATAAAAGCTTCCCCATATCACCATTGAAGCGGCAGATGGATGGCACTATGATCGGAACTGGTTAGTTTCATTTTCCACTTATTAATACCTGCCATCAAATTTATATTAATATGTGCTTATGGCTTTCTTCACACTTATGTAATCTTTCTTAGGTGCTGATGGCAGCCCTGCCAAAAAACAACTGACTTTCGGTGCTAATGCTACCAGATAGAAGATGACAAATCTCTTCCACAACCATTGAATTTATTACTTTAGCGTCGCATCTTACTTGACCTTCCAAATATATTCTTGAAGTGCTGAAGGTTTCGCTTTTGGGTCCTATAAATAAAATATTTCGGTTAGGATGGTATGTAATATGAAACTTGGCAGACTTTGTAACTAATAGACAGGAGTGCTTGATCTACATAGTCAACTAGCTTGAAATCTGTTAAACCAAATGCACTTAATATTATATTATAAGGTGTTGGACGTTCTACAGCTATTATGTTGATATACTAGCAGATGGACAATATCCGCAACTTGTGTGCTCTGTACCTAAGGTCTTTTCGACCATTTGTAAGAATCCTAAGTGCCATTTTCAATGGAACTCTATGAAGTTTTATATACCAACTTTATGTATATTATTCCTAAGGTGCAATGTTTAAAATGTCGAATACACATTTGGCTTCAACTAACACATTTTGTTTAGGAATATCGGTTGTGGGTTGCGAGGTACTATTGTCAAAATTTGAATGATGAAATTATTCGATATTTGTTTAAGACCAAATATTCAATGATAGAAATTTCTGAGCAAATGAGAATATAGATTTAGAAATCTACTGCAGCTATACATCACTTAGTCCCAGTTGAGATGTTCTCAAAAGGATTAGAGGCCAATCCGACCAACCATCTTGCTTAGTTTTACCAAGTTGAAGCCGAATTGTGAAAACCTTCCTAAAACTCAAATTTAGTCTTTATGGATTATAAAATATAGTTTGCTCAAATTTAGTTTTACCGAGTTGAAGCCGATTGCCTTCATGTATTTTTCCATTTGTACATCTCTTGGGTCTTTATTGAAGCTAATATGTTATCAATGAGTACAACTATGATCTTTCAAGAGATTAACCTTATTTAAGGAATTTGATAGATTTTTCCTAATCAAACTATTTCGTTTGTGTTAAAGTTGACACTAGATAGGACAATATTTAGCGCTCGTTACATTTTAAATACTATTTCATAATGCCATCTCTTAGATTTACATATTGAGAGATTTATAATGCTATTTTCAGTACTAATTTTTAATGTTCACCATCTGTTTTATAATGCTACATATACACCATCTGTTAAATAGTATACTCAATAAGAAAATGTTGAGCCAATTTTTAATAATATTTTATAATGTTATCTCTTAGATTTTCTCTTGTAAGGTTTTCAAGTTCCTGAAATAAATAGCAAGAGAGGCGTGCAGTCCATAAACGGGTTCAGCACAACTGGTTGCTACCATCTAAGATTTACTTAAACTGAATCTTCAAGAGACAAAGCTCACCTCTGATATTGTTCTATCAGAGTACCCTTCTTCTTATATCCTATAGTTCCACAAATATATAATATAACTAACCAACAAGATAAGTAAAACAAACATTGATTCTGAACTAGCTTAGATTAACTGAGATGGGAGCTAAAAAGCTTCAAACCATCTTTTCCACAGATGCAGGTTACAAACTATGGGATTTGTAATTGCAAGAGTTGCAATTAAAACCCCCAAAGCATTGCGAGACCTACGACACCTTACAAAAAACCTATGCGCCAAGCGTAGCAGCACACCTAATTTACATTAGCGAACTAGATACAGTTCCAGCAAGTTATTGCACACCTAACCAGCTAATTTACAGAGGCAACCTACACAGCGTTACCATACAAAAGTTATGAGATATTGAACCAGAAACCATCATCCGAGTAATATCAAAAGATCATATGATCTTGTGATATTCCCTTGCCCACTGAAACACCACTTCCACTCCTTCATTGCCAAGGACAAGCATTTCCAATTCCAAAGCAGCATTGATGAAGAAGACAAGGTGATAGCTAGCCACCAGACCGCAGTCTCTCGCTAAGTTGCTCCACTCGACACCACGAAAATGGTCCAGCCTGATGCTCACATTCCAGGTGCGGCTGCCATTCCTGATTACGACATCCTTGAGCTCGTTCAAATAGTTCGCAATGTTCAAAGGAATTTCCTATTTTATTAAACCACAGAACAAATTATTAAATTCAACCTTTTAAGAAAGCCGATAATCTTATAAACAGTCGCAGATTAACAGTATACCATAGTGCCATAGTTATTAGTCTTCAACATTACGGTACCACTGGGACGTGCAAACAGCTGCACCATGTGCATTGGAGAATATGCAGTCCGCGACTTCCAACTGCTCACCGTGCAGTGACAGCATTAGGTGCCACAATTCCTGTTTGTGGCTGACCATGTGGGCTAGAACCCCAGAGCAAGTTTAGACCAATTCCATCCTTGAAGAGAAGGATGTAGATGATACGGTCAACGCAGTGGGACAGAAGCAGCCTCATCCCACTGGTCAGTTCAGCTCTTTCTACAAAGCGAGGCCAGCTGGTGCCAAGTATCCTATTCTGAACAATTACCCTGTATTGTTCGCCAGCATAGCGAAACACTACAGGACCGTTTCCATCAGTATCGACTCCACCAAAGAACACTGGCAAACGCTGAAAGAAGAAACAAATTCTAATAAGACTTACATAAACCTCTGGATTCATAAAGAAAGCAACTTAATATGTTAATTGCTATAAAATACTTTGTAATGGAATACTTAACTACTAAACCTTATATTCTATAATCCACATAAACTGCAGTCCAGATTTATCGACAATTGTTATATTTCAGTTTAGATAATAAACCATATTTCTTTCACTCTATCATTTACCATTCATATGTTTGTCTCTATCTTAATAACATCATAAAATTTTTCTAGGAACAATATAAACCTGTAATCAAGCATGTGAAATTCTTGAAAATGCAAAAATTATTATTTATGTATCATATCCTAAACATATATAAGAGCCGTCCAGTTTAATAGGAAAACACTACCAGCAAATGAACAAAAATGATATTTAACAAGTTTATGAATTGCTTCATCTCAGGATCCACTAACCATCCAAAAACATTGCACCAACTCATATGAAAAAAAATGCAGGCACGACAATATCATAAACAAACCAATGCGAGGGTCTCACATTATATTATAGTTAAACATAATTACACTTATTATCAAAATATTCATAATCAATTCACTAACCAATGGACGATTGGCTACATAAATTAATATGCAATAGTGCCTGTGACCAGAAATCATAGTCCAAGAGCTCATCAGTTTCTATTATTAGACTAGAGAATTTCCATTTGAAGTTCAATACTCACTCAGCCTTTTATAGACTCGTCAATAGAGAATGGCTGAAAATTTTACACTGAAATCTGCTAAAAAGTAAAAATAACAATTATTGTACCTCACCTAGCTACACAAATTTGGACAACAATACACTCAAAATCTTAACAGAAGTTGGCTCATCGGTAAAAAGTCTCTTCTTTATCCAACAAATACTTCAGTTACAAATCGCAAGACTAAAATACTTTGATTTATTAATTTCTGATTTTCTATTCTTGGCAAACAATTGAAAACGTTAATATACAATCTCACATTTTGAGTCAAGTTGTCAAGCACCAAAAATCAAAATTAGGTATCCTAAATTATGGGATCCACAGACATAAAATAAGCACCATCAGTCAACTTATTTATAGACCCGAACTAATTCAAAAAAATTGCCCATCTACATATTAGGAAAACAGTTGCAAAACAGAAAAAAAAAAAATAGTGGTGTAGTAAGTTACATTCAACAAAATCCTAATCAGTACTTTGACAAAACTGTACCGGCTTCAGATTTGTGTGCAGCTTCTATGTACTTCACCAACCCCAAGTCTTTGGAAACCATTATACTCCATCTTCCAATTTAGATATTCAATCATGAGATTTCCAGAAAAAATAAATGACCCTCTTTATTTGACATTTTCACAATTGAGATTTCTTACTTATCATCATATTCCTAGCCGGCTAAGCATCTCAAAGCCTAAATTTTACTTGTTCCCTTTGTTTTGATATGTATAATGAGCTGCCCAATTATGATAGTTTTCCATCTCACACAGCATCGTTTCACTTAGCTTTTATTCATTCTCTTTAAAACTCAGCCTAAATATATTTAGCTTATGTCAGAGACATCTTACAAAAAAGATATTAATCTTAAATAGCTTCAAACGAATTTTATCGATATAATTTTCATCAAGATTATACAATACAAAATAAAAATATTCCACAATAAAGTCAAGAGATTTAACAAAAAGCATAAAAGTTTTATTAATCTTTTATGGACACGGAGGGAGTACATAGTTAGCTACTAGTGCCTAATACCATATGTACATATCTAGACTAGAGTCTATCTTAAGCTGGGTCATTCTCTTTCGGCCTACACATTATATTTCTCGAAGTTGGCACTGTGGCCCAATTTCAGTTTCCGCACATTTTACTAGTCTTTAATAAAATTTCATCACTTGTTTACAAAAAAAGTAATATCTTCTATTTCAAATTAATTGACTTTCTTATTTTTCGGCATACAACTTTAATCATCAATTACTTTTACGTACATTATGAAAATTATAAAAAAATAATATTATGAAAATATTTTTAAAACAAATTTACAATAACAATTTTATATTTTCTATCGCTGAATAAAAAGTAATTAGCCAAAACCTCGACACGCAATTCCAAACGCCAATTAATTTCAAATTGAGAGAATATAACACTTTGTACTAACCAACAAGAATGGATATAGACATTTGGACGGAATGCATTATAATATTAACTAATTAAAATATTCCGCCCTTATCACTCCTATATTATGTGAATGAAATTAATAGATATCAGCCAATGAGTATATAATTAGAAGCTATTCTATTAAAAAATAAACGAGATATGACACAATAAGATGCCGCCTCTACATCCGTCATATATCTTATATGTCTATTTACTCCGCTTCCTTCGCTTTTAAATAGACGATTATTTATACGAAACGATTTTATAAAGGATCAGCAAGTTTTACCTTGATCAGAAAGTTTATATTTAAAAATGTAAAACTACATTAGAATTCAAAATGTATATTAAAATTGTAAACAATCAACTATTGTGAAAATAAAATTTCTAGACGATCATGATTAAAACTAAGTGAAAGAAGATTTTAAAAATGAAATTATAATAATACGAATAACATTCCGCCTCCTTATATCCGTGATTTATATTATGATAATAACTATTTTATATTAACAATTAAATAGGAAGAGACACAATTGTCCTCATTGATCGGTCGATTATTTCAATAAAATATTTTGTATTTCAAATTAAAATTAAAAAGGCAATTGAAAATAATACCCAACGTCCTTATTTCATCCTTTATTTAATCAGTGATTGCTATTCATTGACTTGGGGCAAATATAAATGGAAATAATTCTAGATGAGTCCTATATGCATGGTCCGAATTGTCGCGGTAAGCGAATCGGCCCGCCCGGTAACATATCTCCATGGGCTCAAAGCCCGTTAATGAACCGACCGCCGGGCGGTCCGTTGGGCAGCACATCGACTCTATTCGGGCTTCGGTTCGTATCGCAATACGCACTGCTTCAATTCCAAAATTGCATTCAATGCTTCGATTAAATTCATATCAAGTGAATCTCAACGGCATTTATTTAACTTACCGCTGCAGACCGCTTGAACCTTAAAATTTGGTTAAATTGAACAAATAACATTTGCTTAAATTGAAATAACATTTTAATGAAAATAACTTTATTAATACTCAAAGAGTTATTCGATATGTGTCTTTTTTTCGCAAGCATTGATACCGTAAAACGTAACAACAAAATAACTTCAAAGACAATACAACGACATTGCCTCACCCTTTCAAGACGAAAGCAAAGTTGCTAAAGTCACTAACGGTTACGCTCCCATTAAATTCCGCCCCACCCATCAGAAGTAAAATGGTTTGTTTCATTGGCCATCCCTGATCTTCGATTTTGTATTTTTCACATCATATAACTCACATCGACAACTAACTTACACCACTTTGCAAAAACTTCGACACCTTCAAACAGCGTCGAGGTAGTTCGATTTTTCGACGCTGGATCTACGATAATTCAAGACCTCAGACGACACTCCCTCCTGATTTCTCTGGAGGCATGGGCGATAGTTATTGATTTGTGATTAAGTTTTTATTAAATTGATACATATGAATTGTGTTTTTTAAACATGGAAAATGGTGTATTTATAGATGAAGAAATGTTAATTTTACACATTTTCATACAAAACGGTATACCGTTTAAGAAATTCGCACTCCTGCACGATAATCTGGCATTTAACTGCCATCGCAACATAAATGTACCGTTTGACATTAACGCATAACGAGTGATCAACCATGAGTGTACATACCATCTTTTCTCACTTGATGGGATGGAAGGAGGACTAAGATTGCCCAATAAACACACCATCCAAATTAATGAGTGTGTGTGTGGGCAAACATCACTAGAGCCTGCAAAGCACCAACACTTTCTCTTAGTCAGTTTTGGAAGATCATTTTATTGTCCTGTTCTACCCATCAGATTTCATTTATACCTTTCCAATCTAGCGATTTAATCAAATATTCGCAGAATGAGATTCGTTCCATAAACATTGTCATCTACTGAATGACAGACTACTTCTGTGTATCAATTTCTTTATCCAAGTGTTAATTGTATAATCAACACGAAATATATTATATGGTAAACGGGAATCTCTGTGGGCAAGCTATACAGTTTCCACCATCATAATGCCTATTGGCCTTTTTCTTTAGTGATCTGAAGTGAATCATGTATGTTGAACACAGTTCTCAGGCTTAATTCTGCTATTAATACTAGTAGGTTTGTCAGAGAGGGGTGACTGCATTCTTAGCTAGAGCTGAATCAATCAATTTGTTGCTGAAGTCCCATAGCTTGGCTAGACCTTCATCCTCTGCAAACTTGCTCGCTTCCATTCGTTAGCAGTCAAGGAAATACTTGGTAGTAACATCTTTCAATTGAGGATGAAGTGTAACATAGCATGTGGTTGTTGCCCCTGAGGGACATTCTTCCACATCAAAAACTGAACATCTTCATAAGCCCTGTCGATATGAAATTGAGTAATTATAATCTGTTCGGGATGAACGGAAAAGGAGAAGGGGGATAAGCAGTTAACGACATCCTGTAATGAAGTTATTTGGTTCTAGTGTTCTACAAACAGACTCCGCAAGCCACTGTAAGTAATTTCAGATCTCTTCTACTCACATACATTATATGTTCTTTTTAATTTATAATGTGCACTCAACAAAACTCTATTCTTGCTTGAAGTTGTCATAATCCCCTAAGATAGTATGTGATAAATTTGTACCAATTTTGAAGATCTCACATCAATACATAATCATACAAGATAAGTGTGACTCAAAATAATGGAGTATTGAAAGAAAAATACTGAAAGAAGAGTAGAAGACACATAATTAAAGATCACTCAGAACGCTGTGGAAAGCTCATTATGTAATATATTGGCTTATTAGATTGCCCATATGCCTTCTTGTCCGAGTAACTAATTTCAGAAATGAAACCCGGAAACAAATGAGTTATCTAAGACCATCCCAGCTAGAGATGGAGTCAAGCATATTGATTACATACCTTAACTGTCATTGAGTTTGTCAAATTCAATACCATTGACATAAGTATAAAGGTGAGCAACTGAAGACAAATTGACTATCCTGCCTTGGATACCACTTGTTTTTGCAGTCTCCTTCATTTTGTCTAGTAAAAGGTTGGTCAAGTAGAAATGACCAAGAACAATCAATGCATTAGCAATGAGTACACATAAATGGCACACTTAAGTGCTCGCTTACGCTTGAACAATCCTTCAACATCTAATCAGACTAATCGATCATTTCATAACCAATTCATGTATATTCTAGCATATGCCTGTTTCTATATGCATGCTACCTGTAGTTAAGTAGTACTTACTAAGATGGTTTGTTGTAAATTGCACTTCTACTCCATCTTCTGAGAGTTGAAAGGGACAGAACATGATCCCAGCATTGTTTCTACACAATTAACACACATCTGCACTTAGGGAGTGATTTATAGCAGGAGTGGAGCCAGAAATTCTGAGTAAGGCTCCAAAAATTTCAAGTACTGGGGGCGGGAGATTGAGGGGCAGTTTTAGCATATCTTCAGGGATATAACTTATGGGCAGACTTTATTTCTGCCTGTAAGAGTAGTAGAATGAGAGCATATAGGGAATGGAAGATTACATGAGGATGTTTAATGGTACATTAAGATCATTGAATCTTTCAGCAAACTCTTTAATCGATTGATTATATTGGAGTGTGATTGATTTATGACTATTGTAATCCTGTTCTTTCCTTTCTTGTAGATATTGTATAGGAGTGATTCATGCTTATAAATATGTGAAACTAATTCATATTGACAACTTACATTATGAAATTTCATTAAATTACCAGATCAATATCAGTCATTTGAAACTAAATTCATACACACAACTTCCTATCAATTAATATCTCACAGTTCATTCGCGTCCGGACCCAATGCCTCCTCATTATACGACACTAGGAAATACTCTGTCATCCACGCCTCCTCCTCCTCCGAAAGAAAACTCCTCATCTTCAATACCCTCATCAAATTACTCACTAATCATTAACTCTGGAATCGCGAATGGCGATCAATCCCTTTATAATACAAAGATCAGGAGACGTAATCTCGACCCCATTCACAAAGAAATCCCTATCACTCCTCTCAATCACGATACTCAACCCCTCAAAATTATCCCTGAAAACAGTCCCATTCTCACCCATTCCAGATCATAGAGCGACTGGCTTGCGCCAGCATGGCTGCCTCAAAAATAGCTTCGATGGCTCGGGTGTCCCCCAAAATCGAAAGCAAAAACCTCGTCCTCAGGCACCAAAACATAGTCGGCTTCCACGGACTCAACTTCAAGTACCCCATCACCTGCAGCTCAAGAAACGATGCCATTATCGGAATTTGCCCTCGACTTCAGCTTCACACAATATCATGGCGTGGGGACAAATCCGAGCATTCCAGGGTTGTACTTCGCACATTCTGGGTTGTGCCGATCATCAAATTCCAGTTCCATCACTCAGCACTTGAGCACTAAGCAGGCCGTAATGCTTGGAGGCCCCCAAAACCCACTTGACTTCGTTGGTCTCACCCTTGTCCGGTGCTTTGACGTGATCACTTCCAGGGCGACATGAAGATTGACTGATATTAGTTTTAGTTACTGTCAAAGGGTGATGAGAGTGACGAAAGGGACAATGATAATGGGACGAAGTGGAGGAGGAGCTGCGAGAGTGAAGGTTGACCCGAGGCGACGAAGGCGGAATCCGGTGGGGTGAATATCGTCAATGTCAGATGACTTCCTCCGTTTCCATCAGTAGTAGTGGTTGCTCCGCCTCTTCCTCCACTAGTAGCAGTGGTGGCACTGTGCTGGTGGTGACAACAGAAACAGATGTTGATGTAATTGATGGCATAAATCCCTGATTCCGGCGGTTTGAATGAAGCTACGGGGAGTCGGTGAGGATGGATTGGAGAGTGAGGGACATGGCGTTGTAGCCGGAGTTCGAAGCATTCCACGGCGTTAAAGGGATCTTACTGGCGGGTTCAGGTAGCGCCAGGAGGTGGTGGTGCTTGACATTGGAGGAGAAGAGGAGTAGGAGGATGGTGGTTAGGCCCATTTTTGGCAAAAATGAGCTCAGTTTGGGAGGCCTGTAGCATCTATGAGGGACACGTGGCGATATGTTAAGTTTTGATGGATTTTTAGGCGACTGAAAATAATTGTAGAGATTGGCTACAATATCGTTGCAATTACCATCGATGATGATACCTCCACGTGAATTAGCAATTTTTAAATCGAATAGTTTTTAATATTAAGTTAAATTAAATAAACTATGTATATATTTTATTAATTTATATGAAAATATATATTCGATTTTAAATTTGAATATAAAATATGATGAATATCAGATAGTCGGATATTGATAGGAATAGTATCAATCAATTGACTTTAATTTTAGTATTAAACTGCAATTGATCTTTTATTGTAAATCAAATTCGATGATATTTAATTCAAACTTCAGTTAAATCATTTCACTCATTGTATGCTCTTGTTGTTGTATGTTAGACAAAATTGTATTTTTCTACAGTAGAGATGGGCTTTAGTAGCACTCATACATATAAATGCGTGTTTTAATACGTCATGGTGTATTTCATTCACAACTCCTGCAAATGTCGTTAATACATATTGAGCAATGTCACCAGCATGACCAATAGAAGAAGGTCTGAAAGGAGGTAGAAGATCGTTTCAGTATATTTCCTTTTGCTTGTTATTTATGGGTAAGGTGGCTGGTTTTGAGAATTCAGCTGAGTGTCGATTTGGAGCGAGGCACCGCCGGCGTTAAATGCTGATGCGTGCTGCTGCAATCTGGTTTTAGGCCGGAAGCTTTCTTTTTCAAATGTGATAGCCATGATGTGTTGTGTTTTTAAAGAAATGATTTCTGATAGAATTGACTTCCTGAAATTATAATCATCGTAACATTTAATCTAATCTAATGGCCGTGTTTAATTTTCTGAATAATAGTAAATCACCAATAAAGCGGAAGCGGAATTATGTTATGTTTCCCAATTAGCGATATACTTTAATATATGGCTGCGTCCATTTAGTCGACGACCAAAAAGGCAATCAGGCCGAGGCGTTGAACCTACTTGGTCGGCTTCACTGCAACAGAATGAGATATATTTCAAAGGTCCTGCAGAACTTGTTATTATTGTCATTTACGAGGAATTTTGATGTAAGGCATTCTTGTTTCTTCATTGTTGCTTGAGATGCTGACAGTCACATTTAACAGCACTGGGACTTTTCGAATTCCTATTAAAGTTTGAGTGGGATTGCTAGAAATGCCCTGTAGAGTGAAAAAAGTGAATCTGGTTCTGATAAACTGGTCCTTGGATATGGATAAAATAAAGGAATTTTCTGTCAACAGAGAAAGAGTTCATTTAAATGGCAATTGGGGAAATCGATCAATATGAATCCTTTTTTCTTTAATTTAAGACCTCTTAAGAAAATCGATCGATTGAGGTTAATTTCTCAATAGGATTATATTATTGATTATTTTTGATGAATTCTACCCGCAAACGATTGCTTTTAGGTCTTTTTACTAAAATTTAAGACAAAGGATGAAATGATTTCTATAAATATTAGTTTGGGATACAAATAAAGAAAGAAGTTAGGCCTCTTTACTTGATATATTATATTTATTAAATAATAAATAAACAAAAACACTCATTAACTTGGTGGCGATTCTTGGATCAAACTATTCTGTGAGTTTTTGGGACGGAAGAATTAGTAGTTAGTGATGGGCGATTTGTTAATGGAATGAGACACGTTGGTTGTTTAAATTGTGGATGTAGAACTGTTGGTTGGTTGAGAGGCTGATGGGGCGGGGGTGGGTGAGGGGATGGGGAGGAAAAAATCAAACGTTAGGGGAGAAGAAGTTGGCAGGGGTTCTTCAGGAGTGCTGGGTGGTTTTGGGGGAAAGAATTAGGCGAGGAATTTATTTTTGTATTGTTTATTAATGTTGCAGGTGAGTATTGTTAAAAGGAAAGAAAGAATCTTCCTGCTGAAGACTTCCAGAAATGTGCCTTAAAACTCTATTTGTGAAAATCAGGTTTTTAATCTTAATGAAAAGCCTTATAACCAAAACAACAGGCTAATAGGTGACCTAAATAATTGTTCAGAGAGAGAATAATTTGACTCATTCAAAAATTCAATCTAACTTCATTTGATCAGAATTTCTTTGGTACTTTAGAGCCTATAAAATTTAACATTTTCTTTATAAGTATATGTATGCATTAACTGAAGGAGCTCAGGCAAGGACCATGCATCTAGATACAAATCCATACAATCTGAAATTCTAAGATTCAAAGTATATAAGACCCGTGATGTTTTGCCCCAGATAAATACAATTACTCATACTAGCAAACGTAATGTAAATGAAACTAAATTACATAGGTGGTTTATGTTTGAGAGATAGTTGAATGCTATTAGTTGAGTTAACACTCATTTTGAGAGAATGGTCAGAGTGCTCCGGACGGGCAGCAATGCTTCTGAAATGTCGTATTATTACACAGATAAAAGCTATCTTGAGGCACAATAATGGCTTCGAGCAAAATTATTGGTATTGAATGGCTTCATGACACTGTTGTGATTTAGCATCTATAAAGCAAGCCCGTCCTTCACCGGGCCAGTGGCACCCACTAAGTAATGCTTGTCGAAAGGTTCGAATCGAATTTATAGAGGAGAATTAGGTGAAAGTATTATGTCTTAACAGTTAATTAATATGATCGAGATAGTATGGCGCTTGGTGAAGTTTGGTCTACGATAATGACGATTTTAGATTGATAAAATTGGTGCAAGATGTTTAACGATATGATTAAAAAGTGACAGATGTTGCTTGCATTGGTACGATTTGGACATAAAATAATGGCAGTATGCAGCTGATTTGGAAACCGTAATGCAAAATATGTGTGGCTGAAACTAAATTATAACAATCTTCTCTGCTGAAGGCCAAATTATCACTGATGGCGATATTTGAAACTATATTGACAATTAATTTTACTATAAACTTTTTTTAAGTATACTAAAGTCTAAAATGCAATCTTATGAATGATTATTAATTTTTTTAAAGAAGAAATAAGTACATTATTCTTCAATATATTCAGTTCAATTGGAATGATTGTGAAAGCTAAATTGCATTTTTTTTGTGCTCTGGAAGTCTCCCTAAATCGGCTCTATAACAAATAAATTTAAATTAAATCTGAATTTAACCCAGCCATGTTGCCAGTTGAGCAAAGTTGGTTATGTAATATTTTGTTTACTGCTCTTTCATTAGTAGATTTATTTACAAAAGAAGTTGCTGAAAAAATTAAATCAACTACTCCGTATTATATTTTATACATCACAAAGATAAAACCATAACTAGCAACATGCCAATTAACATATATAGATTCCATGCTTCTTCATTTCGCCACTCTTCCAGAGATTCCGATCAAATTCTATCTGGATCACAAAGCCAACAATGAAAAGATTAACATTTCAAACATTTGACATTTCTTACTACTTTATATAAAAGGATGGTTTTAGTAGATTAATTTAATGCTATGAATCTCTGATTAAGGAAGAAGCAAGATATTTTCTTTTATGACAATGATGAAGATGCCATGATCACCATTTCTCAAAAGGGGTAAAAAATAATGTCCTAAATTCTAAAAATACGTCAAGTAAACCACAATCAAGTTATACAAATGAAGATTAATTGGTATAATTTTATTGTTAAATAAAAAACATATAAGTTTATTAAATTTTTGAATCAATGAAGGAAATCATAGGAGCTTTCCTTCAGTCCAGACATGACGGTGAGGCTGAACACGAGCTCCTCTTCATTGGATCAGAAACTTAATCAATAATTCATTCCTGACAGTTCTTAGTCAATGTAGAGTGGCTGGAGGTACTCGGTCATAGAACCGCCTCGGACTGGGACTGAAGAAGCTCAGCCTGCACTCCACCTAAATACATATAAACCCCTAACTCAAAACTAATTAGGTCAAACAACCCAATTGGGAAAATGCAATAATAAACCCATTATCTATATAGAAGTTAGAGATAGTAATAAGTGATAATGAGTTTAGAGATGAATAACAATGAAATATAAAAGAGGGTATGAGATAGTTGTAAGAAGAGGGTAAAAAGTGAATAGAAAAAAAATAAACACTAATCAACTCCCAAGCAAGATGTCTGGCATGGTCAGCTTTTATTGTAGACTTGATTTTTGTTTTTCTGAAACTTTATAAGAGAAGAGTGACTGGTGAGTGAGTAAAAGAAAGAGTAGGGTATGCTTATTATGAAAAAGTGAAAAAATGAAAAGGTATTAATATAATGAAATTGGAGTCAGGGATATAAAGATCTAAGGTACACAAATAAAAAGGTATGGAGCAGGCCATGAATTTTCATATTGATACTAAAACAGTGGTCTTCATTACCTGTGGGATTACTCTACACATTTGGAACTTGGAAGGGAACTAAAATAGAGAGAATATCGCTGTTTAGCATTCTGACGCATACTATAACTTTTGGTACATTGAATGAGAGCCAGATGCTACTTGACTATGTATTAACATTGATGAAGAAATAACTTTCGAGGTAAATGACAATCAATGGATACTGTTTGGCGTAACACATTTGATTGGTCCAAGACTCACGAGATCATTATTGTTCCCTACATGCTTAACAATAGTACTATGAAAGAAATAATGACTTAACAGAAAATTTATGAAATGATATATGTGGTAGGAATGATAAAGATATTAGCAGGAAAATAAATAAAATATAGATATTAACTTATGTGTGGTGGTATGTTGTGATATATATATTAATGACCCCAGGCTTGTTAATGAGGCTGCCGGCATGGATGAGTGCCGTGATTACTGAAACATCTGAGATATTGACGAAATTGGCGTGATCACTGTGAAGAGGGGTGGCTGTGACTTATCTTTCTTTATAAATATGCATTTAGTGGTACATTACATATTTGGTCAGTGCATTGAGTAATTGCATTTTTTATATTTGTACTCTCACATGTAATCCCAAAATCTTGGCTGTCATTAGTGTTTGTGATCATTTCGCGCGCGGTCACTAACTTTTCGAGGTCGACGGCCAGGCGGGTCTGAATACATTGGCGAATCGGATATTTAGCGCTATAAAGCCAAGGCGAAAGAAACATTCGCGGCATTTTTGTTGAATTGACAAAAGTTGTCACGAGTCAATTTTGAAATCGATACTCTATGTAATGAGAGAGTTAGGTTAGTTAATTGTAATCACTACATTGTTAAGCAGTTATAGTATCATGTTGAGATTCCTACAAAGATTTTGTGCTCTTAAATCTCTATTTAATTTAACTGCATTTTATTTATTTTTTTGCAAAAGAAATGTCATATTGCTCACCATGAAATTTGGATCTAATACAGCATCAGGATGAAAAACATTGAAGTGGACATCAGCGAGGGCTTTAATAGAAATGTTGAAAGAATTTCCAAGCGCTACTCCATAACATTTGCTCACTATTCTAAGGTCAATAATAAAGTGGCATATGACGTTCTACGCGTCATGAAGGACGGGGATGATGAGCGAAATGGCAATGAGATCGTGGCCGAGGGATGTCGGGCGGCAATGAATCATATGGCTTTTCGCCGACAGCTTTAGTGGCGCTCCACAGCTGGCCTTTACCTGCTCCGTTTATACGTTGAAGAAGAAAGCAAAAGTGAAGAAACACATGAATGAATAATGTTTATATATTATATGTATTATTATAACGGCAGCCGAATTACATTTGAGTGAGAATCATTATAATCACGAGCTTGCAAATGCGATGGGCGACTCAGTCTAGGAAACTGTGTTTTATCCAAAAATTTGATTTACAATTAAAATTCTAGAAAAAAGCAGTTTTTAAAATTCCACGATCAGTAAATGACGATATCTAACAATATTCAAGTATATAAAACAACATATCTCAAAAGAAGAGCATTATTAATGCTGAAGTAAATCTAGTATCGCGAATAAAAATAATTAATAGAAATTTAAAGTCCGAAAATGAAATACAACAATGTCGAAAACGGTTGGCAATGTGACAAGCGAGGCGCTTGAGGATCGCCAATGCACGATATACTAGCCACTCGAATATAAACTGAAATAGCCTCCCGACTGAGTGCCACTGTCGACTACCAAATGAAATATCGCCCGATGTGAATAGGGGGTATGAAAGCATGACTTAGTGAGAGCTTCTTTACATAGAGTGAAACTTAAGTCATACGGCTTGAGACGATCGATAGATATGATTTGTCAAATATGAATAAATATATATACCGGGAGGCCACTAATAGGCCATATCATAAGAATTCCAAAAGTATCGGGCACCAACATATCTTAAAGATATAATACAAAGTCTCAATAAGGCTTCAGTCACAAAATAAAATCCGCGAGAACTTCAATGACGACTATAACTCTATTAAATCCAAACCATCATCTCACCGTATCTACTGCAACTATACACGACTGTCTTAGCATGTACTCGATCAGGTACACTGGGGAATGGACCAATAACTATAAACACGACAACATACGTAGTATAAGGCCAACGCAACAATGCACATAGCAAAGAGGTCATAGATAATCAGCGCTCTTCTGATATGGTCAGAGCAACATATCTTGCGGCATGAATGACCGGCTTATCTCTGGGAAGTATATAAGGCCAATGGCGTCGCATATCACGCGGGAAGGAGAATCCTTTAACTTACAATCATCGGCCTTAAGGGTGCGTATCTAATACTTTCGAGTCACCTCAAGTCACGCGTAAGCTGGGCCAGCCTCCCCGGCGACTAACTGCTGCTGTCCCCGAAGGCAATGTCAATATGGCAGCTAAAACTTCTCCTGATCAAAAAATAAGCGAGCGGCGGCGAGGTCGAAATCACGAAGTGCGAAGCAGTACGAGAACACAAGAAAGCGTAAGTGAGAGTTGACTATTACTTACCTCGAGCATAGCCAACCTGTGAAATACAATCGCGTAATCAGCCAACAAACGGCTGAATGAATCGCGTGATAAATACGACAATGACATGTATCTTATTCTGCATAATCATGCAAATGACATGTTTCACCTGATTTAAAAATGAAAATGCGTGGTAAGCGCCCGATGAATAATCTTCACTTCTATTAAGCTTCACAATCGCAATCAATCACGATAGCGCGTCGGCGCTTTAACAAAACCGGAAAATCTGATAAAAACCTACCTGCTTGCGTTGCAGAAGATGCATTACCGACTTCAATGAACGATTGTTAAGCGGTCTAAGGCTATTGACAATAAGGCGACTCGGCCCCTGCAAAATTTCCACCCTGTCAACTTTGGCATTTTTCGTCAACATAGAGTAAATGCTATTTATTTAACACATAGTCACGTAAATAACAACTTTATGCTCCAATCTATAATTGCTACTTTCAATTTGCAATCACGCTTTCTCGACTAACCCATACAATGGAATTCTGCATCCCAAATTAACAACAACTTCTGATAAGGTCCCAATTAACTTATTATACATTTAAAGTCTTACTAAAATTCAAACATCAAAGTCAACTTATACAGAAAGTCAGCTTTATACTTGCAAACCTCGAAACAACATCTTAAATCATAATTAACTGCCTTATTCATGCATGCACTTATACTTGACTTAGAAACACAATTAAATTCAATTTATACGAAATTCAGCAAAGTCAAATATTTAAAATCTAACTTAAACTCCCAGCTTCGACACCGAATTTGTAGGAAAGATGAGTAAGAGAACTTTAGTAACCAACCCAGGGGATGCTTGGCACAATCCTGAAGTGATGAAATGGAGGAAAAAAATTTGTTTGGTTTGAAAGGGGTGCCGTGAAAGTGAAGAAGAAAGAAGGAGAAATTGTGTTGGCATTGTTTTAATAATGATCAGAAAATAAGGAAACTTGAGTCTACTAGTTTGAAAGAATCATAGCATGGGAGTTGTGTCAAAACATCATTTTGCTTGGCCAGGACTTGAGCATGGGCCGCCAGCGTGAAGTTGACCCAGCTACGATACATATCAAATTGATGTTATGTTTGCTTGTATATACTATGGTGGTATTCTATAGAATAATACCCAAATAATATAAATAAGTAACTAAAAGATTGTCTGCGTTTTAGTTTTCACTTTTCATAGTTGAACTAATTACTATTTAAGTTATTTAGTAATATTTTTTCTAAATATTTGAATATTTTAATGTATATAGATGAAGCTGTGTCTTATATATAGGGTGAATAGCCATGAATAAGATCATTAGTATAAAACTATTAAGATTATAATATGTGAATTGTTTGATAAATCTACATAAAAATTACTTGAACCCTCGAGTTATTCGAGCCTTACTTGAATTTGTTCCCGAACCGCGATTTGTCCATAAAAGCGACCCTGCTAGATCAAACATGCCCGTTTATCACATTTTCATAAAATTGTAACCAAACATGGCCGGTTGAATTGACGATACCCGTTTATCAGCACTTTTCATAAATTTGTAATGAACATGTCCCGATTTAGATTAAACATGTCCACATTTATCTCATTTTTCATAAAATTGTAAAAAACATACCCTGTTTGATTTAAACATGCCACTTGGATTCTTTTTATAAAATAATTAAAAGCTTAATTTTTTTCTTGAAACCATTCTAATTTATTAGGATCATTTCAACAATATTAAATTCAAACTTCCTCAAAAATACGTAGAGTATGGACTTACAATCGAGGTTATGACAAAACCAGGATTTGGAAAAATTCCAGGAATTGCGACTACGTTAAAGAGTTTTACTGACACATTGTTTAATAGATAATATAATAATGCATCTAATTCTTTTTATCCATATGATATATAATAAGAAAGTAACTTTTTATGATTAAATATACTTGAGTATGCTCACTTCAGCCAAATGATCTGCAAAATATTAGATATTCAGTTCTTTTAATTATATGATATATGTTGTTGTTGTGTTGAATATTCTTTTAATGTATATGGATAAGTATAAGATATTTATATGAATAAAAAATTAGACGCATCTGACATGTTATTTAAAAGGTGAGACTTTATATTTGAAATAATATATTGATATGAATATATTTTTTATCAATATCTTTTAAGACAAATATAATATTAAACTTAACTTGTATAATATTATTGTATGTATAAGTAAAAGAATTTGCTCTCTGATGCTTCTTTGCTGTTGCTATAGCGGCTTGAATATTGTTGTTTAATAATATAATTATTTAGCTGGCTTTTATGGATGATAACGTTGAGTATAATATGCCAGCAATGAACCTGGGCCCACATGGCCATTTGAAAAGAGACGCTTGTGCCATAGAGGTCTTTAATTCGTAACGGGCCTTCCAGGCCCTGTTTGTTGTTAAGGAACATGGGTCCATCGAAATCGCGGCACGGGCCACAACTTGATTCAGTTTGCCGTCAGACCGCCTGGCTACCGACTGATGGCTTAAAGTCCATTTCCCATGAGTGTAGTCCGTACCGTTTGTTTACGTTTTCTGTCTTGACAAATTAACGACAAAGAGTGTGAATATTGATAAAGGAAACTGAAATTATGTATTACGGTTGAAATATTGAAATAAGGAAACTAGAATTATCTTCTTGTGGTGCAAGTGACTTCACCATATCACTCAGAAATAATGCGGAATATCTAATAGTTACCAAATTAATTGTCACAAGTGTAGATGGCAAGAAGTTATAGTTGGTGGGCTTATATATCACGACATAGTAGAAGACACAAGTTTGTGTTTTCTATAATGCATTTAACAGTCGATTCTCTCCTTCTTTAGATTCAGTGTGATCTTTGCACTTAGGAAGATGTGAGGAGTTGATAAAGAAAGGAAAAGCAGAAAGTGATATTACAATGACTAATTCTTGAAAAGATGAGCTTTTGAAAAAAGACTTTAGTTTCTTTCTTTAATTGTAAACCAGGCGTATGAGGAGATAGAATGGATGGCGATGAAGGATGAAAAACATGGATTAGAAAACTTTGCTCTTACAGACTTACCGGCGCCCACGGAGAATTTGGCATCTGCCATGAGTTTGATGAGGGGTCGATGAGTTAGAGGAGGAATATGTTCTTCCTTAGTAACATGATCACTTCAATGGTTGGATTTGCTCCAAGGTCGTCAATGCCCATCGATAAACTGAGGATAATGTTCAAAACAACACACAAGATTTACAAGACTTCGATTGCTGTGCTGAACAAACCACACCCATGATTTTCGAAACAATTAGATACTAGGGAACTGGAACAACTTCATGATGATGTAAAGTTTGATCTTGATTATATCTCTGGGCAGGTCAACAACTTTGGGATTATGCGCCAATGTTGGGAGGCTCTTCTGGATGTTGTCAGGGGGTCATCAAAATCAAAGTGGTGTGATCTAAATGCCATCGAGAATAGCGATTAACTCCAGGCGAGGAGATTACAAAATCTCTGAGTTATGGAGGATTGGAACATCTTCAGTGGGGAAGTGAGTCGGAAATGCCTCTGCTTGGTTTTAACAATTGATGTCGAGGAAGAATCAATATCTCTATCAACTTCATACAGTTCTTTAAGGCAAAGATTTTCTCAGGAAAATAATCATGGGTGTAAAATGCTTGGCCAAAAGATTAATGTTGGAGGGATAAAAATGCCTCACGTCGACAAGCCGAATGATGGATAAAGTCACAGTGAACAGGGTTGCTGAATTAGGAAAAGATTTGGTTATTCACCAGTTGTTTCAGAAGTGTCAACATGGTATTCTAATTACAAAAGAAGAGTCTGAAAGGATTAAAGGAAATGGCTATAATGGCAATGAGACAGCAGGAGAATCAGGCTCCAAACATCGCGTATTGAAAATACCGAACCCTCAAGATTGAATTGCCGAATGGAAAGACCAAACCTGCCTTCAAGAAAGGCCAACATATTTTGAACAGGTCGGTATGGCCATCGATTGGATTCATATGACCTAAGCTGATTAATGATCACATGATAGAAAGGCATACAAGTTCAATATCTTCTACCTAATATTGTTGACCAGCGGAACTTGCAGTTCTTTATCGAATACGAAAAGGACAATACCAAGACTTGTAGATTGATTTTCAGGCTGAAGTCCTCATATATCAAGACATTGCATTTCATGTCAATCAGGAATGGATCTCAAGCCTTCAAAATCTTTCCCAGCACGGAATTTTGCAACTCTATTTTAATCTCCAAAAGGCTACTGGTATCATCATTGATTGTTTCTTTTCTCACTTAATAATCAGATTCACTCATTAAATCTCATCATATAGCTTTCTGTGCTCGATCTTCACTCTCTCCAGGATGTTTTTCATAATCTCGCCAATTATAATAAAACTTCTTTCATTTTCTTTGTCTTTTTTGTTCATATCGATTAACAAAACTTTATCTATTGAAGTAGACTCGGGCCTCTTTCCAAATCTGGTTCAAGAGTTTTAGGGTTTTATTATTGTTTTTTCTTTCACTACGTAGAAACTTTTCACTCTTATTTTATACATTGTGCCGGCGGAAATGCCGGTTAACGTATTGACCGACAGCTCAAGTTTTGATTTGTGGAATTTGTCCTCCACGATTAGAGGTCGGAATTTGAGGAGAATGTTGGGAGCTTTCGTAATGACCTTTGCAGTAGCATACTACTAGTAGGATTGGTATATTATAATTAGTAGTATTGAGATTAGTATTAGTTGGTGATTAGGATTTGTATTATTGTCTATATAAATAGAGACTGTGTATGTATTAAATGACGTTAAATACAAATATCTCTATATTCTCTATTCTATCAGGAAATGGTACTTTTGCGGTCTGCAGTAGTCTTGAATTCCAGGGGTGGTGTACCATAACCTGCAAATAAAGGGAACAATCTAGTAACAAATGAGATTCAATCCTCTGCCTCATTGTGCAAAAAACACAAGTTGAATCCCAGCTCTATCCCACTTTCCTCCAGAAATCGCTCCTTAATTGGCCGAAAACATTTCTAGGAATTGTTTAACTCTGGGTGAAACTCTAGAGATTTACCAGCATCGCTTTCACATGCCATTTCGCTTCTATCCGATTACTACTTGATTGATGTACCTCTCGGCTCACCACCCTTCTTCATCGCTCTTTTGCACATTTGTATCCCGAACATGTCCAAGCAGTTTCCACCGTGTATGATGCCAAATAATTTTATCTTGAACGCCACACGACGACTCTGAAGGCAGGCTGGCGCTTTCTTTTTGCGTCTTCCTCAAAACATCCTCCAGCCTCCTTGTCGCTTTAACAGTTGAGATGCTTGTCTGGGTCTCCCCGCTTTAATACGGCAGACAAAAGAAAAATCTTGGCAATTCTACAGGCTGAGGTTGAGACAACATGTGTAATAACTTTCCATCCCACTCACCACGGGTCGGCCCAGGAAGGACCTTCGGTAGACTTCATCCAACCGAATGAGGATTAAAAACAAGTTGGCATGAATGAAATGAAAGGAACAAGAAAATATCTCCCTTTCAACATTTTGGGCAGAAGAAGCTTGCCAGAGTAACTATTCTCCATCCTTGTTTTTGCTTGACAAAGCCAAATTCTGTACTCTGTCCTTGAATCTGTGTGCCAAAATAAATTTATCTTGGCATAATTTGTCTGAGATTTCCAATGAACACCTCGATCTCCTCATGAATGCCCCCGAAATTTTATAGAAGCTGTTCAAAATTTATCTAATAATACCGAGAGATTTAAAGCAGATTAAGCAAAATCAGGAGCCAACCGTAACGGGTGATCATAACCTCGTTTCTACACGAGATAGCAGTTTCACTTTCATGCGACTCTGTCATGCGCTTGTTCATGATAATATGGCTTGGCGACGTCTTGCAATTTGAGGCGGAGGCCGGATACTTCCCTTGATCCGCAGCTTCTGCCGTCCCAACCAACCGTACACTTGAACACCCAGCAGGCGACGGGTCAAGGCAACTTAGAACATTTTCCAGTTGATCTTTGCCACAAGCCACCTCATAGTCCTCAAAATTCTCATAACCTCGGTCCCTGCGTCCATGCAATCGTTTCACGAAAAATCATAAAATTGCTCATCGAAATAGAGAATATGGCTGATGCTTTCGGGCCACTTTTCTACGATGATCTTAACTTTCCGTCGAGTCGCTTTAACTTTCTCCGCCTCCCCAGACATACAAGTAAGTATAGAAAAGGCGACTTAAAGGTCCACCAACCGGATCCCTCACTTGACGGCTTAATAAAACACAGCAGTGCGCATTAATCAAGAGATAGGCAGCTTGAGACACATAGTCCAATCGGCCGAGAATGCGACAAAAGCCAAATGTAAGCATAATAGACTCTGAAACTTCCATTCTTGCGATCATAAGTTTTGCTTTCATCCGACTTAAATTACCAATTTTACACCATATAATTCATGTGAGTGCAAAATCGTAGGCGATAAGAATGCTATCGAAATGATAAGCCGGATTTAGCCTGAGAGATAATATTCATAGGGCAGTCTCAACTTGATTTTCATGACTAAGCCTGTAATCTTTTGCTCTGATGTTGCAAAAGCTGAGTCTAAAGTCACTCCTTGCCTTCGGAGATTTTTTGGGAATCAAAAACATGTGTGTGATTAATTGACTTTAACAACTTGAAACCTAGAAAAACTATCGGCAACTTTAAAAATATCGAAGAACAATTGGCCGGAAGGATTGAAAAAAATAGTACCGTCATGCCATGGACTGAGTGATTTATCGTAACATTCAAATGCGACTCTCAGAACTTCCCTGTGACTGCAGCAGTTGAGTGCAGTTCGTTTCTCGGTCGCTCTAACAAATCAGGAGTCAAATGAGGCACTTTGGAAATTGTGAAATTTGGAGTGCGTGTGTGCGGCACTGCGGACGAATACGTTGAACTTGAAATCAAAATTTGATTGGCATTCAAATCAAATGGTGAGGTAACCAATCCCAGATGCGTCAAATGACCACGAGATGAAAAAGCAGCTGGCGGTTATGAAATCAGAGGCTCCATAACTTTCATAACTTGTCAAGTGATACTGTTCGTGGGCGGTTAGATGCGATGGGTTCGTAGTGCTCGTGGCTTGTGTGAGGTGGTTTTAATGCGGGAGGCGTGCATGCTGCGTAGTCGCAGCAGCAGAGGAAAATTAGAATGCGTTTTTAAGGAAGCTTTTGTAAGCGTGACTCGTCGGTTCGTTGTGTTATGATAAGTTGGTTTTTGTGCTAGTTCGTTTAATGAGTTTTGTATTGTTTGTTTCTGAAGTTGTTGTATAGTTCGTTTTTAACATTAGTTGCACTTTCTGAGTCGCGTCATTTGATCATCATGATGTGCTTTAATCAGTATTGAAGAATAAAATTACATAGAAACATCTTTCACGATCATAAAGCGAATCTTTGGACTCTAATCTAAATTACCATATCAATAGCTTTCTTTTGTTATTTTTGTCCAAATATTATACAAAATATAAAAAGGTATTTAAAATTTTAAAAAGTCGACGATCAAAGCTGAAGCATCTTTTTTAGATGAAGGTGGGAGTTCTGGACTAAACCTTCTAACAAAAATCAAACAATTGCGTATTCAACCAATTTATTCGATAAATCTTAGATTCGATTCATATTAGATTCAAAATCAATCATAATATTTTCATCGAAATTATTAAATAATCGAATCAAATAGAAGATGAAACTACCATGATTCTGAACTGTTAATTTAGTTTCATCTCTCAAAATCAGTGTGGTTGGACAGAAGAAACAAAGTAGAATTGGACGAAGACTATATCGAAAAACTAGGATTTAAGCAGATTACTTGGAATGGATGATCCATAGCGAGCTGATTCCTATACGTTCGAAAGAACTAGATTTCATGCTTGCTTAACATAATGGATAATTCACGATTGATTTTTGGACGTCGTGGTGACTATATCAATTTGGTTGGTTTATACAGCAGGTACTGAATCACTGGCTCACTCTCTCTCTTTTCTCCTTTTCTGTTTCTGTCAATCCATTTTAATTCTCTCTCTCTCATCTACATCACAATCTTATATTGACGCTTCTACAAAACCTATCAAAAATACAAAACAAAACCATTAAAATCAGAATTGGTACGGTAACAAATATGGAATCTAGAGTGGCAGAAGTGGTAAGAGTGGAGGTGGGTTTGTAAAACAGACCAAATAGATATGAAGAGTTTTAGATGAACAATTACAAGGCATCTTAATAAGTAAGAACTATGGAGAAACAACAATAATGAGCCAATAATAATAATAATATTAGAAACTTAGTAGTTTTAATATTCAGCTTAAACAAGAGAGGGTATGAGTGAAAATAGAAGTGGCATTAGGCATGAATGGGAGATTGATCCTTCTGATTTAATTCTAAGGCTGTTATTGCTCGTAGTACTTTTTAGCACTTTGTTCATCGTGGACACTATGATGGTCAAGATGCTGCAGGTTTGACTTGTTATTTGCACCATTTTGGAGTATCATTTTAATGTGATTTCGTTTTTTTTGGAGTTTGCAGTTGCTTGAGAAGGGATAACGACATATAGATAATTCTTGGAAGTAGTGGTATTAGTATAATACAGATTTAATGGTTTTGATTCTACATTGATGAAAGATTAATAGCTTCTTCATTTGATAATAACAAATTACGAATCTTATTAGTTTATTTGAGTTGGCTTTATTCGGTCTTGACCGAGCGCGATTCAAGTCATATGGTGAGTTCGAGACTCTCAGGTGAGGTCTTGTGAGTTAGGATGCTTTTGTAAAATTCCATGTATCTATTTTCAGAATAATTAAAATTAATAAATCTTTAAAAAAAAGTACTACACGTTGGTTTTTAAAAGATGAAATTATTTAATTAAATAAAAGTTCGTTTTAAGTTTGATTCAAAACTAAAACCATTTTTAAGTTAGTGATATGACTTTATGTCATAAAAGATTGAACAAATGAGATATTAATGAGCCCTAAAAGCGAACAAAACTATTTTTAGGCTGATATCCGTTTTCGGGACTTAGTTTAGGACACGAGTCACAACCCTCCCGTTTGGACATGGGTTTTCGGGGACTCACTTTGATCCACTAAGCACTTTTCCATTTTTAGTGCGTGGCTTTCGGGACTTAGTCGGGACTTAAAGCGAGTCTGAGCGACAGAAGTCCAGGCTGTGAGGATGGGAGCTGGCCGTTAAGAAATTGAAATCGGGGCATGTGAAGTCTGAAACAGAGTCAGGCTAGAATTTTGTTTTTGAACTACTATAAAGCCAATTCAAAAGCGACTTTTAACCTATCTCTTTATTTTTAACTTTTACTTTTTTGGAGGCACATTTACAGGTATTTCCAAAAACAAAAGGCACCTAAAGATTATTCCCGAATTAGATTGTTAGAGTTTCATAGCATTGCTTTCAATCTTTTATTAGATTAGCGTGTTGGTGAAATCCTAGGTGATTTACTTGGGTTCTTAATTGGGGAAATTAAGAATCCAATCCTAGAAGCCGAGGCTTTGGGTTTTTTTAGCATAAGTTAGCAGGGGATTTGTAGATGGATTGTTTGTGGAATTGTATAGCGGCTTCGGAGTTTTCTCCCATATTCATGAGTGGTGATCTTGCCAAAAATCCGGCGAGTTGGAAATCCGGCGGTCGGCGTTAGGGAAAGCAGAAGCTACGCTAAAACTAATGTCTTTGTTTTTACTTATATTATTGTCTTTCTTTTCAGCTTTATAATATATCTATCATTGTGTTTGTTTTTTATTCTTATTTAATGTGGAGTTATTTATTAGTCACAATTAAAATTTGTTAGAATTTGTAAATTGATAATAAAATGTTAACATCTATTATTAAATCATATTAAATCATAGATATTAATTTCAGCGCTTTATTCGAGATTATAAAATATTCATATAATTGAATCCCATTTAGTGATTTGGCCATTTAGGGTGATTTATTTTATACCATTTGTGATAATACTTTAGAATTACCATTTTTATTTCATTTTTTCTTGTTATCTTGAGCTTTCATGGAGTTTAACAAAAGGGATGCACTAATATAGTTGATTATTGGAGCCATCGTATGTATATAGCCAGGCACTCATTAGGTAAAACTGGTTGGTTAGATGGAATTTGTATTACGTATTATAGGCGTATGGCGGGGCGCGTTGGTGGTTTGGTTAAGTTGTTTTTTGTACCTTTTGTGATATAAAAATGTGATCTTGATTTATTTTTTGTTGATTTGGTTTACCTGCCTTTTTCTTATTGATTTATAATCAGAATTTTGTTGTTATGTAGTCTAGTTAGACTCTTGAACTAAATAGTTCGTTAATGATCTGATTCGTGTGTTTATTAATTTTGTTGTACCAAATTTTAATGTAAAAATAGTACACAAATATCTTTGATACAGATGAATACGATTAAAAAATTAAAAAGATATACAAAGTATTATATGCGCTTAAATTGAGAATAATATCTTAAAATTCGTTGAGCAAATTGTCTGAGTTGCCTAAAAAGTAAAAAAATAAGATTTATATATAATTAACATTAATAATTATTTTTAGAAAATGAATTAAATCTTAATTTAAATATCATAAAAGAAAAAGAAAATATTTTTATAAAATGGTATAATTGTATTTTAAATGACAATGGTAAATTAATGAAGCAATAACTTTTCCACTTGAATTTGGGTTTGTAAATGAAATACGGTCTTTGTATTGTAAAAATATATTTTTGACTCCGTATTATTTATCAATTATCAGTCAGACTCTGAATTCATTTGTGCAAATTCACTTTTAAGCTTCTTATAAGAAATATTCAGAAATACTGGCTGCCAAATTTTGTTTTTATCTATCTATGATATTTGAATTTCTAGAGTTCTATTGATTGTGATCTTGTTCTTCACAGCTTCCATAGTTTGTCACTCTGCAGAAACATTCAAGATTCCATTCGCATCAATGTCCAAGCAGACAGTGATCACAGAGGAGGAGGACAGCTCACAGGGGCCGGAGGAATTGTCGTCATAGTCGTTGCTCTTTCACCTTCATACCTATGGATCAGCACGCAGGCTGATTATCAGAATAATGCAAGAAGACCTGCTCCTTCTAACCCATTCGGATCGTGGTGTTTCTAGGAACCAAAATGATCATAACACCTCCAGCAGTCTCAATCAAGAGATAGTAGGCACATCCAACAGAGAGAGGTCTAGACTTACTCACTCATTCCTTCTCACTCAATGTGCTGAAAAACTGAACTGCGCCATGAGCAACGGCTTCATCCGGGTTGATTCTCTTGCAGAGCTCCTTTCATTGAAGAAATCATAAAAATTGTTCAACTTTGGAATCTAGTAGAACCATAACAAACAACATCATAGACACTGCTTTTATGTCTTGGCATCTCTCCCAAACTTGCTTCTCCAACTGACTCCATGCATTTCCTGAACAAATCTCTTCAACTCCTCAAACCTAGCCACAGTGATAGTCGTATAGAGAAATCAATTCCTCGACATAGCGAATCAATCTCAATGGTCGTCTGGCGTTAGATAAAGCCTCCCTTTTACGCTTTCTGGCAGTTCTCAACCTCCTCAAACGCCCTAGGATTCCACTAATGTCGGCCTGCTTGACTGACCTTGAACTCTTGAACGAAATGGTTTAAAATACGATTATCAAAATCCTCCCCACCAAGATAGATATCACAAGCAGTGGCTTTATTTCACCTCATAACTGCCATCTTTAATAATCAACAAAGAAACTATTTTAAAAGTACCACCATCCAAGATAAAAAATTCAATATATTCTTACTACACAGGAAACTAAAACTTTCTAACTATGAGACCATAGCGATAGCGACATGATGGCTTTAAACAATAATTTCATACATTGATCCTGAGGAAATCACTCAGCATGCGTTTGTTGGCGATATAGAAGTCTGTAGCCGTTGGCATCTATCCACACAAATAATCTTTAACAAAACTACTGAACTGAAATTTAACTTTAGATTTGAGGTCAAACATTATACAATCCATAAAATTGAACAATCTACAAAACATTGTTATACGTTGATTGCAGTTGCATTTACAAATAACTTGACTTCTATCAGGATTCTTGGACAGAATCAGAGCATTGTAGAGTCTAAATGTACAATTAGACAATATGAAAACATTATACGTTGATTCAATTACATGGAACCTAACTAGAATAAAACATTGTTATGTAATAATACAATTTAGTACCAAATCTAAAACACCAACCACCAAATGAATAAAAATATTATATTTTTCAAATATGGAAAATATCAAATTGTACTTCCCTCTTCTTCAGTAACTCAAAATCGCTTTCAAGAAAGAGATGAGCATTCTTTCTTTAAATTGCTTGTGTCTTCACATGATATTCAATACCTCTAATAGGTCTGGAATTTTCCTTCTCCGTTCTTTCAACTTCTTCCTCTAATTCTGAAGGATCTGCTGAAATAAAATCATATTATTACCGTAAACTTTAACAAAAGTTGAACCATCGGTTATTAGCGTTAAACGATTGATTTGAGTACTCTTCATTAGCGTTAAAATACAACCATAACAGAAACGGTGCTTACAAGGGAGCTAATGTAGTAGCCATTGCAAAACCCCTCATTCCCATGAAATTCCCTGCAAACAGGAGCCTCAGCCATTTTTGATAAAAATTCCTGCAAACAGGGCACTCAGCCATTTTGAGGCCATCATTTCATCAGGAGATCCAAGAAAGTAATCAATTGAAAGCGATATGTTGAAAAGCCTATGATCAGTGGGCATTATATTAATCCGAGGTGGGTTTGATAACAAATGGGTAGGTATCGTATGAACTTATGGTTATTTATTCTCTACTTAAGATAAGAAAATCTCAGCTACAACCAGGGGATTTCTTTGATCTATTTAAGATAGAGAAAAGAAATTACTTTCTCTGATTTGCTCGTGCATAGTTGGGATGGTATGAGGGGAATTGCTCCACAAATAACAAAGTCTTGTATCTATCTCACAGCTCAAGTGGCAGCCCAGGGGTTTTACAGAGCTCTGATTGAGAGATTTGAATAAATTTTATGGGAGTGTTGGCAGAAATGATTTAAGGTTTTCGTCTCCTTTATTTACTTGTGACCTCTCCTTTAGTATGGGCCCAGTTTTTATATTGGACTGACTGTTTAGTCATTTGGTCTTTAGTTGCTCCATTCAGTTTAATTTGAACTATTTGTTCTTCAATGAAAATCATTTAAAATCAATAACAATATTACATTTAACAATTAAAATTTCCTTAAAATTGCAAATCAAATAAAAACACCTTAAAAAATATACACTTTTATATAATTTTATATATTTTTTAACGTTTAGTCGTTTTATTGAGGCATGGTTAAATTAACTATTACTTAAAGAGTTGCATTTCAAAGAAAGAATTCATTCCATTTTCTGGAGTAGTTTGAATGAATGCCTTGAAAACAAAGAAAAAATATAAAATCAGAAGCTACTATTTTTAACCAATTTGAATGAATGTCAATTCTGTTTTAGAGTACCCCATGTCACAAATGTTTGGCAGAGAGTTAAGTAATTTCTTTGGGATTTACGACACCCAGAACTTTCGTGAATTCTTTGAGGTATGATGTCTTTAGTCTTTCCCTTGGCTACATGCACTGTGAGGGCATTTGCACGATCTTTTGTTGGGAGAAAAGAGGATGAGGAAGGAGGGATGTATAGATGAAATATTTCAAATATTGTGCGTATAAGTACACTGAAATTATTTGATTCAATGAACCATACAAACATTTTAAAATTACATATCAATATTGTGTAATATTTGGTTATAAATATATCCAAAAATAACAGAAATATAATGTTTAGTTGTAAATATATCAAAATATAGTATTCCCATATATTTCTTAACATGATAGTTAAGGGCAAAGGAACACTTGACATTTCGTTATGTTCTCTTTCATTCATCATTCAGCTATTTCGTGTTTGTTATAATCTTATTCTTTAAATTCGATTTTATTTGGTAACAAATCGGCAGATTGAGTCGGCCAGCACTGTGAGGCATCGACAGCTTTCTAAGGGTAAAATAATAATTTTTACTTCTAAAATTAAAAACAAAAAACAAAAAAGGAAAAGAAACACTTGTATTTCTTGTGTTGCATTTTAACGTTGATAAGCTCGTGTTTTGTTATGAGTCGCGTTATTTGGTCAATTTTAGTGGTCCACTTTTACTGACGTCAATTGTTGGGCTATGAGGTCAGCATTTGAGTCGATCCGTGGGAGGCTTAGCACGTAACTTTTGAAGGTAAAAATAGTAATTTCACGTATAAAAAATCTCATAAAAATGAGATGATAATCAACCCCAAGGAGGTATTTAGGCATCATGAAAATAAAAAGAGGAGAAGTATTTGCAAATGGTAATTTTTTTTAACTACAAGTGATTGATTTTTTGCCATAGAAAATCGCGTACTAAGCATGGATTGACTTAACGACTTCATAGTTGAGTTGACGTCGAAATAAAATGGACAGTCATGTTAACCAAAATAATGGGCTGCATGCTTAACTCAAATAATCGCTTTGTGGTGGTACTCGCTTTCCATTTTAATTTTTTTTTGAAAAAAATAAATATCGTCTATAAGTGCAGTCTAACTAATTGCTAACTCTTTTTTCTTAATCCTTGGTAACTATTGTCTAGACTGCTTATTTCTAAATTGATTAGAACTTAAATTAACCTATCTTAGCTAAATTAGTAGTGATTTTTACTTAATGTGATAGTTTGGGTTACAATTTACATTGAGTACCGACTCTCAAAAACATTTTGAAGCTTCATAAATCGGTGAAGATATTTTTATCGAACTAGACTTGTTTTATGTTTTGATGAACTTTCTTATTTTGATTGAATTTTTTTTGTTTTTGTGAATAATTCTTGTGTCATACGGTATTTTTGTTGATAGTTTGAAATGGTTAAATCTTGAATTCGAACCGATCGTGATTGTGGTAAAATGGCGTTTCGAGGTGGTTGGGTAAACAAAACCGTTTAAAAGCTAAAGCGACACTCGAGGCTTCGATAAGAGCGAGGTTGAGTAGCAATGGGAGTTTTTCGCCTCGGTCATCGGACAGATTCGAAATCTTATCTTGTACTATTTTCGAAATGCCAGGTAATTACGGCTGAAATAAGAGACAATACCGGCAGGTAACTGTATACTATGGCGCTAGGCCGTTTTGTCGAATCGTCAAACTTAATTCACTAGGGAGTTGCCAATAACTTCGTAACTCAGCGTTCATGATTGATATTAACTACCGGGTAAAACGGTGGGGTCACGATATTATAACTATCAATATGAACTTAAAATGGGAGGCGTATTAATACGTACATAGCAAATTACACATAACAATACCTGCGTCATATGAAGTAAATGAACGATAATGCATGGTATGAAGCTGAAAATAAGTGCTTTCAAAAAATCAAATCGTAATTCACTATATCATGTATTGACAAGGTAAAAATTAGTTCATAATAAAAGACTTGGCTCCTTAAAATTAATAATATTCTTCGCTGTATCTTGAAATTAAAATGAGTGTCCAAACCAAACAAGATAAAGAGAGAACAAAGTACTCCCATCTTCTTTACAAGATTTTCGTGAGTTCAGCGAAACTCCATCAATTGTTGCTTGATTTTCCACTCATGAATGGTGAATAGCTTGAAAGACCCTTTTCTCCCAGCCCTTGGTATGTTTGATAAGCGGCAAGGGTATGGTCAGCCAACTGGCCAGGTTAGGCGAAAGTATCAGCAAAGAGCGAGGCCATTCTGATAGCGAAACTTCATCGTTTAATCATATGACACAATATTGATAAGTAGACGTTACAACTTTCGGAACATGGCTACAATTAAGCTTCGTAGTAAATATTCATTCAAACTTCTTTGGTATTCATGAATGCTCGAAATAAGATAAAAATAAATGCAAATTATATCTCAGTTGAGCAAAAAATGACATCTTATCTTCGCAACATTGAACCATTTTGTGGTGAACATTTGTCTTTCACACACTACCTGCTGCCTCAGTTTGCTTCAATTTTCTTTAACCATAAATCCCATTTGCGGAACTTTGTTACCTTGAAGCAACTTCTAGTGCCTCACTTTCAATGAGCATGAAAAAAGAGACCCAGGATTGTTATACACACACCCAAACTGGCCAGAGCAGTGTTAGTTTGAGGGGTGAAATGACTATTTTGCCCCCTATTGAAAGGCTGTTGTTGTTACCCCCTATACTATGCATTTATTTTTAATATGCTCGCAATGATTTCGATTATTATACATCTTTTACAATATTTTTTAGCATGCATGTGCATAGTATTTTAACATGCAAATACCCACATAAAGATTCATGTACCACCAACAGCTTATTTTTCACAGTATTAAGATGCAAATTCAATGCTAAGAAATATGAAATGACTATTTAGCCACATTTTATAACTTTATTTATAAACTTACTTCTAGCATCAACTTAAAAATAGAAGGGCGTTTTGAAAAATTTAAAATAATGTGGGAGTTCATTAATTTTTTTTTAAAAACACCCTTGCCTAATTCACAAACCACTCTGCTCACACGATGACTTATCACTTTCGTCGATGACCCTCTACACTGCTTAAATGTGCTTATGCATCGCTTTTGAGGAGCTAAAGTTCATACACAAGCCGATCGCTTGTCAGCGGCTTGTGCTTGACGCGTAGCTAAGCGTGGGCTTTCATGATCGACTGAAATGACTCCTGGTGGACCTCGGCCATCTTACTCCCTCCCAAATCGTTTGAAATTAAATCCAGGAATAATTGTTAGAAGTTGTTTCTTTTGTTTGCTTTGTTGTGGAGTTGATTTAGTTGTTTGTTGCATTATTGGGTTTGTTGATTGTGTGTGTGGGAAAGGCTGTGTATAAAATATTCAGTGAAGTATTTTTCGATGGTACTACGAAGTCAGTGTTACTAATTTAGTTTAACTTGTTTTTGGTAAGTAAAACAAAATTGTAAACCTTTAGTTTACTCTGCGTGATCGACTTAAGCGTAGAGGTTTTTGAGGTTCTTTGTTTGTGGTTGTGGAAAGATCTGAGAAGGGTTATTAGATATTTTTCAGAGTGCGACTTTGTTGTTTCGGTGATTTGTTAAGTTTAGTTATACCATTGTAATTGTGCTTTCTTTTTCTTATTAATGAGTCTATTTTTATTTGTTAGTGGTACTCTTCCGTTTTTAGTGGGGAATTGGAAGTGAGGAAGTAAGGGTAAATTGAATTAAAAGAAGATGATGGTGTGTAGCCTTATTTTTTAGTTTTTGTCTTTAACTATTTGTTTTAAAATATTTTAAAATGTGCCTCTTTTTTTTTTGTTGGCAGTGTTTGAGGAAATTTAAGGGTAAAATAGTCATTTTGTATTTTGTAATGAATTTATGTTTGTTTAAATAATATATGAAAAGATTAGAGGTTCGAGAGACATTTGAGATAAAAATATTTGAAATGAATAAAGAAAAATAGTATAGAGAAGCGAAAACTGACGAAATTGAAATGTCGCGGGAAAGCATGTGCTCATATGTAAATATAAAGAGGCAAATAGCAAATTAGCTAACGAGAGTATATTTGGGCAAAATAGTCATTTATTACTAAAAATCCTTTGTTTGAGTGTGTGTGTAGTGTTCCAGGAAGAAAAGGTGTCAATTTGATTGATTCGGAAATCTCGATTAGATTCGGTTTTAGTGTTATTCGGACAAAGAAAACCGATTAGAGCTCATATATTTGTAAGTAATTTTTTTCTTATTTGCTCATGAAAGTTTGAGGCAATTGGAAGTTTATACTGATTTTACGTTCTGACTCGTAGTCACTCATTTCAAATCGGCAGTTTGTGAGGGAGTTAAATGTGATGACAAAATTCATATACTAAAACTTGATATAAATTAAGCCCAGGTTAAGTATGATGGTAATTTCTATGAAAGTATCTTATCCTAGCCAAGCTTCTATTTTTGTTGATAGAATAGAAGGGGTGGGAGAAGGTGAAATACAAATGTTCAAATATTTGTATTGTATATAGTTTTTGCTTAAGTTACTGTTTAGGTTTCGATTTAATGGCTTGATGCAATATATATTTCAAAATATTGTTCGATGTCGTTTAATGTTGGTATTAAATATATTAAAATCAGTATTTCTCTATACGCTTGCGATATTCATGTTAACTTTAGTTTAAATTAAATTTATGAATGTTGATTAAAATCGCGCCAAATTTGTTAATTTTGAAATTAAAGGAGATGAATTTTTTATGATATATCTTGTAGGATGAACACTAATATCCCATCAAGTTAAATCAGAGGTGCTTTATATATAACGATTCATATGAATTGTGCTTTAAATTGTTGGACAATGCTAAACTTCAGAAAATTTAATTTCTGTTTATCAACCACATGGCTTAGTTGTCAAGAAATAAAATAAATACTGTGATATATTTTTGTGGATTTGCCTCCATTTTTTTCCTCACTCCATTTTCGTACTGCGTAATTTCATTTTCAATCAAATTAAAAGGTGAAATCTTAGTTGATTATTCTCATTCCATCACTCAAACACATACATCTTTCAGCCATGGATGATACGCCTGAATAAGTTAGTCATATTCCTAGCCAAGGAGAATGGCATAGACCAGTCAAGACTTTCCAATATGTATCAAAGCTAGTTCACTGGCACACTAGAGCCAAGCATCCAGACATAGCTCAGAGCCAGAGGTGTTGGAGGAGATGCGCCTCGGGACTGAGCCAAGGCCTTTCGTTCGGGGGTGTAATCTGGATTACTTGCTCACAGAGGATAACTTTATAATAAACATATCAGTAATATGATCCAAACAACAAAATTCTAACAAGACTTAATAATTGTGTGTATATAATGAGTCTCTGGTTGAATATTCAACTAATGTATGATTAACATGTAACAGACATAGCTCAGGATGTTGCTTGAGTGTCTCTAATTATAAGCCAACAGATGGTCCTCACAATGCCCAGATCTCTAAATTGAATTTGTGCCCAGAGCCATTGCAGAGGAAGGCTCAGATCTTCTTGTGGTGGTGTCTGTGTTCATCTCTTGGACTGGAGGGTTGACTATAGTCAGTGGACCTACAGCATCACGTCTGAAAGAGCGCCCTTCAAATACTCTAATGCTCCTAGCACAAAAGGCACAACTGTGGCGCATTCCACAAGCTTCGATCATGATATTTGAGCTCATGATCATTGAGGCAGCTCTTGATCATTTAAACTGCAACTCATGATCACTTTCGAGCCGCTCTTGATCATTCGGTAGCTCTTAATCATTCGGCGATAACTCATGATCTTTCGGCGAGGCTGCTCTCTCTAATCATTCGACAACAAAAGCTAAAAGCAATCAACAAATTTAAGCGGTCATTCAGCAATGCTCGCAATCGCACAAATCGCAAATTACCGACAACGCCCATGATTACTTGAGTCATTCATGAACATTCGATCCATTCATGATCGTGATGAAACCACTGATGATGATCACCAGTTGGCTGCTGGGGCCTTTAGCGAGAACTTGTCGCTAGCATCTACTCATTTCAACAATCAGCATAAGGTGATAAAAAGATGGGCTTATAAACCAAATCAGCTTTGACATGATGTCACTGGATCTCCCAACAAGCGAAGCAAACTTGGAAATTCATATTCTAAGGCACATAAGTCATACGCCCTTTAGACCTCATCTATAGATTTCGATCATGGCAAATGCAAAGCCACACTAGTCATGTGATCTCTGTGGGATAAAAAGCGACCCTGAGGCAGTTTCTTAAAACCTATGGTCGCAATAAAATGATCCGAATGGCTAAAA
The DNA here is from genome assembly GCA_019722365.1 of Lithospermum erythrorhizon. NCBI lineage: Eukaryota > Viridiplantae > Streptophyta > Magnoliopsida > Boraginales > Boraginaceae > Lithospermum > Lithospermum erythrorhizon. The sequence continues at coordinate 944,832 of JADFUC010000776.1, read as the reverse complement.
ACCTGCAATTAGCATTCAGAACTGCAAGATAGCTTCTGCAACCTACAGTTTCCCAAAATATACATCGGTCAGCGGATATCGATTAAAAGCTTGGAGTGCCAAGTGGGCCTTGATAAGCAATTAAATGACACAAATTAAAACAGTTGCAGCGTCTGAGTGAACACTCGATAAAGAAAGCTAGAGATTACATCGATTTTTTGACGAAAATATTGATAATATATATCGAATCTTAAAAGCAAAAGCGTATAAGTAGCAAGCAATATAATGTAGTCTAACGAGAAATGATCGTTAATTTATTTGACTTCAACTTTCTAAAACTTAGCAGCGCTCATTGTTCTTCATCTTGGTAGATGTATTATCATATTTCAATTCCCCACACTCCCAAATTTTAGATTTTCTCAATTAGCTATGTTGAACCTAGAATCAAGGAAGAGGAAACAGCACTTTGTTCGATTAAATACGATCAATAACTCAATTTGATATTGATCTTGACCTTAGATTTATAATTTACTTTTTAGTATTTTATCATATCTAGTTATTATTGATAAAATATAAAAATAGATTTTATATAAATATTTATAGATAAATAAGTTGAAACTTTTGATGATTGTATAATATTTGATGAAAAATTATATTAATGAAATTTGAAGTAATATTTTTATTAATATAATTTATAAATGATACATGTCTGAATAAAATATTTTAGGATGAGATTCAGGCCTGAAATAGTATAAAGTCAAAAATAAGTTGGAATTTAGATATAGTTGAGGAAATATTAAACAAAGAAACTAGGGTGTAATTGCTTTGTGGTCTTGATGAGCTTGACTATCACTCAGTATTTCATATATAATCACAGATATCACAATAGTTAAAAGTGGCTCAGTATCCCAAGTGAAATAAGATATTCTTTGGAGGTGATGTTATGTTTACTTGTATATCTTTATAATTGGTATTCTCGAATAATATTAATATCTAAATCAAAATGGCAAAGATTCAACGTTTAGTTTTATTTAAATAGTTGAGCCCAATTACATTTGAGATTGTTTAATGTATTTTTTAATAATGTTAAATCTTCTTTTAATGTATATGGATGAGCATGATATGTTGCCTTATAGGGGTGAATAATACATGAGCAAATCATTAGTGTAAAACTAATAGATTATAATATGTGGGTATTTTGTCAAAATCATAACTTCTTAAAGTATTGCAAACCACTGAGATTGACCAATTTAAATCCTCGCGGCCTCTTTGGGATCCATTTTCTTCACAATTATCACATTTTCATAAAAATTAGCAATAAGCATGGCTTGGATTTGAATTGACATCTTACGTTATCACACTTTTCTATAGACTAATGAACATGTCCCCATTGAATTAAACATGTCACATTTATCTCATTTCTTAAAATTATGAAAACATTGTTTGATTTAAACATGCCCGCGTTTCTTTTATAAATAATTAAAACTTAATTTTTTTCTTGAAACCATTTTAATTTTATTAGGATGGGTTTTAATATTAAATTAGGTATAAAAAATATTAACGATATGGACTTACAATCGAGATTCCTTCAAAACAAGATTTAAACTCCCCGAGGGGTTTCCAATAGCATTAAAATTGCAACTACATTATTTAATGAATAATAATATAATAAATGCATCTAATTCTTTTAGCCATATGTTAACATAAACTAGAAAATAGCTTTTTATGATTTTAAATATGCTTGAGTATGCAACTACTTCGTAAATGATAACACAAAAGTAATTTAGATCATATTCTAGTTCTTTTAATTATATGATATATGTGTTATTTAATGTTGAATGTTATTTTAGTATATATGAATGAAGTATAAGACATATTTATATAGTATTGAATAAAAATTAAACGCGTAATATATTATTTAAAAATTGAGCTTTATATTTAAGTAATATATTGTCTATAATTCTATTTTTTATCCAATATCTTTTTTAGACAAATATAATGATAATAACTTATATAATATTAATATATAAAAATTTATATACAATGCTTGCTGCTTTTTGTTATATAACAACGAATATTATTGTTTAATAATATAATTATTTAGCTGGCTTTATGGATGATAACGTTCAGGTGTTATGCCAGCAATGTGGACCTGGGCCCGCCTGGCCATTTGAAAAGACGCTTGTGCCGAATAGAGGTCATCTTAATTCCATAACGGACCTTCCAGGCCCGGTTTGTTAAAGACATGGGTCCATCGAAATCATAATGACCCGGTTGGTTGCCACGTCTAGATGTAGCCTGTTTCTGGTTAATGGACTAGTGTAGCTTAAAAGTGTTTCCCCTTGAGTGTAATAGTCCGTACCGTTTGGGCACGTTTTTCTATCTTGACAAATTGGCACGACAGAGGAAGTAACTGAATATTAAATAAAGGAAACTAAAATTATAATGATTTAGAAAGAATATTAAATGAGGCTAAATTATATTCTTGTGAATTCTTGAAACATTTCTCATAGAGTATTTTGTATATAATGCGAGATATCACAATAGTTATAAGTCGGCTTAGGTATCTTTAAGTGTGAGGGTAAGCAAAGATTATAGATTGGTAAAACATATATATCAATACTTGTGGTATGAAAGAAAACCTGGTTGTTTCTAAATGTTGCTCGTCGATTATATTTCTTTTTGGGTTTATGCGTAGTAGTAATTTATGGCGGAGCCAGTCAGCATGATAATCTTTACATAACGAGGAGAATCTCAGTGAAGATTGATAAAGAAGGAAGCGAGGGAGTGATATTACGATGGACCGGATTAGAAAAGATGAACTTTAAGAAAAAGGCTTGGATTTAACTTTAAAATTTGATAAGGAAATACGAAGGAAGCGTATGAGGAGATAAAATGGATGGCGATGAAGGATCGAAACGTGGTTGAAACTTGGCTCTTCCGACGCCACGAGGAGAATTTGGCATCTGCCATGAGTTTGATGGCGAGGGTCGATGAGTTCCGAGAGGAGGAATATGTTCTTTTTCATAGTAACATGATCACTTCAATGGTTAGGTTGCTCCAAGGTCGTCCAATGCCATCGATAAACTGAGGATAATGTTCAAACAACACAAGATTTACAAGACTACGGTGCTGTGCTGAACAGCCACCTTGCATGATTTTCGAGCAATTGAATACTAGGGAACTGGAACAACTTCATGATGATGTAAAGTTTGATCTGATTATATCTCTGGAAGCCATTCAGCTTAGCTGGGATTATGCGCCAATGTTGAGGAAGCTCTTACAGATCTTAAAGGAATTAGAGTAAAATCGAAAATCAAAGAAAGTGGTGATCTAAATGCCATCAAAGAATATGATGCTCAGAGCGAGAGATTAAAAGAAATTGAGTTATGGAGGATTGGAACATCTTCAGTAGGAAAGTGAGTCAGAAATGCCCTCCTTAGTTTTTAACAAATGATCAATCGAGGAAGAATCAATATCTATCAACTTATGCAGTTCTTTAAAGGCAGATTTTTTCTCAGGAAAATAATCATGGAGTGTAAAATACTTGGCAAAAGATTAATGTTGGAGATAAAATGCCTCACGTCGACAGGCGACTAAATGGATAAAAGTGCAATCCAGACAGGGTTTGCTGGATTAGGGAAAAAGATTTGGTTATTCACCAGATTGTTTCAAATTAATCAACGTGGTATTCTAATTACAAAGAAAGTCTGAAAAAGTTAAAAGGAAATGGCTATAATAGCAATGGCGGGAACAACAGGAGAATCAGGCTCCAAACATGTGTTGAAATGCCAGACTCTGCCACTCAAGATTTGGGTACGAATGGAGGACAAACCCCAAAGCCAACATATTTGAACAGAGTCGAGGCCTTGACCCGTCGATTGAGATTCATATAGCCCTGGCTGGTCTTATCCATATGTCGAAAAAGGCATACAAGTTCAATATCTTCACCTAATATTGATGACCAACTGGAACTTGCAATTCTTTATCGAATACTGAAAAGAGAGACAATACCAAGACTTATGGAATTGATTTTTCAGGCTGGTCCTCCTTATCGAGACATTGCATTTCATGTATTTGTCAATCAGAATGAGATCCTCAAAGCCTTCAAATCGTCTTTCCAACACGGAATTTTGCCATCTCTATTTTAATCTCAAAAGGCTACTAGTATCATCATTGATTGTTTTCTTTTCTATATAATAATCAGATTCACTCACATAATCTCATCATATATAGTTTTCTGTTACTTTCGATCTTCCACTCTCAAGGATGTTTTTCCCTAATCATCGCGAATTATAATAAACTTCTTTCATTCTATCTGCAATATTAACTATTAAGTATTGCCAAGAACTACAGGGTAAGCGCACATGATAACTTTGATTTTTCAATGTTCAAGTGTCATTTCTTTTTTTTCCTCAATTGTTTTAACTGAAGTATTCTTCTTCTTCATGTTCTAGAACCACGGCCCACTGCCCCCCCTTCCTCTTTATTTTTTCATGCATTAAATTTCTTACTAAATGAAAAAATATGTATACATAATATGATGTTAATTCATCTTACGGCACTGTGACAGTAGGTTGGATATAACTATAGAGTATAGATATAATATGTTAATTCATTTTGACTCATCACCTGTGATTAAAAATAAGAGAAATGTATTATAGTTGACATTGATTGAAGGAAGAGTTCTTCTGACTGCAGAGCATGACTAAGAAAATAGGTGAGTTGTTGTGGTCATGATCTTCAATCCCCAAAGAAGAAAATTATCCCAACCCTTTATATAGCCCCTCCCAAAATTCGCTTGTATATCTATTTTCTCATAAGCACATAATGGAAGGAACAACTTAGATTTCTCACTTAATTCATGAAACATAATAATACGATCAGGCTTACTCTGGGCGCGTGAGTACATGCCTAATGCACAGGCCTCTCTAGGCAAACTAAACTCATCTCCAACTTTCATATAACCTCCTCGAGTCCACATAAACAGGTTCCCTCATCAGGAATTTGAAAGAAAAGTGAGCCTGATGAGCTTTAGAATGTGATAATTAGCATTCCGTAACCATAGTTTCAAGGCTTTGTCGAGACTTCGTCCCTGTATCCCAATATTGACAAAATTAACTCTTTATCTTAGAAACTTAGGTGTGATATCGGTTCCCCAACTTAAGGTTTAAAAGCAGTACAAATACCTAACAAATCATCATTCTTTGGATGAATCTTTCTTTGTAAATCGTGCGCATGGGTAGATAAATGCCATTACCGATTTCGCGGAATGGGCAAGGTGAAGGCGATGAAAATTAGAGCAGAGTTGAAGCATGGCTGCTCGGGCCGGGCGCGGTGGGCGTCCGGGCCAGCCCGGTCGGCTTGACCCCATTAGGCATGGCTTGGCCCCGACCCATTTAATAAGTGCCAGGGGCCGAGCTGGGAGCCGGTTGAGCCCAGCCGAGCCGATTCGGCCAGTGGGTGACCGGCTGGGATTGATGCTTTTAAAGTGCGTTATCACAGAAAATAGACTGATGTTGAAATACGATAGTGTTAAATTTAAAACAATGATACCACATTAACTGCAATTCTAGTGCCTAATCAAATACTTTGAAAATCAACATGTGTATTGAGAGTGAAAATAAGTAATTGCATAACATAAAACTAAATTGTTCGAATACTAAACATCAATATAATCAATATTCCAAAGCACATTATTCATGAAAACATTTTGAGTGAATCACGTTTCTTTCATATTCTGCCTCGGCATATATACTTAACAACGTTAATGCAGCTCACTCCCGATAAATACGCTCTCTTTGCGACCTTAGGCGCACGTATCAACTTTGATCTTCTGCGTTATGTGAAGCAAACTGCGTATTCGCGTTAATCGATTGTGGCATTGACATAAACTTTGCTCGGATGATCAGAAACGAGAGACCTATTCTCTCTCCCGAACTCGATCGGCCCATCGGTGTTAACTGACAAAGTAAGTACCCAATCACTGAAATTAGCGATTGTTAAAGAACATATAAATGCTTGAGCTTGTCATTTAAATGTTGAACACACTCCAACGTCTGCAATTACAGCATGAAGACTTGTCGATGATTGCTTAAAATTTCAGTCTTGAAATCATTCTCGGCCAGGCACTTTGATATTAACTAACTTTCATGAAATATTCAATACCATATTGAAGGGTTGAAACGCTGATGAAGCTTGTGTTTTAGTATCAAGCGTGGTATATTAACCCATGCAAATTGATATAGACCACTTAACAAACGAATACAAGCTCGCTTAGTTAGGATGCTTGACTGGTAGATGTAAAAGAAATCTTAGATCTGACTTTTAAATAGTTTTATACCATTCCAAATTGATAGCATACATGCGCTTAACAACGCTTTCTACGATTGTTTGTTAAGCTCTTTGGGCCATTCTTGGCAATGTGACCCGGCGATTAATTAACATCCCTTTCAGGGTAATAAATCGCGCCCGACTAAGCATACCAAATGTTTTATTAAATGGTTTTTCCCCGTTATAATACCGTAACTCATCGATATTATACTTAAGCGCTCCACCGCTGTACTCATTATATGATGAACAGATTCACATAAACTGCCTGATGGCGGGATACCAGTACTAGTAAAAGTAGTAAATGTCTTTAAGTTTGGCATGATCTAAAAAATTGGAATAAAAAGATTACATTGACCACCAATTCTCTCTTAAATTCGAGAATTTTTGTCCCATCGTATGTAGTACTCGCCTCACTGCCGCTTGACTTTACATTTGCACTGCATCTTAACTTTCTTGTGGTGGTGATAGCAGTAGTGATTGTGGTGGTGACTCATGTTGGACTCTCCTCTGTTTTCTTGTTTGTTCTTATTTCTGTTTTTGGGAACTCTTTGGTGCCATTTTGGCAAATTGATACTAATATAATGTAATTAACTAATTAGATGATTTATAGGGGTAGAAGGTGAGTTTTGAGAAGAATTTTGGTTTGGAGTTTGAAGATTGAGGTGTGTTTTGATTGAATGTTTGAATTTTATTAATATAATTTCGGCAGCTTAACTTGTGGTGCAGATTTATAAATAGCGGTACCACGTTTTAATCTAAAATGGCGAAAGTTTGGAGTTTTTGCATCCGTTTTTCGGATTAAGCGATGATGCTGCGTCTTTGACTAATAGCGGTACCACGTTTAAATCAACAAGATTTAAAAAATAATGGAATCTGTTGTGGAATGAAACATTTTTATTATTTTGAGCCGTTCACGGTTTATGCTGCAAATGCGGGCCGGGGAGTTTACATGAGTTTAAAATCGATAATAAAAAGTTGTTAAGTTACAAAACTTGCAATTTCACAATCATCAGCAAATTAATTCATCTTGGGACTGTTTAGCACGGCCGAGGTCTTTTCAACGTCTATTATTGTTTGCTTTCTCAACTAGTCTTCTTAACAAAGTGCTGAGCGTCTTTGAGTGTGTTAGCTTCGCTTTAAATGTGATTCATATTGTCGGCATGGGGATAAAAATACTATGCTTAGATAAGGCTTGAGGCTTCATACTACGCCCATTTTAATATATCAAAGTTTTCTATCATTATAATATTATTTCGATTCCAAAGTTATTAGATAAATGTTAGTTAACTTTCTGTTCATTAATAGCACAGCAGGCATTGGATCAATTTCTTTAAACATGCTTGGCATTTGATCTGACTTAGATGCTCCAAATGTTGCTCATATGTTTCAATTAAATGCTTTCGGGTAATGAAACTTCTTTAGTTTTGGATTAAGGTAGTAAGATTCATGTCACGTTTCACGTAGAAATTAAATGCTTTAATTTAGCATTAGGATCGAGATTATACGATTACGTATGCATGTGGGATAGGATGAAAATATTTTTAGAAAACTTTTATACCCACTATTGAATCCTCCATCCTATGACATCATTTCTGTGTTTGGTCGTATGAATGGAGAGAGAGATTAGCGGCATTCCCAAAATGTTGGCTGGGATTGAGTTAGCTTTTTAGTATAATCTTTAAGTGGCTCTGCTTTAATGAGTATAATTTCCATTCAAAGGTATGTAGGTGAGTGCACGTATACTTGATCGGGGTAATATATAAATGGAGAATTTATCTTTAGCATACATATATGCGCGAACTGGTAAATCGTGGGAAGTCGAGGTTCCGTTTGGTTTACTTGATCAAGGTGGTACAACCAAGCCTTTGGGGCTTTCTGACCGTTTTTATTCTCCCACATATTATACAATAACGACTTTCTGAATTTAGCAAAAATAACTTCTGAAAAACGACTTTATTTCATCTTTGGCAACTAGATGAAGGGCGTGACATAAACATCAACATGAAAAAGTTCTTTAAAATCCCACATATAGGCCTCTTTAATTTTTCGATTGAAGCAGTATTAGCCGGGCCCGTTATCAAATGAGGTGAAGTAATCTTATTCAAACATTTGTAATCAGTGATGGCAGCATGCGGTATCTAGAAATTTGAATATTGTTATGTTTTTTGTTGATAGATCTAAAATACTATGAAAAGATTCATAAACAACGACCGATCTTGATCGATCGATGACATGTTACGTTATATCAAAATCGAAAAGAAGACACCCGATAATAAACAGTCGAACTTATAAGGCAAATTCATAAGAGTGTTGCCTGGGAAACTGCTCTTTCAATTTTTTAAAATATTTAAAGCATGGGTTAGTAAAGTGATGCGAGGGATACATTATGGCTCGAGGATGCGACATTTTGAATCCGTTTAGTAAGCATGATAAATGTGATGATTGAAAACTGAAAGAACTACCGATTACAAATTTCATAGTTTCCCGTCCTATACGAGATGCTTTAAAAAGTTCTTACCGGTTTGGATATCGACCGTTCTTGTGGCCGCACGCCCTCACTTACATTGTCTTTAGTAATCTTATGACCGTGAGTCTCTAACCAGTTCCCTTTACCACTTCCATGATGAAGGTGACCTTCTATCTAAAGATTTTGTTTTTCACGGTCTCCGTTAAATATTTCCAAATCCCATGAAGTTTTTTCACTTTCATTGTAGTATCATGGCCTTTAGATTGAGGAGTTAATAATGGGTAGTTGACCATCTGATAAATCATCCTCTAAATTAACATAATGGGTGAACTTGTAGACATCTTGCTTGTTAGCCATTTCGAATATTTTACTGAATTGCGTTTGATGCCATTAATTTGAAGCAAAAATAACACAATTTATAAAGTTGGTAAATAAACTTGAGGCAGGAGATGGAAATGTAGGATTGTGCGGAATGACTTCATGAGATAGAATCATATTTCAATATAGTTCTTCAATATAAGATTTTGAGATTGTTTGTTATTAACTTTGAAGGTTTCTTCTGAATGATTGTAAATTATGAGAAATGAAGGAAGGTATTATAAAAAGCACATAGATTCTAAACTGGTTTTTCTTTCTATGACTTGATAAACAATGATTTGACTTTAATCAAACCCAGGCATGGATCAGTTAATTGCACAACCATGCTATTCAAACACAAATTAAGCGCAGCACAACACCCTTTATATAATATCCCAGACCAACTGAAGAGTGCTGTTCAAAACAATAATAGATAAATACGGAAGAATAAGCAAACTGAATAGTTTCAATACGTATATCTGAGCTCATAATAAGATAAATACGAAAATAAGCGAAAGCGAGTTAATTTTAGGATATGGTAGTGAAATTCTTTAATTAACACTTATATTAATTATCCCACCTATCGAATTAAATTAGAGATCGAATTAGGTAAGTTATTAAACATATATAGTTCTCTATTATATTATAATCATCCAACAAATATTTCTTCTCCCCACCACTCTGTTTTTTATAAAAAGTAGGGTTTGTTTGATTTGATCTCTATCTCATACACCATGTCACATAGTTCTAGCGTTTAAGTCTAGGGAGGATCATCAGCTTAACTCGGAGTGGGAGGCGCGTAGAGCAGGTCTTGGCAGCCTTGCCGAGGTTGATGAGGATGGGAAGGAGATTAATCCCCATATTCACTCAGTATATGTCTTCAACTCCACCAGTATCTCAGCTTGCTGAAGACAATTGAAGCATCCCAGAAAGAGGAAGTGAGAAATCAGTCCCATTATACGAAAGCGTGGTATGATAGAGGTGCGAAAATCTACCAGGATGGTAAGTTTAGAAAAAAGAGGCGTCTTCTGGTGTCTGGAGCTATGACACATGAAGCAAAGTACATGGATAGAATTCTGTAGATTCTGGAAAAAAGATACATTGCCCCAGATAGCGAGAAAATAGAATGGCCCAGGCTTGATTACGATGTCTGTGACCGTTGGAATGGTTACGTGCTTCTATTATGTTGATGTCATCGAACGATAGCAAGGGCCCAGATGAAGCAAGAAAGAAATTCTTGAAGAGGCAACAGCTGGAGAAGGAAAGAACGACAATAAGGAGGAGGAGGCGATGCCTTAAAGTTGATGATGAAGCAAGGTGGACGAGAGCAACAAATGGACTTCGCAAGGTCCCAGAAACGTATCCATGCCAGTGGTGGTAGAGGAGTACTGGAACTGTTAGGAATCTTCATTGTCCGGGAAGACACAGCTAAATACCTTGTTAATCTTGATGTCAACTCTATTATAGTCAATCCTCTCGGTCTATGCTGTGAATCCTCGTCCCAGATATGGATCCAAGCGAAAAGTTGCTGGAGACAATCAAAATAGGTGAGTGGTCAGGCATTGGACTTCATGCAGCTCAGTAACATGCCTGAGGAAGCATTTGAGAGGAAAAGTCATGATGTTCATATTCAGGCAGCTCATGCATGAGCTGAGTTGCTCCTAAGAATTATAAGGTGAACAGGATAAACTGAGAAATCACAGTTTGGAAACTTTATCTTGAAATAACCTTTTCTTAGACCCACTACCAGAGAACTTCTTTTTGGGTCCCAGAGTGAAAGAAAAAAGAATTAATACATAATCAAATTGGCAGGGGTTGTAAAAAAGGACACGAGAGAAAATGGCATGCCAAGGCAAACTATGAAAATATTCTCGTAACAATCACGGCAGTGTTTGGGGTTCTTGGTGGAAAAGATGCATCAATGGGAGTTACAGGGTGCTTGTCACGCTCAACGCTCGGAACAGCGCTGCTGCACTGGGAGCTCATGGTTTTGTGAATTGGCTATTCGAAAGAATGATGTCGTCGTTGTGGCAGTAAAACTACAACGACAAGTGGCTGATGTGTTTCCAAGCCTGGAATCTGTGTTATTGCGTGCTATCAGAAGCTGGCGTATTTTCGTTTCCCGGTTGATGCATTTCGGTGAAATTGATCGGTTCGAGTTAAGTCGATTTTAAATGCAGTTTCGAGTTGGGTCCGGTCGGTTTTTGATTTTATGCATTGTTTCGTTTGATTTTTGAATTCTTGCTTTTCTTTTGAACTTAGTGTTATCTAGTTAAAATAAATAGTATATAAATTAATTAATCTTAAACTGGAAAAGCCGGCAAAAGGGTGTAAATTAAATCACAAATTATATGAATCAATAAACTTTTTGCTGATTTACCAACATATATATGCGGAGGTACAGAGGAAGCATTGGGTAATCAAATGCATTATTGGAAATACTCAGAATTATATAAGAAATATTTATGTAATTAATAACTAACCCAAATCTTGTTCAGTAGAACATAAATATCATTTATCCAGAGGTAAAATGACTAGTTGTGCTGTTCTGGGGTACAATTAGGTGTTGAGTATAAGTATTATTTGATGAATGTTGGTGGTTTATTAGGTCTCTTACCGTATTTGGTATTCTCCTGTGATAGGGTAGCATTTGGAACTTTGGGCAGGCAGAACTTGAAGTTGGGCTTTTAGGCTTTCAAATTAGATATAAATATTTAAAACTAGTATAATGATTTTTGTAAACTTAAAATTTAAATGAAAAAATTAAAAAATATCATATATAAAAATATTTAAAACAAATAATATCTGATCGGTTCGGACAGTCGATTTCGGTAAAATGAATCAATATGAGAGTTTTTTAAGGCTGCATAAAAAGGTTTAGTTAGTGTTTCTTTGTTTTGACTTGTGATAAATTAAGGAGAGAATATTGTATCGTCTATCTCGATAGAAATTTATAACTCGTAATATACGATGACCATGAGGCAAGGTCGTAGAGGTTATTCTCGCTCCCGAAAATACACACCAAAACTGAGTGTAACCGGCACTGAAATTATATAGCACTGCGGTACATTGCATTACAGCGTTATTGAATATACGATCATTACGCTACCTCGAATGAGATAAATATATCGCTTTGATCCCGAAGACCACTTTCTGAGTTTTGGAACAAAACTGTACCCGGAAACTCACTGGCACGCAGTTCCGCTACACCATCCTGAGGCTCATGGAAGTCACCACAGTAACCAGATAATTTCCTCACTGCATTTGAGAAAAGACAAGGAAAAACAAATGCTCAGCAGTCTCTAAGCATCCCCAGAACATACATTTGCTGTAAAACAATACCCCAATCTGCTAAGAATGTTTTTGTTTACATCGACTTCATAGCATCCAAGCAATAAAGCTGTGTTTTGGGATATGACCACTAAACCAGACCAGCTTGTACCAGTTGACTTACCCCGCACAACTCTGAAGACTATAAATTCTGCTAGAGGCAGGATTCTAAGAACCATCACAACCGTCATCAGCTGAGCATGGCAGGTACAGGCATCCCTGCTTTGCATTCTGCAGCCCTTCTCAGTATAGTGCCTGCCCTTGGCCGCCGATCTGCCTCTAAACCTCTTTGACAGTATACTCAGGATCGATTCTGAGGCATACTCACTTCACCACTATTAAGCACATTGCTTCAAACACACCCATACTGTGCCAATTGTCGTGAAAACTGGTGCCCCACCGTCTGCTTGAGAGGCTCTACCTTTGACTCTTCAGGCTCACTCTTTAATGAACTCTAAAACTTATACCCTTTCAACCTGTATGTGTATTTATCCATTTGATCCCTGGCATCCTTATTCTGCACATGTTTCCCAAATGTGTTGGAGATAAATGTGTGATTCAAGCTTATCTTTTCTCTGAGTTGATATCCTTCAACTGACTTTTGTTCAAACTTTCTACTGTCAAAGGAGCCACCCCATAAAACCTCTTGATCATCTTTTTCTTGATCTCATACGATAATCATTGCAGGAAAGAAAAAGCTTGACTGACACAATAATTATGTAAATTGTCAGAAAACCGCCATAAAGTGTCAGCCTGCCTGACAGCTTAAACATGGTTTCAAAGCTGTCTATTTTACCCTCGATCTTATCAGCAAAGGCCTGCAATAACTTGCTTTTTGAATTGTTTTAGCGATTAAGGGAACCCTATGAATGTGATTGGCAGCTGAGCTTTAGATATGCATAATAGAGCACCAAATGCTTCTCACATCAGCATTGGCACCAACAAGAACTCTTTGACAAATTAGGCATTAGGCTTAGTGACCTTTGCCAAAAACCTCAAGGTTTTTCTTCCTAACTGCAGGACTTCAGAGAAGTAACAACCCTTCTTTTCTAAAATGTCTAGCAAAACAAATGTTGTAGGCTTTATGTCCTGACAAAGAGGATGATAATTGAACACTCACACACACTCCAGTAATACTGCAACACTTATATCTAAAAAGAATTTCATAACAATGATGAACAAATAAGGTGAGGAGAGGGATCTCCCTTCACTCAACCTCTAGTGCTCTGGAAAAAAACCATGATTGGCGCCATTTAATTCTGCAAGAGGTGGTAACACAAGCTTTTGTCCAAGAAATGAAGATATCAGGAAAGATTAATCTTATTGCAGCAGACACCCACATGAAGGTCAATCCCAGGAGATCGCTGGGCGCTTCGCTGATGTCAATATCTTGAGCTTACATCTAGGCTTGCCTGACTTACTATGATGGCATTCATCTGGCTTTCTTTGCATCAACAAAGGCTTGCCATGAGACATGCCTGCCGGGAACTTAAGCGGTTTGATGAGATCAGCAATCTTGTGCAAAAATAACTTTGAAACGCCTCTTAAAACTTCATAATAATCTTGTATGACATTGCAACTTAAGAAATAGGCGGCATCCTCATGTTTAACGAATTTACTTCACCCCCAAGTATAAAGTAGAAGAAAATACAGTTGATGTATCTAGGCATGTCCCGTAATGAAGAAACTTATAGGCAGCAGCCAGTACATTCTCCATTGTATTACACCATGTGTCCTTGGCAAAACTCAAGAAATGAGCCATCAGGACCAGGTGCAGTGCCACCCTTTCATATGATTAAACACATCCTCAATCTCCTCCAATAATAACCATCCTTTGCAAGATTCTCAAAATCACAAAATCAATCTGCTGCTCTTCTGCAGCTTAAGTTGACTAGATCAGAACCATATTGGCAGTCACACCTTCCTCGAGAACAACTGCTTGTGGTTCACATCGGCTTCATGACTTCCTCATGATCTTCAATCACTTAACTCCTCCTCATTCTGCATCTTGTAGTGATAAGGTTCTTATGCTGATGATTCATGGATGTGTGAAACTTATTTTGTGCTGGCATCACCATCCTCAATCCACTTGATTCTGGCTTTGCTCCTGTAAAAGTAACCTCAACACCACACTGCGTGTTCTCTATAACAATGTTCTTTTCCCTGATCAGGTTCTCAGAACTCAACTCCTCTAAGAATGCTGGCTTGGCTCTCCCTCAAACCTATGTTTCATCAGCCAACTCTACCACTAATCTTTAGGAAAAAAGCTTCCATATTGAGCATGAGAACACCTTCGGCCTCTTTCAGCTTTGTTTGCAGGGCAGCACTACCCTCAACAGCCACATTCAAGAGCTTCAATTCTATTCTTAATCACCATAAAAACTCCACAAATAACTTATATTTGAAAGGCTTTGGATCAGCAGGGATATTATTGCTGTAAATCAACATCAGAAACAATGGTCCAGACTCACTCACAACAGGAATGTCAACAGTACAGCTAGGAAACTTAAACAGCAATTGTCACTACACTTAACACCCTATCAACACCCTGACAAGACCTAAGTTTTCAATTCCTACTCCCAGGTAAAAAGCATTGCCAGAGCCAAAGGAAATTCCATAGTTTCAGTAATAATACGGTCATTCTTCCTCCTTACCAGCATCAGGGGCACCACCAAGAGATTCACTACAATTCTAACAATATAAAAATCAGCACTTATGAGACATGGTACACTACCATACCTGGAAATACCCAAACCTTGGCATTGCTCTGTGGGTGCAGAATGTTTTCCATAAAACTCCTCTCTAGCACCTTTGTCAATTCTGGCATGAACAGCATGTGTTGATCCAACTATAATCCTTGGTAACATGAGAAAATGGCAGGATTCCAACACAACAATATATGTCATTATTATGTACAAAACATAAGAAGGAAAAATGAACTCCAATAATTCAATCAATGATAACAACCCATATTTTCAATCAAGCAAACAACATCATACTTACTACATAATGTTTTATTTTATATTGTTTTCGGGTAGTTAATGCCTCTAAATATTTCCATATTCGTATCTTTAGGAGGTATACCTTGCAACCTATTGCTCACTAGTTGAGAAGGTATCTTGTTCACATGATGCCTGCCACCACCACTCAGCTTCCTGATCATACAACCTCAAATCCTACCTCCTCTGGCTCAGCAAAAGAAAGCTTGTTTGTGGTCTTGTTGACAGGTACTGGAAGAGGGACTAGAGATGCTTTAGTTGGAACAATCTCTTTAATAGAATCGCCTCCAATCTTGCTTGTGAGGACTCGAATAAGGATTTTGACCTGAGGAACCTAACTTCCCTGCTCGATTAAAATCAACATTAGGGAGTCCAAGCCGACTTGAATTCGGAGATAAATTAAGTGGGTAAAATGCGGGCGTAATTTTGTGGTAAGAATTAAATTGTTCAAATACAAGCATTTTACCATCCTCTCCCTCTGACAAAACTTCAGTTTTGACTCATGGTCGGAGGTATGATCGATTGTGAGGCAGGTAGCTTGGAGTCGGCAAGGTCTTCTTGAAGTTTTGGCTTATCAGGTGGCTTTATTACGTGTTTTTGTGTTGTAATTCACATGTTTATTTAGTACGTTCTATTTTTATAATTAGTTCGCGTAATTTTTTATCAATGAATCTTTCATTACGGCCCAGAGTTTCTCATGGATGCGGAAATCACGTATGGCGATTTGTCATTTCTGACTAAGCGATCACTTTGGAAAGTTACGCCGAGTGCATTCGGAACATGGCGGATCGTCCTGAATGGCCGGAGGCGAGGAAACGTGAATGTGTTAACACTTAGACTTCGTCTTTTTGGATGGAGATGTTTCACAGCATTGATTGTGGTTAACCCCCATATGGTATGAGTTAAGTTCACATTTCCCGATAAACGTGTATCGAAGAGCGAGGAATGCAGTCGAGGTGGATACTTTGTATGAAATATTCGTAAATTCACTAGCGATTCCCAAATACTTTGAAAACGCTTTAGCATTCTCGATAGCATTAGAAATGAGCGCTTAGAGGAGTGAACAAATATTTGAACCAATTGTGGACCCTCTTGGCACTAGTGGTCCCATTTGCTCACAGGTGGCCTGGCCTTAATACGTAGAGTCGGCAATAATGCTTTACGGGACATGACAATTTACAAAGTTTATAAGCAATATTTTAAAAGGCATTGAAATCGTCTTACTGAGTCGTATTGAACCGTAGGTTGGAACTTCCTTACTTTGTAATATAGGCTAACATGACCTGCGTCTGATGACGACATGCTTGCTTTGACTTCCATTCAGGTTGCCCGGCTTGCTTTTTGGCGCCAAAGGGTTTTACACTTTCTTGCTCCTTGAAGCCCTGAGTTGAAGGTAAATAGGTAATTATTATTCGTGAGGGAATAAATGACGTTCGCTTTAATATGGAGTTGCCCACCAGGTAGAATCTTTGAGCCTCGTAAATGGCTACCGCGTACTGGAATCGGCGCACTACAGGCATGTTCACGAGGCTTGATACGAATATAATCAATTTTTGCGATGAGGTGCTGGTAAATGCGGATGCAATCTGCAGCTGATGAAAATTTGGCGAGAATCTTTCATATCATTCATTATTTTACTACAATAGTAATTACTGCTTTTTATGCGTTTATGCAACGTTATTGCTCGCTGCGCAGAGATCATGCGGTATATAAGGTGCCTTTTATGGTAGGCGTGCCCAAAGTACGGTGATAAAAACCACAGGTAAGTTACTCGTTCCTCTTGACCGTCTGCCTCATGACCTCTTTTTGGGAAAAGAGCTTCTGACCCACTTTTACGAAAAGCTCTTCGGTTCTCAGAGGCTCTGCATCATGGAGCTTACTTTGACTAAGGTTGTGATAAGTGAATAAAAATATAACATTTTTTGAAGTTAATTGATTATGTTTGTGTGCTATATAAGCTTAATTGAATAGATATTACACTTGTTTTCACTTAATTTTGATTGAAGGTCATTTGTAAATGAAATGAAGAATATTTGAAAATAATTTTAAGTCCTTAGAATAGATTTGAACACAGGCTTTATATTAAACAAACTGGATTAGCAATAAACACGACCCGGCGTTAAGAAATCTTGGGCCCTATTGAGTCGAAACGTTAAAATTTAGTTAAAATTAAGCAAATAATATTTGCTTAACATTGAAGCAAATAACATTTCTAATGAAATATCTTTTTGTGTCACTAAGTTATTTTATATGGTCTTTCTGTGACATTAAATGCAAATGCAAACTTGACAACCCAATGATTGTTAAACTTTCAAAGAGATAAATCTTGTCTCTAGAAAATCATGCTGATTTGGTTGTGACGTTAACAAAATATATTTATCAGCGAATTCTCAGACGCTTTATTACAATTTTTGATTTTTAATCTCGTGGCATTCCGCTTTTGAGAGATTTCAACTGCTAGATGCGTAGTTGTAATTGCGTCCACTGAGACTTCTTCTTTGAATGCATAGTTATGGTTGCATTTCTTCTCTTGAATGCCTCATTATGATTCATTATGAATTTATGATTTGTAATTAAGTATTATTAGTAGATACTTATAGTTTATAAATCTTAAAAATTGTAATTATTAAACATGGAGAAAATAGTATCTTTAAACAGTATGCCAATACCACTTCCTCTATTTCATCCCCAAAAACTCTAAAATACCCTAAAACCTCTCCCTCATCACATTGATTGAGCTTGTTTATAACCCACACCCAACCTCTTATTTTATAAGCTCATTTTCTTACTCATCTGCCAAAAGTTCAGTGTGGATCAAATTAACAAAGACAAATCTTGAATTAATTCCATCTGACTTCTTTGAACTGATTTTCCATTACATATCATTCTGCTACTCTCGCGTCACATTTTGCTGTCTTCAATTGTGTTACCCAAATACAGAAAACTATTGCGAACTTGGCAATTACTCTTCCCCTCGTTATAATGTTGAAGTGACCTTAACAATATTGTAAATGGAGAAAGAAAGTGGAATATAGGGGCAACCAGCAACAAGAAAGAGGATAAAAGGTACAACATAGAGAACCTGGGTTAGTGTACAAAATATTTGCATTAAGATCAATCAACCTTCATGTGTGATTCTAAACTACGAGTTTCTCTGCAAGACTAGCTACACGGAGATGATATTCATAGTCCTAAAACCAACCATCATATGCACCAGGGCAGTGGCCAAGGCCAACAATGCATCTCAAGCTAATCTCATACAGTGTAGTTCATTCATTGAGTCTGGTTTCACACTCAGCTCACGTAAGAGGATCATTGAATGCCCATTCGAAAGCACCTGTCATATTGAACAGCTCAGTCACAAGTCTCTTAACCAATACCACAGACTAAATACTCATCAGAAATAAAAAAAAATTGAATACTCTGTAAGACTACTAAAAACATTGAATGCTAGTAGCATGCTACTCTGTATAAGACTACTCAATGCTATGCTATAAGACCTCCAAAATGAAAACATATCAAAAGCCACAAAGATGAAGCTCTCTCTGAAACAAAGCTGAGCCTCTCAACTTCCAAATGAAACACCTGCTTTTAGATCAGAAAGCACAAACAATAATATATTATGGTATTTCTCATATAAGACTATACCCAGAATATACCCAATAGACTATACTAAGCTTGTCAAGTTATTACTATAAATAAACTTACACAGCACAAATCCAAGAACATCTCTTGAACTTCATAATAGCTTACCAAGAATTCAATATGGTAATTTCTCAAATAAGCTTACCCTAAATCAGAACATCTCTTGAACTTCATAATAAACACCAAGAATTCAATATGGTAATTTCTCAAATAAGCTTACCCTAAATCAGAACATCTCTTGAACTTCATAATAAACACCAAGAATTCAATATGGTAATTTCTCAAATAAGCTTACCCTAAGTGTCCTTGCCAGCCTCTTCAATCCTGTTTTCCAACGATTTGATTCTCTGCAAAATATCAAGATGATTTTATTTATCAGATTTCAATCCAATAATAATAAACTACAAAACAAAAGACAAATGTATCAACAGTTAGTACTCACCCTGCAAACTTTGATTTCTCTTAGTAAATAAGTTTTTTCCTCTTGGAGAGTACTGTAACTCTGAATTTCCTTGTCAATCGCAGCAAGTTGTTCTAGTGCATTATCTAGTCTCTGACATTAAAAAAAAACATATTATTAAACAAGAGAAAAACATAATAATAACATTAAATCCAAAAACCAAAACAGAAATTAAGACTACCTTGTGGGCTCCGTCGACATCCAAAAGATACTCAATGTATCATACTGATGACATCAACTTTATTAACCCATACCATCAGCAAACAAAGGCGGTTATAGCTAGAATCATTTGTTACAGATTCTGAAACTGCGCGAAACAATTTCTGCAGCATGAATGCTTACACTTGGAGGCCACTGCGCAAAGAAAATTCGGGAGGCTAATTAGTGTCTATACGTTTGCCTTTTTATCTTTATATAAGAACTAATAACATACATCAATGATATTTAGGCCTTGATTCGTGATAGTTTCAAAAACAGCTCATTTGAGGTATTTATCTTCCAATGTGGTATCTGGTCACATTTCGCCTGTTGAATAAAGCCATTCATTGAGTGAGGAATTTTGATTGAGTATGACTGTGGAGAATTTATTAGAGAGCTTTCTTGAAAGAAAATGCGTGGTGATTGATATTTCAAGAAATGCCTTTCTAGTGATGATGATGATATTAGTATTGATTGATGAGCTACTGAGGAGTTTTGAATATTTGTGTATACATACGACTATACGTTGTACTCGTTTAAAGACTAGCACTGCGTGGCCTCATTTTGCTTTGTACATGTAATGCGTTTAGTATCTAGCGTTTAACATGAGGCAACATTTAAGTGCTTTTTATTTGTTGTCTTGGTATAAAGTAATGGCCCGTAGCGTCTTTAAAGTTCAAATGTTAGAAGTTCAACCTATAAGCGTGTAATTTTAGGTTTTGTTGATGAAATGTTTAGTAAGATCGGCTGAATGTTTATGACATTATTGTGAAATATTAAAAAAATAAATACAAAAGCCCAAAAAGCAAAAGCAGCTACGCAGCTATAGCTCTAAGGTTTAGTCATGACACAGACTTTCCCTGTATATGAAAGAAAATTGCTATTCTGAGTTTAATGCTTTTTGTCGGGCATTCGGCCATAAGCCAATACTGTAATCCACCCAGCCTTGTAAATCGATTGGTGATAACTTTCTTTTATCACTTTGATATTCATATATGATTTACTGAGATCTTCGCAATACTGTGGCGTATACGCTTTATCATTTGATGCTAACTTCTGAAAAACATGATGCCTTGGCTGAAGTACCGTACATCCTTCTTTTCGTTTATTTGTGCCGAGAATACGAGGCCGAGGAAAAAACTTTGGAGTACTTTCTAATTGAAATAAACAATACCTAATATTCTTTATCTGTTCGCAACTCCACTACTTAAATCGGCAGAATACATACTCTTGGCTTCTGTCGAATCTTGATTATTTGAGGCAATCTCTTTAGCATCATTTATCTTTCTTTATGTCGACCTCATTCTAACTGCTTAAGTCACTTTATTGCCTTGCGTATGACCCATCTTATATTGTCTGATTTATTTGCGTCTATGTAAATACATAACAGGGCGATGCAACCACCGTGTGGCGCGTCGTCGCCTCTTTCTTCCCGAAAACCATTTTCTCTAGAATGGCGCTTCGCCTTTAACGGCTTGAGCGCTGATTTGTCCTTTATCTGTTGCTTTCTGATTGAATACCAATACTGACATTCTACGTCACTTTTATTGATTTAAATCATCCCTAACAACGCTTGTCGAGCTTATCTTCCACTGCAAAATTATAAATAAATATTCATAATACCAGTCTGACATTACCTGCATGATACTTAATCATTCTCCATAACTGCCATTAATTTCTTTTTTCGCTACCGTACCTCTTTCTATGACTTCGATAGATACCGTAAACTTTCATTTGCTAGAAGTAAAGAACTTCCGCTCTCGGGGTTACATATATTTCGAGGCGACGGCTATACTTGGAAATGACATGTTGTTGAAGCGCTCCCCAAGCATCCACATGTATAATGCACAACATGTTGTTTGGTGTAGAGTAAATAGATCATCTAAACTTTGATTTTTCTTGGCAGTTAAGCCCCGCTTGATATCTCGTAACAACAACGCTTTTTGAGACGATCATTATACCGGCGAGGCTGCATATGCAGCTGGCTTCACCATTTGATACTTGAGCACGGCAAACTTCATCCAAGTCTAAATATTAATGACTACTTGCGCTTGACTGATCATGGTAGTACTTACTAAACCGTTCAGAAATAGGTTTAGCATAAAAAGTACCTACATGAGAAAGCTTAATTGGCGAACTCCCTCATTAATATACCTCTGTAAGTAATAAGCGAGACCAAACAAATTGAAAATGTTTTTTTAACGGGGAAACCTAGAGTGGTTGTATAGAAAAGGTACAAAAAATTAAGAAATGAAAGTATAAGGACACGTGAGAAGACAAAATCCCGACATGAGCTTGGGCAAAAGTCTGACTTACTATATTAGATGCCGGTAATCTGTTTGTGTTATACTTTTTCTTGGCAGTGATCCAGAACATCTCAGCCATGATTCACAGCACTTACTGGATTAATTCGATGCATTTATATGGTTTTTGGAAGGGAAGGATAATCGGTTGGGGTTTGGGAGAGGTGATTTGGGTTTGGTTAGGGTATAATTAGTCTGGAAAATGTTCTGGTTTGGTTGAGTATAATGGATGCATATATGGTTTTAAGATTTAATTTACTAAATTAATACTTGTCGTGAATGCGTGACAGGCCGGTGACAACGGAATTTGATTTGGAAAAATTAACGCCGGGACTAATTGCCATCAATTTGAAGTTGAGATTATGAAAAGGTCATTATGAAAGTTGGGTGATGGAATGGAATCCCCGGATGAGAAAGTTGGGTGATGGTTTACAGCCTTTAGCCGCTTTTGGCTTTTAATAGTTGAACTTTGACATAAATATTTTAATGTTGCGTAATATTTGATGAAAAATAGTGGAAAAATTTGAGATTTATTTTTTATTGATATATTTTCATAAAATGTTATAAAACACCAATAAATATTTATTATCGAGGATTATTTATTAAAAATCAAAATTCAAAGGTGGATAATTTTTCTGAGGCAGGGGAAGTACATAGAAACATATACATGTCTGGAAGCCAAAATTTGAAATTTGATAAGATTGATTAGTGCTTCTTTAAATGATCGAGATGCGTCTTTTTCGGCTTCAAATATATAAGAACTCGATGTTAGCGTGTGACTGAAATGATACAGGATGAGTATTTATTTGGGAAGTTTTCTTAATGTGGTGAGGACAAAGCGTGTTGGAAAGGCACTTGTGATGGTTTTGTCGGGAATTGATCCATCGGAAATGCAATAACGTCTGCGTCAGATGCGATGGGCGGGGGGGCGTTGCAATCTTATCTTTACATATGGTGGCTAAAGTAAGCCTAATATCTGGCTTAAATGCTTCCATAACATGTATATGGTGTCATTATTTCATGAAAGTCGTGAAGAATTAGCACATCCATAATCTTTTATGATATGTGTATTTCCCCTTGTGTGTTTTGATAATAATTTTTTTTTGATATTAGCTTTTACAATTCGATCCCACGTATGCATTGGCTTTTACCATGGCGACAAGCAACCATACTTCTAGTTCTACATTCCCCTACAGAACACTTCAGCTTTGAAAACACAACCAAAAATCATATATACTACAATGATGTGTTGATAGTGATCATATTCTCCTTTTTGATGGCTTGTGTTAAGTGAGGAAGATGTGAAGAGGAAATGTTTTGTTGCTCTTTGTTGTTTATTGGCAGAATATCATCTACCAAATTCAATTAATACATTTACTTAAGTTTTCAATACATAATACGTAAGTAGTTGCCCGGCAACAAATAGCTTGATGCGCTAAAATCTTCAAATAGCGATTCATCTCTCCTTCTGGCAGTGAGCCGAGGCGTGGTAACTCTTTTTATAATACCACCGGATGTCTAATTAACAAAAATAATAATACCGTTAAAATCTTAGAAAAACCGTGCGGGGATAAAAATCAAATGAAGGAAAAAAAGCTAGCGATATTCTTAATATCTTTACTGATGTTGCCATAATTTAAAACCTTATCATGAAAACCTACGTTTAAAATCTTGATTAAGGAAAAGGTACAACACGTATTAACAGCCTGTGACTTGTCGGCTTGACATCATTAGAGATTGACATAGTCCCTTATACTTAGATAACTTTTTAGAATCTTAGTCTTGAGGGTAACTTGGCATTAGAATATCAGTGAATTATCATAAAAATTGAATTCTTCAGAAGCATCGTTGACGTGTCATTCGCTTTTTGGGTAATGCTTGATAAATATGCGATTATAAATCATAAAAATTATTAAAGGGACCCCGTGACTTCATATGATAAATCACAAGTAATATGGATCTCTTTGGATAAATATGAAAAACATCGAACTTGACCGCATAAATTGTACAAAATGAATATGTTCTACTAGAACAATATACGTATCACCCCATACATTTAACTTCGTTAAAATAATTGCGTGATATTTTGCCACGTATATATCCTTCTTTTAATATCTTATATATGATACTTGAGGACGAATAATTCTTTTTGTATTTTCTCTTAGCATTAATAGGTCATTGTTCAAATCTGGTGATATTATAATATAGGATATCTTCAGTGTGACTTATCGACGATGTTTCATCGTAAATTTACAACCTCTTTTCGGGGAGTTTGATAATGTTTGAAGTCGTAAACATAAATTATCATTTCATAAAAACTTTACTCTGATACTGCATGTGTCTGATGCTGAAAATTGTAAGATCGTTGTATAACCGTCTTTGGTTGAAATTAGTTAAATATTATATTATCTTTAGATAGCAGTTAGAGGTTGTTATGCCATTTAAGCATCGAAAACTTGAGTGGAAAAAACTTGAGTAAAAAGGAAAAAAAGAAATGCAGTCACGTATCATGTCTCACAGTAGAGATCATCATTATCTCATTCAGCCCTGTCACGCTAATAAGCATAACATTGAGATCATCGATATAAATTATTGATAGAATATCGAATAACTTATTTACAGTGTTTGTCAATATTCATGATTATGCGATCATGTATCAGTTATATGATATACATTAGAGGTGGTACTTAAGACGAGTTAAATACTCTTCGGGGCCGAGATACTAGAGGTATATAACATGAATATCATTTGGTGAAGACTAAGCATTTCTATCATGTGCTCAATATGATGAATTTATACTTAAAAACATACACGATTGTCACAGCCATATATCTTTTCTGATGTATTTTAATTTTTAAATATGATTATGAACATCTTATCTAATGAAGAACTTTCAAGTCTGGGCATGGATTTATAATTCTGTTGATTGACTTGTGTATGCCTTTTATAAGGTATTTGATTCATCGATTATAAACATCTTGTTTAACTTAGGCGGAACTTTGAGGGTTGTGTGCTAACATAATGCGTGACAATTTATTTAACTTAGAGACTCTTTGGGTTTCTATAAACTATAATCCAAATCTTATAATATCAGCCCAGATATTTAAGATTAAATGATAGTAAATGATAAATGAGAAAAGATATACAAGATCTATGTCGGCTTACACTGGAAATAATTCCAAATATCATGCAACGTAATAAGTAGCTTGAATATATGTCTGATGGCATTACAACGTAAATTTAGAGGCTAAGCTTGTGGCAGCATGCGTATTGTATACTATTCTCCCCTTTCGATATTTGAAAAGAAGCATTGATATATCAAAATGAAAAATTCTTGATAAATTAATTTGATTTAGTATTTCCCAAGTATAGAGATGTCATGCCTTAAGGTATAATAATTGTTAAAAAATGCATCATTTGTGCATAGTCTTGAGAATATACTGATACCTTGTATTTGGAGGGTAAATATGGTTTTCGCGAACCCCGACTATATGGGTTTTTTAATAATAATTGGCATGAAAATGCGAACAAAATGTTACTACATAGTGTACTATTTCTAATGATCAATTGGAAAGCAGATGCTTATAATGATCATTTGTGAGTTTCTAATAAAGAAAATTCACTTATAGAATTAACTGAAACTCGATAGTTTATTGATTCTTGATATGTCTCGTATTAAATTTTAGTGTCTTTTCGGCATTAATGGCAGCGATGCAGAGATGGTCTAGTGCAAATGCTTGATATTAAAATTTCTAATAATTCTCGACTTTCGGTTTTACATAACTTTATTTTAGCTACTATATCTAAATGTAGTACGACCAGCGTGAAGCTTGATGGTAATTATTTATCAATATACCATTTACCGTGTGATGTACTACATGGCTTGATAAGGTATTGATTCTTCTTTCTTTGTTGTCTCGATCTTGTAACTGGCTTTGTGAAAGCATGTACTGAAAATTGATTGGTTTCTTTGAGATTGTGAGGAATACGGTGCATCTTTTCATGTAAATTCACGTTTCCACGACCATTGTTAGTTCTTAGGGTCTTGATTAATTTATCAGCTTTCATTGTGATAACATTTGTACTCTTTGTTGTCATGTAAAGAAATTTGTTCTTATCTTTTGAATGGTATGAATAAGGTGAGAATTGTTTACATGTCAATTTCTGTTACCAGAAAGATACGTATATTGAACAATTTAAATTCGTTATGTAATTTTTGGTAGGTGTGTCGGATATAAGGTCTTCAAATTACATGAGTATTAGTCTGTGAGTGAATTCATATAATTTATGTTGTTTCAAAATAATAAAGCGCATTGACAAAAATACTTGAGATATTAGTACCGACTTGGTGTATGGTATCGATTTTTAATTTCATGAACCCTTTGAACTGATATATAAAATATTATATCACATGGCATTCTCTTTATTGATGGGGATGAAATGGGCGTCGGGTGTGTGGCGTCGCAGTGGGCTTGACAGGCGGGACTTTGAGACCTCGGCCCCGTCGGACCCATAGTGTCAAGCAGGACGTTCATTGACAGTGGGCCGGCAATTAGAACCGGATGGTGGTGGCCCCAGACTGCAGGCCCAGGATTCGTTTACCAAATCTAGTCAGGTGAAATTTTAACTTTTTCGGGTCACATTAAAAGTCCATCATAGTTCCGTCAGAAGAATGGCTTTGGAGCAGATTTTGTCCGTCACTTCAGTTTGTGGTGCATAATAAAGGTATCTTACCTTTTAGTCTTTTAAAAAGTACTAATTGAAGAACTAATATCCAGATATTTAGGCAGTGATTAAGGGGGGTCTAACCTTTTTGTTGTTTTAGGTTGTTGATTTGTATTTGTAGCTTTATATTGATACCTTGCTTAACCGTTTTTTTCAACCAATGAAGGCTCATTTAGTCGATGAAACAGATTCTCTTATCTGCAAGGTACAGACGACAGACTACTATAGCGTATAGAGACTATAGGCTATAGGGCATGATTTTGAGTAAGAACTTTGTAATTGAAACATTTTTGAGTGAGATTAAAAAAATTTAGGCCAAACAATTGACGCGCTATAAAAAGCATTCAATGCTCCTTGTAATGATTTTTTTTTTTTAGAGGAGAATGTTTTTATAAGGCATACGTAGATCGGAAACACAGCACCAGGGTGATAGCAGGTAAATTTGCGCGATTAAATCTTGGCTAATTGTCAGGCAAGATGATTCGATCAATTTCCAAATCATATAGATAGATTCACTAATTGTATGTACATCCTATGTTTGATAATTAAAATTAAGAAATGAGGAATTATGTGTATTTGCACGTTTGTAGAGGACATTAAGAAGTATATATAGGTCACTCCATGCCGGAGGTGTCTGTCTAATGACAATTTGATCTTTAATCAAAAGCTAGACATAATTATCATGTTTCATCAGGTGTCCTATAATACACTCCATGTTCATCTAAGTATTAAGAAATTTGGAAAGATAAGTTCAATTGTTCCCTTGTCTCTCTCCTTTCGATTTCCCCTTTAGGATATCCAGATAGCCTTGTTTGCACTTTGAGTCAAAAGAATTTAAAGGGGGAATAATAACTAGTGGGATAGGTTACAACACGAAGTATGGCAAATTGAGCTCGATCTTTAAACATAAATGTGTAGGATCAATTTTTGAGTGTGAAATGGATTTGATATTCAAAGAAAATAATGTTGAGATTTGAGAAGCTTCTTAGTAGTTGGTCTTCTGTGTTCAATCCATTTTCTTTTGACCTTTCAAAATGGCAACTTTATGGCCAAGACTAGTTGGTTGTTGGTTGGAAAGATTGTTACATTTTATACATTTTCGAAATGAACCAAAAGGTAACAACACATGCATGTCTGAGAAAGGAATGACAACCTAGTTACCTCAACAATTGATCTGCCAAGTTGATGAGGTGTTTACAAATTAGAAAAGGGTAGAATTACAAGACTGTCGGGTAAGATTTTGAAATATAAAACCAAGAATGGAAGCTCTTTGTAGGGATGGTTTTGAATTGTTATATCTGTAGATAATTTTTTATTTTATTTTTATCATTCCCGAGATTACTTTATAGGATCTTTATATATCGTCATTTATTTATTCAACTACAACTAAAAGAATTACACGGTTAAATAATTCTCGTAGATAACCATCTCTTTAAAAAATTCTTGTTTATTTTATTCATTAAAAATGATATCTATAACCAAATGATAAATGCCATATACTCCGTTTATTCTGAGCAATAACCAGTCAAATGTGTAAGCATAATATTTTTAACTTGTGATTTTTACGCTCTTAATTGTATAATTCAATTTACAAGAATATACCTATTCATTATGTATGACGGGGCATTTAACTTTTGGCTTTATTTTCTTTCCTCTGGGATACTTTTTGGCTATTTTGTACGATATATACATGCATATAGATAGACTATCAACTATAATATGAACTAAACTAATCGGATCACGGCGTGTCACAAGTCATTGAGCGATACGATTACTTCCTACGATCACAAGATAATTTAATCAAAAATACTTTTATTTGAGAAAAGATGTGTCTCAACTTTTCGGGAAAAACTCTTCGTGTCGTATCATTATAACCATACATGTACATAACAATAATATGAACACTTTACTAGGTAGAAACATAAACTTTAATTGAATTCATAAGGATCACTTTTATTTGAACAAAACCATTCATACATATGTAAATATTCTTTCGAGTTAACAAGGCTTTTCTATAACACCCATCCTTTCTACATGTTCAATGTAAGTCTTGGTGTGGTAATCCCTTAGCTTAACGGATCCGCTACCATTAAGTTTGTACCAATATGCACAATAGAACCCTGTTTCTACACTTTTCTTTGACAGACAGAACTTTTGGGATACTTTTATTGGTTTTTGTATTAAGAAGACATGTGACATGTAGAGGTCATTATATAGTACTTCAAGTGTTTAAAGCGTCTAACATACTAAAGTCACCCATTATGTCTCCTTAATTATAATTCATGAGATGTAATAGGGCAGTACACACTCCCACTCAATTCTAATATTTAAATGTATAATAACCATCATATTAAAACCCATAATCTTAGAATTAGAATTTTAGTAATATGGACCATAATTAGATTATAATTAATTAAATAATCTAACAAAATCTACGTATACAGATGTAAGTATTTATATTTCAAATATTTAAACCGAGAAAATAAATAGTAATTCACTATTTAAGTAAATTTATAAATTATACTTTTGATTTATATTATAATTCATTTTTTCATAGTTATACGATCTCTTTATAATTTTTTAATAATAATAGATTTAAAAAGTTTTGTCAACATTCTCATCTTCATTTTCAAGGTTTAATAAAAGAATTCACATTATGTAATTATATTTAACGATAGAAAACATCACTTACCTCTTTAATAAAAAAAATGCAACTTATGTTATTTTTATTTATTGTTGGGAAACATCACTTCTCAATCAATAAGAAGATAAATTATTCATAGTTCTACTATTCAATTTTATTTTATATTCATTTACCATATTTTAATCATGATCAATCAATATTTGCACAAAATTGAATATAAAAGAGATTTTACTAATTCTCTCTAATTTTAACCACACAAACAACCAAAGAGTCTACAAATTGTGATGTCCTGTTCTGAATCTAAATACTCCAAATAAATTATATTAAAAATCAATGGAATAAAGATGACATGCCTTTAAAACTATATTGCAAGTAACATTTTTTGCTCAAAATTATAGATAAACCGAAACCAGGATTCTACGAATATAATAAAAATAATAACATACAAGTGTACCTTTCGCCGTGGATTTGGCAAGTGGAATAACTGAAACTTTGAACAATCAACGATTGTCTTTTAAGAATAGTCCACACCAACATTAATGAACCCCTCTATGAGCTTTTATTTAGAGCTCTTAAATATTAAATCAACGGCATTTAAAAATTGACATTTTTTCTCACCTACTAGTCGCCTAAATGAAGAAGAGGGAGAGAGAGAATTCTCAACTTCAAAAGTTGGAAGAATTGGTGCAAGTTTTTCATCTCCAAAAGTGCCTTTATATGCTCAAAATGCTACTTTGCTGCCCAACGAAATACGAAAACTCTTACACCTCCTTACAACATTCTAGAATATTAGAGTTTTAAGGCAAAAAACTTCTCCCTCTTTTTTCTCCATATAATCGACTAATAAAGTTGGTAAAGGTTTCTGTAATCTTCTCACTTCTTATCCCTAAAATAAAGGCAAAGAAGTACGCATGTAATATTCAATAATGATTCTACAAAAGAAGATTTCGGAACCCTTATCACTTTCCCATAATAGTCGAACTAGGTGAAATTTCAACAATTGAAATTTCGCTTCCAGTCGTAAGTTATAATCAGATTATAGTTCATTTTTAGTTTGTTGCTACAATATTTCCTCTAGGGCTCGACGAAATTAGCAATATATTAATTTATGTTTAACCGAACATCATATTAATATATAGATTATGAGCGGACCCTAGTAAGCCATCATAACCCCTAAAGTCAATCGAGTTACCTAATATATTAATTGTCCAACAATTAACATATGTCTGAACTTATTATTATTTAAATGTAATAATCGGTTGTACACCCAATTGCTCAATGTATATATATTTATGAGATATAACATCTCATATTTCAATACTCCCACTTGCCCTTGGATGATTATTTGTAAAGCGATTACTTACTAATCGGGACACATCCGACACGATCCTCGTACGCGATTTCCAACCGTCAAGCTATGGTAAGATTCAAGTCACCAAACTCCTTGCATCTATACTTTGTCATGCATGGCGACGTGATCTCAGTGATATGACCGAGGCTCACCAAAGAAATCAACATCGCTTCCAAGAGGTCTGCACCCAAACCGTTATATCCTAACAGACGACCCATCTTATGTACAAGATTTCACAACTACTCTTGTAGTATATGTAACTCAAGTCTTTATAACTCTCCGCCATAAGACGCTAGACAAGTGTCAAAGTACACTACTCCCCGTGAAAGTGAAGCCAAGTCACTGTGTCTAGAATCGCCATTTAACATAAGTTCTATGAGAAACTTTAGACACAGATATACAATCTTCTAAGTTCTCATGGCGGTCAATGTCCAATATCATGGTTGAAACCATTTCACACCATATACCTATGTGATTGACTGGAGTAAAAGTTCTCCCTTCTGATCCAAGAAACGGATCGTATTAATCAACACATACTAATCAATGACGCTCTGGCCCCAATACCAACACCGACAGTGGACCACGCATCATTGCTTTTCAGATCGACAGACATGTTTCTTGTTCGAGTCCTTTAACTCCAAAGCATTCTTAGAAAAATTTTATATCAGAATGGAATATTTCATTACTGTGGTAATAATGCATACATACAAATTATATATATATATACATATTGGATAATAGTTTGAAAAATAAATGATATATTTTATCAATTTGAAGCTTAAAATTCAATCATTGTCTTGCAATCATATATGATATATATAAAGAAAATTAGCTCCCACTATTAACACTAACGCTGATGTCCTTAAGACCCCAAGACTATACATGTGCTTATCGTGTTTGCTCGAGGCTGGGTTTGGGCTTGGGTGGATCTCGCTACATTATCATCGGCCTGAACTCATATCCTAACATCTCCTCTATCTAAGTATCTCCGAATAAGATGATACTTTCTACGCGCTGATCTGCGGATGTGATCTTGGTTCTTTAGCTCGAAAGTCGCTTCCAAAGTTGTTATATTTCATGTAGAGTAAAACTAATATAAGTATTATTAAGGACTATATACTCTATTTATTTTACTAATTACTAATCAATATTAAACGTGAGCATGAATTTTTTTAATCTCCTTTCATATCAATTAACTCTAATTAATTATCGCATCTACATTATAGATAAAACATTTTATTTAAGCATAAAACTAACATGTTAGATATATTATTATAATAAATAAATTATTTTTTGAAAGAAAATATCCAAATTTATTACTCCCTAATAATTTCAAATGATTGTCATCCTTTGATTTAGTTACTTCCAAATTTAAGCCAAACTTTACTTTTCATCCATAAACATAATTTCGATTAATAAAATTTAATGTCAATATTAAGCATATCAAAAAAAATTATTATCTAATAATTTTCACCAAGTATTATACAACAGAAATAAATATATTTGAATTGAACATTTAATCTGTGAAAAATTCAAATTCAAACCTTGACAATCTATTGGGGATGGAGGGAGTATTAGATATGAAACTTGATACTTATTTTATTTCAATTATTGAAATGTAATACAAAATATTACATAATAATTTAGATATATATTCCTTAATAGTAATTTTTGGATAAAATTATTTTTAATTTATAATTGAATAATTATCATACAAAAAAATTTAGCATGCATAGACTAATTCATTGCATTAAACGAATTCTACTTATTGTTATCATAAAATTAAAAAAAATCAAAGCTAAGATTATATCAACACTTTTATTTGTCGGGTAAAAGACATGAAAGATTTTTTATATAATTGACCAAGATGTTGATAATGGAAGATATGATAATTAGCATACATACGAAAGTTCTCAGAAACTATTACACATGTTATAAGAGAAATAGATAACTCCAACTATGTTTGAATTGTTACAAAAATTTAGTAAAAAAATTTTAATTATTAATTATCAATTGTTATAGAGTCCTTTTCAAACTTTAGAAACATGTTTTCCATTAATAGAAAAATATTATAATAAGGATAATATAATAATTAATAATATGAAAAGGAAATAAACACAACTCACATTTTTATAAGTAGGAAGATAGACATTCACTATAATTATCATTAACTGGTAGTTTTTTTTATAAGTGATTAACTAGTATCGATCAAAATTTTCATTCAATTTTGTAAAAATGAAAAATAGATATTCTATGAATTATTTTTTTAGTATCTCAATGATACTCTCTCCAATCTACTTTAATTGTCGTTTGATTTTTTTGAAATTTAACTTTGAGCATCAATTATTAATTATTTTAAAAAATATGAAATTTATATAATTGGATTCGTTTTTTAAAATACTTTCATAAGATTATTTTTTTAATTTTTTTAATAATATAATTAAAGATTAAATATTTGTCTCGATATGTGAGAAAGTCAATTAAAATAGATTGGAGAGAGTAATGTATAATTGTAATGTGCACAAAATGAATTTTTTATATCAAATATACATTTTATTTTATTTTTGAATTGAAGATACAGTAGTAAATTTGATGCAAATAAAAATGGGACACTGCTTGAAGCGGTGTTATTTCGCCGTCGGTGAGGGCGTGTGGGAGTCTTTGGTGAATCTAGTAGGGATGGTTTGACTATGAATCATTTCAGTTGATTTAGCACACACTTTAAGACAGGAATATGGTGACTCACTTACTAGATTCTGTGTCTCAGAGAACCAAACGGTAAAAGTGAAACACCCAAGCCCAAGGCTTACGTCAAATATTCTCGAAGCTATTTGGGTGCTAAAATAAATAACCATTTTTCTCCCCAAAAAAAAAGATAAAGAAAAAAGAGATGAGCATATTTTTCCAGCAAAGTTGTTGGCACAAACATCATTTTGGGTAAGTTTGCTTCTTTTGAAAATAACATCAAATTATTATCATCGTGGTCGATTTGGTTTTGCCTTTAAAAATATGATGGGTCAATTTATATTGTTGAAGACTTTTGATATTATTGGGATATCAAATTAATTAAGATCTTATAAATATATTCTCAAATCTCAACCCATGATTTTAAAATTGGACTTCTCAATATAGATATCGAATAAGCAAATACGGAGTATAATAATAGACTAACTAATATTTGAACCTAAGGATATCTATTATATTTTGTGAGTCATTTTTTAAGACAAAATACGAAAACCATGATAATAAAAATCATTGTTAATAAGAATATTGATTAAACTAAGAGAAGCGAGGAGACTGACTGACTGAGTCCGGGCTCCCTTTATTTGAATCTTCTCAAATGTAACTCCCTTGGAAGCTACTTATTTTACTAAGCAAATTCCACCTAAAGCAATAGAAAACATGGTCAAGTCTTCTCGAATAAAACTTTATGTAATTAAGTTATTTTACCAATGTCATTATCCTCCTTCCAATTATATACGGAGCTCACTATTTTAACAAATTTTCCTACCTAATTTAGATCGTTCCATCATCAAAATTATAGAAACACTCTCTAATACGAAGTATTCAAATTCATGGAGTAAATCATGAAACACTGAAGTTGACTATTCAATTACCTTGATTTCAATTTGAAAATTCAAAATTCATTTTGAGTAATCAAATCTTATGTATAATTTGAACGGGGAGGCTTATTAATTAGAAGAGCAGAAAATTTATATGCCCCGATTTTGAAGAAAAATCGTCATCTACGTTATTTCTCTGCGGCTTTCTAGTTCCTTGTCAAAAATAGTTCCCATCTTGGTTGGCTGTCAAAAGAAACAAACATCGTCGTGTGTCCGTTACTTTCAGCATGTGGGAATCTTATGACATTTGTCACGTTACTATTTTGTAAAACATTTTCTGTTATGTCTTGTTAAACGATGATACATTATTTGATTATGAAATTTTAATAAATTATTATAGATCTAAACTAGACACATATCATCTAATAGATCTAACAAACGATCTAATATCTCATTTAAAATAAGGTGATTTGTTCCAACATCATCAAGATATGTTTGTTAGTTTAATGTGTTATGAATCCATGGATACCACGTTAAAAATAATTATAAAACTTTACACGAACGTTGTTGATTGAATTTTTTTTCCACACACACATCTCCTCCTTCAACCCGATCAATATATTTTGGATCAAATCAATTGACAATTGGGACGCAAAACACAATTAGTCAATTTTTGGGGGTTGTTCAATCATTGCATGGATTCACTATTGGTTGATAAAGTCCAGTCATTACAAGAGTACATAATGCAGGAGTTGGAAACTTTTAGAGAAGTATATCAAAAAAGTGAAGGACACTGTCTAAATTGAAGCTTAGACGGAGAAGTTTCATGTGAATATTTCACCTCAAAATTTTAAGCAAACACGAATTTTTTAATTTTAATAAAACCCCATTTCCATTATTTCTAGAAAGTTGGAAAGCTCCCCACAACGAACACAGAATTACTATTTTCAATAAATAGATAGGATGGTACAAAAATCGAATATTTAATAGTTTGAGTACATATATTATATAGATTCTTATAGTCATATACTAGTACTACTATTATAGTATATAGATAAGAACATGAGAGAAAGATAGAACAAATTTATTATATTTTTTCTTCTTTTTTGTGCAAGTTTTACAAGTGAATTTACACGTGTTTTATAGGCAAAGTTTCAACATATTAATACTATTCAATTACTATTAATTTTACAAGTGATATTTCAACAATTATGAGCTATCACTTAGCTCCACAAAATATTTCAACATTTGTGAGCTATCACTTAGCTCACATTTATAACACTCCCCCTTTGAAATATCAAACATTTATGACTGAAACACATGTTGCCTCATTAAAAACCCCCGTAGTTAAAAAAAAATTTAGTAGGACAAACCCTTATGGGGCGAAAAGAGATAATGAAAGATGCTTCCCTCAATCAAACGGGGTAGGTCTTCAAAGATCTCGAAGGCGACGCATTCCAATACTCTGAACATGCTTCTTGAAAACTGACGTGGTAAGGTTTTCAGAAAGTCGCAACATTATCACTTGAACGTATATACTGGATATCTACCTCTTTGTTTCTTTCGAGCTCCTGAGTGAATGAAAAGAACTTTGGAGGAATGTGTTTGGTCTTACTACTTTTGATGTAACCCTTTTTTATCTGAGTAACACATGCAGCATTATCTTCATACAATATTGTTGGACTCTTGTCAACTGATAGGCCATATGTTTCTTATATATGTTAAGAAGTCACCGATCTCAAATTACTCACACTCTTTACTTACTTCCATGAAGCGGCAATAACTTCATAATGATTTGAAGAAGTAGCCACGAGTGTCTACTTCTGGGATCTCCAAGATATGGCAAGATTCCATATAAACATATCCTCGCTTGTGATTTAGCACATATGGATCCGCATAACAACCTACATCCGTATAACGTATGAAACCGGTTTTGTATTGTTAGGATAAAACAATCCAAGATCGACGCATTCTCGAAGATATCGAAATATATGTTCTCAGACAAAGAACTAAATCTAGTAAATTCACCGCAAAGTTTTACCAAAATTGCATACCAAAGATATACAATGCTCAAATCAGACTCAAGTGTACGGTACTTCAAGCATCAAGATCCTCTTCATTTTCTTTTCTTAGGACGGAAGCGGTCTTTTTCAATATTGCTGCCTTCTACTCCATTATCGTGTACATTAAAAGGATTTAGCTTTATCCATGTTAAACCTTTTTAGTACTCTTTCTATATAATTCGATTGGTGTACTAGTATACCACTTTTAGTATACTCAATTTGTAAACCAAGACAAAACTTAGTCTTTCCTAGATCTTTCATTTCAAATTCCTTCTTTAAGTAATCCATTGCTTTTCAATTTCATTATTAGTTCCAATTATATTTAAATCATCTACATAGATAGCAATGATTATAAAATCGAATGTTATTTTTCTTATAAAAACACAAGGGCAAATAGGATTGTTCACATAGCCTTGTTTAAACAAATATTCACTTAACCTATTATACCACATTCGTCCGGATTGCTTTAACTCATACAATGACCTTTGCAACTTAATTGCATACATTTCTCGGATTTTATGTTCTGTGTATTTTAATCCTTCCGAATTTTCTATATATTTTAGTATCAAGCGCTCCATATAAGTACGCAGAAGAAGACCATAAGACGCAT
Source organism: Lithospermum erythrorhizon (assembly GCA_019722365.1). NCBI lineage: Eukaryota > Viridiplantae > Streptophyta > Magnoliopsida > Boraginales > Boraginaceae > Lithospermum > Lithospermum erythrorhizon. The sequence continues at coordinate 907,805 of JADFUC010000776.1, read as the reverse complement.
ATGTGATTATTAGATAATCGTTGCATAAATTAAATAACGAAAAGTAATGACATCCATAACAAGAGAATAAGTTACCTCAGGGAATGTCATTGTCCCAGCAGGGCGTAACTGATGGTTTTTCAACAAGACTTCATTATTCCTTTCTGCCATCAAAGCGGGTAATGCACTAATCGGTAGTCTTTTATATCCTCAAGCATTCTATATTGTTCTTGCAACAAATATTTGGTGGATGCACATAAACGTTGAAAATATTTTTTCTCATTTTCACCTTTACTTGCCAACTTTACCATAATATTCTAATTGGTGGATAATTTTAAACAAGGCAAGTAGTCAGAATCAACAACACTTTTAAAAGCTCTCGAACCTCAAATTTCTTTGTTCAATCTATCAATCACGCAGTAAAAGAACTTTCCTCGGGTATCCAAATCTTCAGCTTCCCATAGCACTTTCTGTGATCCTCTACATTCAGATATTCTAATTGTAGAGCATCATCAAGATGATTCATCATTAATCTTAAGGCTTTAGATTTTTTAATGAAAAGTTCTTCTTCTATTTTTTCTTTTTCTTTTTCAATCATTTTCAATGTTTCTCATTATCTGGTTCCAAGTGTAATTTCTCAAGCCCTCAGACCGAGATACCTTATAAGTTTGTCGCTCCAAGACATGTAGTCATTCTTTCGAGGTTTCAGAGAGATAAGCTTAATCTTATATTTGGACATTGTTATTTCTAAATCACGAGAGAATATAAGTAATATTTTATTCAATATTACACTCATGCATTAAATATACAAATTGAAATCTTATTCAATTACCAATACCATGGTCACTCTTTATGAAAATTTGTATCAAAATAAAAATAAATAATCCAAGCTAAGATTAAAAATGGTAAAATGTCAAGTACCATAAATGTTATATTTCTCTTACCTATGTCTTCAACATTTATAAAATCAGCAAGAAAAAAAAGAGAGAGAGAATGAGAGTGATAAATATAGAAAACATCCTTCAATATTTTGAAAATATTATAAAATACTTTGAGAAGGATGTTTAGAAATGTAAAGAGGAGCAGCATTTATAGAGCGAGATTTTATGACCATTTTATTACTTGCTATTACCATCTGAGGATAAGAAATAATATTGATTTTACTGCTAGAAATAAGTGGGAAATTAAAAATTAAGTGTGTTAAATATGACAGAAGCCGTTAGAATGCAATAGTCAGAATAATATATTTATGATCGTTAAGAACACATATGGTAAGATAATACATATGATTATAAATAAATAATTCATCTCAATAACAAACAAAATAGATAACACTATAGTATGATAATAGGCAGGATTTGTTTATAATTTCCATAATAAGATGCAAAATTAAATCTCATATAAGTATGAAATTTATCAATAACACATAATCAATATAAATGAAAAATTTTATCATCTAATAAATAAACAATTATTTAATTTTATTTGTCCAATACAGTTAACGAGGATGAATTTTATTTATATCCATGATGTTATAGTATAAACGGCGATGAATTTATTTATGTCCACGATAATGAACGAGGTTGAATTTTTATGCACAATGATGTTATAAGTTGCACGTGTATTTAATTTTATTTACGGCCCACAAAGAATGGTGATTTTAAACTTCCACAAAGTTGTAACGGTTAGTATCACTACTGCACTATCTTCTGCGATAATGGGATTCGAACTCGATAATTAGTAAGTTAGCATCACTTCTCGAAATTATCTTTCGTGATAGATGAGGATTTAAACCTCTACATAGTTAATAAGTAAACAAACATGATATGGAGATCTAAGTCTCGATACAAAATAATAATATCTACATTTATTATAGTATAACTCACAAGTTGTCAGCTTTTACTGCTATAATATGATTTAATAATTCACTCTAGTTATAATGTCACTGACGGATCGCCAGCTTTTCTATAACAAGGTGAAATCATATAATAATAATAATAATATCCGCCTTGATTATACTTATACTGGCTGCCATTCATAATAGGAATATATAACAAAATAAATATCAAAGCCGACATGATAGAGATATACCTCTGCAGTCGAGTACTACCTCGAATGAGATGACGTGTTTGATAATCTATTACAAAAAATCTAATATTTAATAGCTCAAATTAATGTTTTATTATATTATATAGATTCTTATGGCCAACACTAGTATTACTATTATAGAAAATACATAAGAACATGAGAGAAAGATAGAACAAACTTATTGTATTTTTTTCTTCTTTTTTGTGCAAGTTTTACGAGTGAATTTACATGTTTTTTATAGGCAAAGTTTTACCATATTAATACTATTCAATTGGCCATCAAATACTTTATCATGTCATATTTCAATACCATGTGAGCTATCACTTAGTTTCACAAAATATTTCAACATTTATGAGCTATCACTTAGCTCGCATTTATAACATAGGGTAATTTAATTTATTGAATACAATTAATACAACCTCCAAACCGTACTAAACACTTGCTAGCATATTCTAGTGCCCCATCCTAGCTTGGAAATAGCCCACAACAATGATCATGAGATTAACTACCCATTATGCTAGTCTTTAATCTACCAAATTTACACTGCATTTAAAACATTTGGCATATATGATCCAGAAGGGGGTTTAATATTTGAATCGATGATAAGTTTACGAATTTTGCTGAAAATAAATTACTACAATCATATATTTAATTCTTTATTTGTATCATATTGATCACCATCTTATTAACCGTGAAATTTAACGTAAGTGAAAATTAATTATCTATCGATTCAAGAAAAATCAAAATTGAACAATATTATAATATCATCATAAAATTGCACCCATTAACATAATTCATAGGTATATAAAATTATAATCCAAAAAAGAAGTTGTACAATGGAATATTTATGCAAACTTCTTTGGATCCTTCTCTTAGTAAAAGGACAAAGGTGATGAAAATAAACAAAAAAATGATATTATTTATTTAGTACTACATCAATGAATAATTAAACACACGCGCCTTCTCACTTAACATTGCATATCTTAATTAATCTTTCATCAAATATTTATTTGTTACTTGAGCTACATATCTCATGCATATATATTGAAAAAGACATATGTTACACTAAAATAATAATTTACCGTAAAATATAAAACGAGTATGATTTTCATGTTACAATAAGATCGGAATCAATATATCACACGGCCTTATTCAACAATTCTCATTCAAACTTCTCTCTCTCTCTCTCTCTCTCTCTCTCTCTCTCTCTATTACACAAATGAGAGAAACATCTTCAACTGTTAACTAGATGACGACATCTTCCTCGTACATTTCCGTCATGGTACTTCTCCTTATAACACTCACCTCCACCCTATCTCCGTCGCCTACCACCCACGCCTTCCCTTCGGCGGTACTGCTCACTATCGCCGTCAGTTCTCATGGCGGCGCCACCACAATCTGCTCCATTGTAGCTGAACAACCCATTCAGCAAATCCAATGCTTTAGACAAAACCAAACTGGTCCAATACCAGTTTTCCCCTCCATCTCCTTCGACTTCATTGCTGGCGGCGGAGATGTATTCTGCGGCGTACGGTCAGGCGGCGCCGCCTTGCTTTGCTGGGACGTCAACTTCGTTCCAAAGAGGATTTACTTCAATGAATCTGCACCTCTGGCAAGTGTCGCCATTGGTGACTCGCAGGTAGGCCTTTGAACGAGTCGAAATGGATAAAATAATTACATGTTTGAACTCGGTTTGATAATTATCGAATTGAATTCTAAACTTATTATTCGGGTTTTATGTAGAATCAAGTGTCATCGAACTATAATATTTGTCATTCTTGTGATAATTATCTAGTCAAGTCCAGTCCAACCTTATTATTCGGCTTTAACATACAATCAAGAGTCTTATCGAACCTTGTATAAATATTTCCTGATTCGAGTTGAACCTTGCTGGATTTCATTCGATATCAACTTAGTTTGAGCATTTTCCTTAATAAAATTCGATTTTTCATTGGATTGCAGGTTTGTGGTTTGTCAAGCTCCGGTGATGTTGTTTGCTGGCGTGGCAGCTCATTTTCTGGAGTTGGGGTTGGCTCATTTCGATCAATTTCATCTGGGTTGGGATTTTCTTGCGGTGTTCTTGAGAGGAATAGTAGTGTTGTTTGTTGGGGGGACAATGCTGATATGGCTTCAAGGATTCAGGCATCGTTTGTTAATACTTCGATGGAGAATGTTTTTGTCGGTGGGAGACACGCTTGTGGCATATCTTCGTCTGGATTGATGATTTGTGAAGGTAATAATGATAATGAATAGCAATGTTCAGTCAATTCAGCTATGAATATTCAGGTTTGGCGCTTGGGGCTAATCATAGTTGTGCTATTCGAGGATTGAATAATTCGGTTGTTTGTTGGGGTGGTAATGGCGAATTTTCGAGTGATTTGATTGTTGGTGTTTCGTTTGAATCGATTGTTGCCGGGTTTGATTTTACTTGTGGATTAACGTCTGTTAATTTGTCGATTATTTGCTGGGGACCTGGATGGCCTAATGGATTGTATCCTTCTGGTAGTGTTCTTCCATTAGCAAAGATTTTACCAGGGCCTTGTTTGCAAGAAAATTGTCAATGTGGTGTGTATCCACAATCTCAAGAATTGTGTTCTAGTGATGGAAATATATGTAGCCTCTAGGCGAAGGTCCACCTTACTCCTCCCTCGCCACCCAATTCGGCCATTGCCACCCACCGCTCATATTATCCAACGCCTTCATCACCGAGTAGAGGGCTGAGAAGGGGTTTGTTGGCTTTCGCCATTATTGGATCTGTAGGTGCATTTTTGGGAATTTGTTCGATTATTTATTGTTTGTGGACCGGTGTTTGCTTTGGAAAAAAGAAGATTCATAATTCAGTTCAACCAACCATTACTGCTCGTAATAATAGTAATAATAACAATTCAAGTAGTAGCCCTACAATTTTTTCAAGATCATCTACTCTTGTGAGGCAAGGATCCAGATTAATGAGGCGCCAGAGGAGTGGACCTTCGTCAAAACATACAGACAGAGGGGCTGAAGAGTTTCTGTTATCAGACCTCAATGCAGCTACTAATGATTTCTCTTTAGAAAACAAAATTGGTGCTGGAAGTTTTGGGATCGTGTACAAAGGGAAACTGCCTGATGGTCGTGAGGTAGCAATCAAAAGGGGCGAGATGGGTGCGAAAATGAAGAAGTTGCAAGAGAAAGAGAGTGCATTCGAATCAGAATTAGCATTCTTGTCCAGGCTGCATCACAAGCATTTGGTTAGGCTTGTTGGCTATTGCGAAGAAAACGAAGAAAGGTTGTTGGTTTATGATTATATGAAGAATGGAGCCCTTTACGATCACTTACATGATAAGAACAATGTTGAAAACAGCAGTAGTTTGGTGAATTCCTGGAAGATGAGGATCAAGATTGCACTTGATGCCTCTCGTGGGATTGAATATCTCCATAATTATGCAGTCCCGCCTATAATTCATCGCGATATTAAGTCATCTAACATACTTCTTGATGCAACTTGGACTGCCAGAGTTTCTGATTTCGGGTTATCATTAATGAGTCCAGAAAATGATGATGTTCAGTTCAAGCCACAGAAGGCAGCCGGAACAGTTGGCTATATCGATCCAGAATATTATGGATTGAATGTTTTGACAGCCAAGAGCGATGTTTATGGTTTTGGGGTTGTTCTGTTAGAACTTCTAACAGGGAAGAAAGCCATATTCAAGAGTCCTGAAACTGGAAGTTCACCAATAACTTTAGTAGATTATGCAGTCCCAATAATTAAGCTCGGAGAGGTCGAAAAGATACTGGATAAGAGAGTTGGACCTCCACCAGATTCAGCCGAGGCCGAGGCAGTGGAACTGGTGGCATATACCGCATTGCATTGCGTATATACACAAGGAAAAGATAGACCAACCATGACGGATATTGTTGCTAATCTGGAGAGAGCTGCGGCGCTCTGCAATTATACAAGATCCGATAGCATATCTAGTGATCGGCTTTCCATTGTTTCAGAGTGAAATATTTTAAACACAGCACAGAATTGCACTTGATTTTTCATTGTTCAATATTCTCTTGTTCACTTTCTTTTCTTATTTTGTGATCAAATTTTCTGATGTATAGATCAAGAGAGTTTCATGCTAACTCTAACAGACATAGTGTAGGGTTTCCTTTTGTAAAGGTTAGCTGGAAAACAAAATTTATAGTTCGTTAAATGAAATTGATTTGTTTACATTAGTGTACATTTGCTCAAATGCTCGATCAATTCGATGTTCTCATTATAAAATTTACTAATAATTATTCAAAGAAAATTTTGGGAACTTATAAATATGTTTGTTCAAAATGAAATGGGAATGGGATTGTCAACAAAAAGATGGGAAAGGGGATGTACAGGTGCTGGAGATTTATGATTTATTTTGATTTTTTCAACCAAGATAAGAACCATAATTGTTGAACCCTTAGGGGAATAAAAGTCAATAAACAAGAACCAGACCTTGCCACCTTGGTCATGTGGTCCAATTATTTTGAGTTTCCATATTGCATTGTTTGAAATTGTCAACAAAATGAGTCATTACCTAATTCTCCATTTGGTTCACTTGAAATTGTGGAAATAGGACACTTTCATGAGGACTTTTGTTAGAAGTACAATCAACAAACAACACTTTGGTTTAGGTGGTTAAGATTAGTACATTTAAGTACCATTTGAACCCAAGTTCTAGTATCTTTGTACATTTTATAAACATAAAACATTTTACTCTTATAAAATATTTTCTTATAACAATCTAAATGAATGTTGGATACATAATTAATATCGATATCATATATCAAATATTACCATTAATCGTTTAAATCGGATTCAAATAGTTCATGATTCCATTACATCTCTCTAGTCTATCCCTATCGAACAAAATTAACAACTCATCATTTTCTTTCTTCATCCCTTGTCTACTCATCATTTCATGTCATTTTGGATCAAAACCAAACTAACAATAAATAATATAAAATTCAATTTAAATAATAAAATAAAGTGTGTGATATATGAATAAGTATGGAGACCCTACAATTTCTCCACTAAAAGGATTTACCTGGATATGCAATCGTTATGGCATCGACATAAACAACATTAATGAATTTGATTTGCCGGTCTCGACCAACCTTTCACAATAAATTGTATATTGAAATTAAGAGATAAATGTCAATGGACCGGTGAAACAACTTTCAAATTTATTTAGCCATGTGAAACGGTTTTAGGGAATAAAGATCATACACTATTGCACATGGATGTATATATATAATTAATTATCTTTACATCATTCATTTCCGGCTAAACCAATAGGAAACAAAGATGGAGCATTTATATGTAAGGATAAACATGATATAGATTAATAAATAAACACAAATCCTGATAGAGATTCTATATAATTGCACAACAACATCGAGTTTACAAAGCCTGTATAAGCTACTTTAAAGTAAGTTTAGACACAGAATGATAGCCTTTTCGAGTTACAAACTCGTTACATTGATGGTTATTTTATTCCATTAGCATTAGTGTGTAATCTATTAACCATCACATTGTACTAATGTAAACTTCATGACTTATTTGAGTAATAAATTTTATATAACTAGAATGCTTTCATCATTCAATGAATATTAGGTGGGCTCCAACCGATTCCTGGGCTTGGGGCCCAATCCTCTGCCCCAGTTCGTCCCACTTATTAGTCCTGGGCCGGGCCATGTCTACATGGAAGTCAATAAGTCATAGCCTATAACGCTTCAAGGGCCTCCTGTAGTCCTTCCTTCAAATTCACCTCCTCTTCTGTCGCCTTAAACCCTGCAATTATAATTCAATATTATGAACACGTGGAATAATTATATTAAATATTTTAATAAACATATATACCAGACACCACAAAGGATGTGCCAACCTCATATTTGTTTTTCCTATCAATATATCATCCATTATAAAAAAAAAATAAATAAAAAAACTATAAATATTTTCTAATTCAATTATATGTGAAGTATTCTCATCACTATTTCTTCATTAAAGTAGGCAAAGTATAGTATTCCCTTCATTCTTTTTCATTAAATTAGGCAAAGTATTATTTATGAATATATACACAATGACAAAATTATGATTCCCTCAAATAGAAGAATCTAAAACATTTATTAAAAAAAAAAATTGAATGATGATTTAGTCAAACCCATCACTTATTAAACGAAAATAAAGTGCATAACATTTACGAGAACGTGGGACATTTGTCAACTTACTAATAACAAGCCTCCCTATTTGACTCAACTTTTCTTAGTATTATAATAAACTTCAACTCATGCTTCCAAATATTACTATTTTCCCTCCTTTAACTTCCGTTTTTATTCAATTTCTCTAGTTCTTTATTAGTCTCCATTGAAATAATGAAGTTCTTGAAATGTGAAAAAACACAAAAGATATTAATATTAAGATGGATAAAAACCATGTTTGTATTAATGACTATGTTTGTTTCACTTATGTTAGTTTCAACTCCAGTTATCATTGTACTTGCTGATGCTCTTCTTCCTTCTGCGCTTTTATCTGCCTCCCTATCTTCATCATCTTTGTCCTTCAACACTCTTTCTTCAAACTTCAACAACTATGATTTTCGATATTCGTTGATTGATATTCCGTTCATTTCCATCATTAGGTCGGTCATCATACTATGTAAGTACGAGTTAACTCAAGAAAACTAAATTTGTAGTGCATTCGTCGTAAAAAGATTGTCGAGTTTTGAATTTTGAACTCAAATATTTTTGTTATTTTGTATATGGGTATATTGTTTGTTGAAAAATATATATAAAGATAGTATTTTCAGTGCATAGTGTATAATGATAATTTTGTTTCATATTAAAGTTATAGTTATGCTTGTTAATTCGGAAACAACCTCCTGTTATTACATGCTTAAGGTTACATACTATTCGAATACTCTCTATCCTCGCTTCGACGAGAGCTTTTTCATAGACATAGGGCATGTTGATCAATGTTATGCGTGTCAATTAAGGATCGACCTAAGACTATCGTTTTTTGGGTGAAGGCAGTTAGCTAGTAACTTGAATTTCTACATATTTTTTGTTGGATTTTGTCAATGTTCTAGTTACTCATGGAATTGATTTTTGATTTTCACAGGTGTTTATAGTTTGTGTGACGGAGCTGGGAGGTCCCGAGGTCCATATTTGAGTATTGCTACAATGTGTTCGATGTCTTCTTTGGCGTTTGTATCGTTGAAGGCTTCGTATGTTTTTAGCAATGAAACTGTTGAGAGCAGTTATGTTAGATTGGTTGAGGTTGCATTGTTGTTCTTGTCGTCTTTAGCTTTCGCGGTTGGACATGTAGTTGTGGCTTATAGAATCAGTTGCAGAGAGCGACGGAAGCTTCTTGTCTACAAGATTGATATTGAAGCTGTAAGTAATCCTTCTCAGAATGTAACATTCCTACCTTTATTTGGTTGCACATTGTAAAAAATGCAGGTTGAATATCGTTTTCGTTGTGCATTTTAATTGATCTAGATAATGTTATGTAACTGTAAAGTGGCTGTAATCTGCTTTTGTAACTTCGAGTTCACATGAATTCTTTTCATCCTAATTTTATCAATGCAGGTCTCGGCATGCAAGAATGGATTTCCTAGATATCAAAAGTTACTCAAGGAAGAAAGAGTCAAATGATCAGATTGTAAACTCCACAATTCTTTTTTATCAGGTATCCAAAGGAAATCTGCAACCCATTTATAACCTCAAGAGGAATGATGTGGTGATATGAGGCTAGACGATATATAATTAGAATTTGTAGGTGTATAAGATAACAACCATTGCTACTATTAAAAGAAAGATAAAGCAAAGGATGAAGAAAAAGAAAGATGAAGGATAGAAGACGACATATCTCAGTATGGACTTTGAGTATGCCTGAATCGCCTCAAAAGCACGGCATCTACGGAACATTAAACTAAGGGTGCATTAACCAGAAATCATATTTATTTCACCATTGCTTAAGAGCATAGCACGACATTCATTAATCGAAATGTAATATAGAAAATTGAATTGCATAAAGGAACTTCCAGTATTACAGACCTACGAAACAAGAACTCTCGACAGCAGCTCATCTAGTGCAACCTTACAAGCAACAATTGAACATTTACATTCGCTTGACAGAAAAAGAACTAGGAATTTACATCAAGGCTTGTAGTAACAATTGTTCCCGAAGAGAAAATTTCATAACCTTCACCACATGGACAATTTGAAGTGGATGATTAACCCTCTCCTTCTTTTTCAACCCAAACAGCCTCTTGATGGTCACTCAGTCTCATCCTACAATAGAAAAAGGGAAAATTTCAAACAAATAAACTCAAGCTTACATTTTCACAGAACAGTATAGTATATTACATCAATCAATAAATTAAAATTACATAAAGATCAGATTCTATAACTCAATGTTTGAATAGATTTGATTTTACAAAGATCAAGTTTTTCTCTAGTGACACTTACATTTTCACACAACAGTAAAGTACAATAAATCAATCATAAAAATTAAAGTTATAAGTTCAAGATTCTGAGAACTCTATATGTGTCAAATAACAGTAAATTATTATACTAAAGATATGAATCATACAAACTGAAATTATAAAAGATCAAGTTTTTCTTCTCACTGGCAAAATGGCAATTAGGATAAACAACTAATTAAAATTTCAATTTTTACAAATAAAGAAAAAGAATTGCCAACATTTAAAGAAAAATAAAGACCTTAGAATTGTTATTATCTGTATCAAGATCAGAGACATGATCTTCCCTCATCATCATCTTCTTTCATAACTTCCCCTACCCAATTTCTTTCATTTCTATCCTATTCTTCATTCTTTTCAGCCTCTGTAAAATACACAAATCAGATTATACCCTCTTAACACTATCCCATGACTCTCAAGAAATCTGTACAAACAATTATATACCCTACATCCCTAAAATACTGTCCATTTTGTTTTTCATATCAAATTAACAAAAAAAATTGCGGTCTTGATTGACAAATAAAACTTTAATTTGAATCAAACTTATAAAGTTAATAGCAAAGCATGTTGAAAATACTACATTTTGATAAAGCATGAAAAGATGAAAATCTTCAAAACGTGATAATCTTTCCTCGGGATGGAGGAGTATATGGAAAACAAAGAAAGAAAGAAAAAAAAATGTTTACCTTTGAATTAGGACTCTCCTCAGAAACAGGGGAAAGTGGAGGAAGTGTTCTTGGCAAATGAGACAATGGATCATATGCTACAGTTGGATCAGAAATGCTCCCTAATAGAGATGACAAACAGCATGTGATGATGAAGTAGTTTAAGTCTTTGAGTTTGGTGAAAGAACATTCACCACCATTTGACCATTTTTAGTATAATAAGAATCACCTAAACCACCCCTTTTTCAGTGTTCCAGAAAATGGCATTTCATTAGTGTAAATAGGCTCAGAATGCAACGGTTGAGACCCAATGAATGGTGCTTTGTTTTGGTGGTGGTGTAACATTCCAAGGAGTTGAATTTGGAGGAAACAGATTAATGGGTTCTCGAAGCCAAGATGGCTTTGGCTTTCGTAACCGGAGCCATTAGTAAGTGGAGGAGAGTGATGTTTTCAAGAAAGGCCTTGCGATTTTCTTGCATTAATGATTAAAGACTTTCTTTAAGAGTACCACATTCTCTGTATTTCTTGAACTTGGGACGGACTTCGTCATGGGGCGGGGGTGGGGTAGTAGTGGGGTAGTGTAGTAGTGATGCATGGAGAGGTGTTGAAGATCTGAGTTGATATTGTGATTCTTGAGAGCTCATGGTTTTTTTTTTTTATCTCCAAACTCTTTATCTTTGGCGCTTAAATTTAACTGATTTATATAGAGGTTCTTGAGAGGGAAATAAAATTAAAATATTATTATATCTGTTTTATTTGTTAAATTATTTTAGAAGTAATTACCGAGTATGATATTTTATGGCATGTTTGTAGGAATTTCATATGTTTAAGTAAATATTTGTTACAACAAGATAGATATAATCTAATTTATAGGAAAATTTGTACCCAATAGGTTGTTAATTTGCTAAGAATAAGTTTTGAGTATGATTGAAAATTATCTAAATTTTATCTAGTCACCTCAACTACTAGGAACATTTTAAATTGACATCTAAATCTCTTAACTTTTCAACTTTTTAAATAGACACCTGAAATTTATTTTTGGGATTTGAGCTTTCGAAAAATCGATTGAAGTTGTTGACTTTAAATTCATCTCAACTCAAGAGTTGTTACCATATCAAAATATTTGATGCCAAGAAAAAATTTTAATAGTTCAAAATACTATAATAAAAATTAACTATTATTAATTTTTATAAGCAATACTCTCACAAAAGTTCGATGTCACTACAAAAAATATTTCTTATTTATAATAGTTATTAATTATATCATTACTAAAATAAAATTAAAAGCAAATAACCCCAACACTACCCAACTAGAATACTGCTCTAAAAACACAAAACATTTATCAAGATCCAAACTTTTTAGTAAATCAATTTTAGGAACCAAGACCTTTGATTTCAAATACAAAGAATAATACAATTAAGGAAGAGAAAGACTAGAAAAGAACCAACATTGTCGATTTCATCAATCCACTTCACCGAGCCTCCAATCGAGCCGAGCCTCCAATCGGCATTGAGTTACCCACATTGCGCCATCGGGATTCGTTAAAACGCATAATTGGTTAAATGTTCTACTTTGAATCTCAAAATCAATCAACTTAATAATTTGGTGCCTAACTTTTGGTTGTTGTTTGTACACAAAGATTAAATTTTTTATCATTAACTATATAAAGCTTAGTTTCTTATTATTAGATTAAATATTTGCATAAAAGTGTGAAAGAAGTTGGTGCTGTGAATGCAAAGAAGAATTTTTATTATTTATGATGTAGATACAAAATAAACTACTATAGGGAAAATTTCAAACAGATTATGCTTTATCAAATCGAAGTAGATCGACCGTCCAAACTACGTAGCTCCTAAGCTGCCATGGACGATTTCATAGATGTCAATTTGGGATTGATTTTTTTTAGTATCGAGAAAGTTTCATACGAAATAGCTGACTTCGGCCATTTTAATTTCGACAGAAATTTCTGTGACGAGTTGATGATATCCTGGGCCTCGATAGACTCGGCATCGTCCTGGATTGATACGGCCCGAGTCGGACAGCTAGCAAACAGATTTACGTGTTGGTTGCGTAGACAATTTCGTGGCCTCGACTGATCCCCCCGATCTATGTTAGACTTCATGGACTTATCGCAAACATCATACGCTGGGACTAGCTTTGAGTACTATCAGGGGACTTCAGAAAGCGATAAACTACAACCTTGAAGTAATTTCGTGGATTACTGGATTCAGAAGATTCTTGAAACCGCTCTCTTGCTATAAAGCGCCGATTTACCGTATAAAGCAGGCAACCGTATTCAAGTCTTCCTCCTGCATAGACTAAGAGAGCCAAGGCGGACACGTGCGTATTTAATCGTGAAGATGCGCCGAATCATATCATATGATTCAAGAAGTGGAACTGGGCTACTGAGAGCAGGGAAGTTAATACACACAAAGATTGTCGATTCATAGTTACGTGGGAAAGAGAGTCAAAGAGCATCTTCTTATATAAATGAAGCACCCCGCCATTCCTAGGTTAACCATGCAAATCGCATGCTAATATTACTTGATCCAAAATGAACCTGCTCTTAAGAAAGCGTGTTAAAGCCTACCGTACCTGGCCTCGTAAGTTTGTGGAGTTTGCATCTTCACGTCTCTATCAACGGTAAACCAAGCACTGCCTCAACCATGGACTGCATCGCCCATATACGACGTGCCTCGCATCAGATTTCAACCGGTAATGATTCCTCATTGCCTCATAGGTGTCGGGCAGGAAAGTTGGTAATCATTCCTCACATTTCCACATTCATCTACAATCCGAAATGCAAGGCTGCAGGTAAACATCTAAAAGAAATTTAACCTATCTGGACCGGAGCCTTCACTTCAAATACCCCTTACCAAATCCCCTTTCAAGTCTTAATGTAAAAGTAAGAATTATGCTACAAGAAAGATACCACTAACGCTTAAAATTAGTAAACAACCCTGTGAAAACATGAAAAAGATCCGCCGATACTTACGACGCTTTTGTAGAAAGAGCGCATACTACGCATTAAAATGCCGTTAATAGAACAAAACCATTTTGCTTCCTTTTGAAGAGTTCATGAACTACTACAAATGCATGTAAATTGTAGCATCCAAATTAGATGGCATTGGTATTCCTTGCATTATATTGGAAGTAAATACCATTGTGCCGTGGAGCAAATAATTCATTCTGGTGCTCTCATCATGGAGATATTTTTGTTTTCTTGATTGATAAAATTATTGATTGCCAATTTTATTAAGTTCATTGGTTTCATGATCTTATTCATGTGCAACGCACATTAGCTTTACTAGCTAATTGGTTAATTGTTTTAAGGAATAAACACACTCGCATAAATTTCTCCATTTCCATATGTATCAATAATCTAAGGCAATCTCAAGATTGTAGGAATAGAAGTCCACAAATTCCAATATCAACATTGTATATGCCAAATAAGATAGGTAGTCAGGGTGAAGCTACTGTAATTGCCCAGCTCAGTACAGCATAGATGCATCTAAACACATATAGTGAAGGAAGATGTGATAAATTTAAGCAACGATAATAGGCTGAGTAGAGATCTCTCTGTCTGCATCTTTTGGGGAAGCAACAGGATCCACCTTCACATCATCAGCAGTTGCAGCGGAGGCAGCGTGAAACAAAGGCTTCAAGTGCGCTGGCGTGGCATGCTTAAGTTTTACGAGTGTCTGCCGCATCCTAGATAAGTCGGTGGGTTTCCCAGGCTTGGGTCCATGCATAATGGCAATGGAAGGTTTCTTCTCCTTCTCCTTACCTTTCTTCTCTAGTACAGGGACCTCATTGGGGATGAGCTCTGCAACTGACTTCCAGTAATCTTTATCTGCTTCAGCATGGAATTTTTCCAGACTAGCCACGAATGCCTGGTAAAACAATATTCAGTTAATCTCCACAACAACTTAGTAACAAGAATTATATATCAAATTCAAGGTTCTTTGAAAATATCAACATCGGATACAACAACCAACCAGACATTTATTTTTAATTTCTTGTTTCTTCACATTCTCCATAACATGTCTCTATATGATAAACACACTTCACTAAGTTTGCACCTCAGCGCCAAAGAAGACTGGCCAGATATAATGAGAGCTCAAGATTAGTCTTGTTAAATGAATGAAATATAAAAGCTATTATAGAAATGTGTCACTGATTACTGAGGGGCACTCCGGTGTGTATTGGGAAAAATTGGAACAGTTGAAGGGCTGTTAAACAGAGAAAGAGAAGACTGCACGAAGTACAATGGTTACTGATAGAGATTATACTAACAATATATGGCAGAAATTAAGTTTTTGGAAACTAAATGGAAAAAGGAGCAGCTGATTATATAAACTGTGATGCGCTAACATACCTAATAAACCATAATTCAAAATTCATTACTGGAACAAATACTAATTGTTACCGTCTCCATCTCCCTGTTCATGACTTTGTTAGTCTCACATGCAGCCTGTCTCTTCTTGTGAAACTCAATTTTGTACACATCCGCCTCTTCAAGAATTTGAGTCAATAAATGTTTCTCCCTCAATTCTTTCTCCTCCAGTCTAGCTGCATTTTGCCTGAGCGCCCAACGATTACATAGCAAGAACTAAGAAGTTATAATCTACAAGCAAAACTCATCAAAAGGTTGGATTCCACAAGTACATCTATTCATGGTACCATAAAACATCAATTTGTTTGCAAAAATAGCTCAAGAGCAGACACTTAAATGGTGATAAATCAAGCACGACGATAAGCCTTAGTTACAACAGCCAGATAAGATGGCTCGTATTTACATGTTGAATCAAGTGTGAACCACTCTGCACTCTATATATACTGCAGACACAACTCAATACAAGAATCATCGATCAAAAGTTCATATGGAGAGCAAAGTTTCAACCAACAATACCATTAAAAGTTTAACACAATCGTTACATTCAAAGTCAAAGTTAGGTGTGTTAATTAAGGAATTAAAGTTTCTTAATTCTAACCATTGGAATCAAACTACACATCTTTTCAAAATGGAGGTACTATTAGAAGTTGGAACAATAGCTTCATCTCCACCATTTCTCTTAGAACACTAAAACAATCTAATTCTGTATCGAAAACTAAGTACTCAAAAACCCACTTCAACAAATTAAAAAAGTTCAATTTTTAAAATAAATACGCATACCATGATCAGAAAACAAATAAATACATATAGTAACACTAAAAACTTCAAACATAAACTCAATTCAACCATAATTGGACCATTTTGTATTAAAAACTAAATTTACAAAAATCCTCTTCGAAAAATTAAAAAAGATCAAATTTTTAAAGCAAATATACATACCATATACATAAAACAAATCAAACCATAGAAGATCACTAAAAAAATTGAACTATAAACTCAATTCAAATACAAAAATTGAACAAAAAAATGAATTTTTTAATATAACCTTCTCCATTCCCTGAGTACAACCCCCTCTTCAGTAATCATTTCAGGTAGAATTGGACCATTTTGATCAGCAAGAGTGTTGATTAAAGGTGGTGAAGATTTAGAGTCAACAACTGCTTCAGTTTCACCAAAATTTGGGGTTGACCCAAATTGTTGATCAGCATCAAAGCCAACGTAACCGTCGCCGAACGGCTGAGCCACGGCGGCGTCGAGGTGGTCGAATTGGGTTGTGAATTCCGACGACATGGGGGGCAAAATTGGGGAAGATGGAATGAAAAAGTGTTGTAATGAGTGATGGAAAAAACAAGAAACTGTTTTTAAGGTTGTAATATTTGAAGTAGGGCTTATATCACCACTTGTAAACACAAAAGCTCACAATCCATCAACTATTTTGATGGTGTGAGGTGATGCGTGATGTCCACATAAACATCATTTTAAACTAAGAATCACTTAATGCTTTACGAGATTCTGCAAATGGAATTCGGTTCGAGCGGGTATTGATAACTCGATTGGGTAAATACTTTAATAAGTCGGATAATTATTCGATGTTTTTAGGTTATCAAGAAAATAATTTA
The DNA here is from genome assembly GCA_019722365.1 of Lithospermum erythrorhizon. Classification (NCBI taxonomy): domain Eukaryota; kingdom Viridiplantae; phylum Streptophyta; class Magnoliopsida; order Boraginales; family Boraginaceae; genus Lithospermum; species Lithospermum erythrorhizon. The sequence goes on along the minus strand of JADFUC010000776.1, from coordinate 890,572 downwards.
TTTTCGGTACCAATGAATATCGGAAACTCGATCGGCTAAATATTTTATCAAATTGGATGATTATTTTGAATATCGAACAAATACTTTCTAGCCGGTACGACTCGATAATTAATTCGGGTGGAGTATACCGTGTCTGGCTGTCTGCTGACATCTTTATCTTGGGCTTTATTGATTCAAGCTCTTTTTGGACTAACTCAAATATTGAACTTGAAGTTAAATGGCATGCAATGGTCTCTAAGCAAGGCTAAGACGAGTCTATGGCTAAAAGAGATGCACAAATTAATAACGTGTATGGACTATGAAATAATGAACATCAAACTATCTAAAAGAAATGTTTAAATCGAGCTCAAGTTGAGTACAAATATAACCTATGATTCAGTAGCCATGATGTTGCCCCACTAGTATTGATAGAGTATGGAGAAATAGATATTACCAAGTACAACATGCTAACTAAAACCTATGATTCAGTGGAACAAACAACTAATCTGGTCATACTAAACTTCAATCAATAACATGACAATCTTTGAAGTATAACTATCTTATCTTCACCAAAACCAGTTGTTTCGGCTATCAACAGCCTTCACCGTTGTAGACACCAATGGCATCCTCCCAAACTCCGCTACGAATCTATTAACACATTCTGTCCTTTTCTCACTGTGGCCTCCCAAACTACTAATCCCTGTCGAACCAATCTCAAATATCTTCCCTGCATCGAAGTACAAAGGCAAAATTAATAGACTGTCGTAATAGTCCAAATAACCCCAAGCGGAAGAATACATTGTAGACGCTTTGGCTATTAAGAAAAAGCAGTACTATTAAATAGGTTAATATTTGCCTCAACAAGTCGTGATGCCATTTCATTTCTTCCTACATGAACATCCACTATACTAATATTCTGCAGTTGAGTTCTCTGCATAATTTAGAAAGAAGGAAAATGACTTCTAATACTTTAAGTTTTGTGGTTACTTCATATTATAGATTACCATACGATGTTGCCCCCCCTCAAAGTTGGGGTGAAATTCATTCTATCATAGCCATCTTCCTGAATCATTGCTTTTTAATAAATTGAGTCATTGATTAACAAACTTAAGACAGTTCATATTTTCTGTTTCTTTGGTTCTTCACATTTCATTATTATCAGCTGAACACCTATCTTCATATGCCATCAGAGTACACACAAGTCTATAACATAAAGAAGAAATGATATATGCGATAACGAACCTTTTACCCATATAGGAGGAGCACCAGATGCATTTGCAACAAGGAAAGACATCGCGATATCTTCGCAATTCCTGCTCGTTGTTTTGAAATTCAATTAAAGTTCAAATAATCGATGTATCTGTTAATGGAAGAGGAACCAATAACAATATTTGCAGCCAGGATAAGAAACTTAACCTGTTCTTTGTCACGTATTCTCGAATTGATGCTGGCATTTCATAGGTGTACAAATTTAGATACTTCTTGTGGAATAAGGCAGCTTTCGAGAGCACCATGCTATATGTTCCCGTCCACCATACTGACCACCAGCCTCCATAAATAAATTTGCCTTGATCTCCTTTCTGCATGAGGTTCCCGTGAGTCAAAATGGTATGTGTGGCATTTCAGATATAACACAAGGAGGCTTTCCTATATGCAAATTCTACCATGGCAAAAGAAATTATGAAATTAAATTGCAAGCAGATGTACTACACGATATTTGACACTTAAACCATCTAAGTTGTATGGGTATATGCCACGACTGTAACTCAATCTACTCTAAGGAGAAGACATGCATTAAACTTCAGTAACAACTTCCTCTAATGAACCCTGAAATATCTCGATATGATATAAGCCTGTTGAGTGTAACATTGCATTTTCTTTCTATTTTTGGCTCTCATTCCAATTATGTCACTCGTACTTTCCATATCCATTGATGTATGAAAACAATTCTTGGTTCAGATTTTAAGCTGCAATGATTGAGATCACCTACCGATTTGTCTACCCAATGTACACGAGGAACAAATCCGACCATTGTATCAGGGGCACTTCGCCAAACACTAAAAGCCAATTCTACTGATGAGCAAGGGAATATGATATCATCATCAATCGAGAAGACCACATCTGTCCGCAGATCTTTGATTTCTTTAAATCTGTTATTTAAACTGTCTTCTTTGTTTATATCAAATTTCAGCTCAATTTCACGACCATCTTTTGAATGCAACTGTACAACACGATTTAAATATTCCACAATGGAATCTGAAGGAGGATCAGGTTCACTCCATACAATACGAATGGACTGAAGCCCAGGACATGATGCATAATGAGAAATGGACTTCTTCAAAAGATCATTTCTCTTCCAGGTATTAATCAACAAGGCATATCCTTTCCTGCATATGAATTTCAATTAGCATCCAAGAAGTGATTATTCCACAGCAAAGTAAACCGATTGATGAATCAAAAACAAAATCATAAATAGTGCTTCAAGAGGCAAAAGTGTATCCCGTATAATAAGCAGGCTAGCAAACTGAGGTTCGTTACAAAGTAAAGATGGCAAAGAATTACGGAGTACTTTAGTAAGCCAAATGAGCACTTGAGTCACCAATACCAATAATAAGCTAAAAGGTAAGGTATGTTTCTTTTGTTGAAGTTTCTAAATGCTACACATTTGATTAACTCCAAATTCCAATACTGATATTACTATGTTTAGTTGTTTACCATCTGGATTTATATGCATAAGATAGATAAATAAGACAAACAAATGATCAGCTATAAATGTAAGACCAACTAAAGGAGTACATATAAAGAAAACTGTACTCAAGGTGAGTTACTCAAAATCAAACCGAACCGAACTAAACCAAGCAACCCTTATCTACTAAGTGGGGTTGGCTATATGAATACTATTTCTGCAAAAATCGAGTTACTCAAAACACACTTATATTTAAAGAACACTACAATGAATGAATACCAATAATACCAACAAATTAAATCAGAGTTTGCAGTGTTTTATTGCTACTCACTTGGGAAAAGAAGATTCATATAGAGCATCTGAACCATTCTTCCACCCAATAAACGTCGTCGTACGACTAGCTAACGCAAGTAGAACGAAAACGATGCAACATAACAGCAATAGCTTCACCTGAGCAGATCCAACGGCTGAGATTGCTGCATGCCTCCATGTCCTCCGGTTCAACACACTCTTCCTCATCATTTACTAGAAACTATACTAACCAAAGTACGAAACTACTAGCTATGTTAAAGTGGTCCCGAATCACATATATTACTCGCAATAATAAGGCCTGATTCGAGTTCTTGAAATGACAATGGTCGAAATTTTAAGGGAAAACATAGAAAGTATACTAACTAAACCACTAATGATGGTCAAGTGGACATGACTAAATTCGAGCTCTTGAAATAATAAAGTTTGAATTTTGAAGACAAATAAACAAGAAAATATAGTAACTAAACCACTAACTAAAACTACTATTATTACTCGTAATAATAAGATTCGAGTTATTTCAAAGGTCGAAACTAAATCGAAAGTATACTACCTATTGCTTCCATAAAGATTATTTCTGGATTAATCTGCACTGAGTTACAAGAACACTAGTCATGTACGAGCTAACTCAGTCCAAGATCTATATTACGCTGCCCAATTCACCATATGCTCAAAAAGATTAATTTTATGAATCAAAATGTTAACTTTATACTATAAAAAGATAGTATAAATGATATACAGATATGGGTATGATGAATTTAGTAACCATGAAGCTAATTTGGATATTCAACTGAAAAACGAAGAACCAAAAGAAGAAAGATTGTGGCTTTTTTGGAGAAAGATTTAGGAATAATGTTCTTGGGTTTTGCAAATTGGTGAAATATTGAATAAAGTTGGGTTTGGCACACCCAAATCCTATTTTTTAAGTGAAATGACAATTTTGTTCATAAATATAATTTTATCAACTATAATTTCGCAAATGTATGGCGGTGAATATAATTATTTCACATCTAAACCTTAAATGGCTACAACACCTCGTGTTTTGGGGAGATTTTGCACGCGGACTTACGCTTAATTAACGAAAAGCTATGGAAACAATCAGATTAACGGTATCTTCGAGTCCATATCATCACAGCGATATTGAAGTATAATTTAATCGCGCGATATATAAATTGGATTAGTAGTTTGTAGATTTTATTAATCACTTCAACATAAAGATTTACTCCTTTACGAGTGCTTTTAACCCATATCGCTTGAAAATACGAGTATTGATAATACTAAGACTTTTAATTCTTTACCAATCGGTATAATGATAAAGCTACGTTTTTAATTAATGACTTCACTAGATGTGACTTGTTTTCAGAAGTTCGTTAAATTTGTTGATTTGGCTGCAATAAATTGGTCACCAGAAATTTGTGACCATTCTCTATTTGGAATATTTAATTTCTCAAATTTGGATATACAATTAAAATTTCCGTACTTACAAGTTATAAGTGATGATTGGATTACTATTAGCAAAATATTCTATCTTATAGACTGCTATAATGTTAGTAGATGTCAATCGTTACAAGGAATCATCGATTTATCATAACATAACACTCTGAAGTGACAGATCTTCAATTATCAAATTCATTTCATAATTTCCGATGGCATGGCATGCAGCATACACAGTAGAATTACAGGTGTTGATTCTTGATTAACAGTGTAATAGACTTTTTGGTTAAGTTAATGTAATTACAACAGAACAAATTAGTGGAATCTATTTGTTGTCCCTATTCTATTTGTCAAGAAAGAAGTACGTATATAGTATTATAAATGTAGACGGTCAAAATTGTCGATACTTATTGGTAACATCTTAATCAACTTTGTTTTCATTCAAACTAGTAAAACCAAATAATCTTTAAATTGGATATGGACATATGGTCATTCATTAGCCAACAAAATAACAGACACATCACACATTCAATAATACACAGAAACATACACCAACTTTAGGGGAAAGTGATTAGCAAAAAGGGTCAAACTAAAGCATAACAAGGTTCATAGTTTGCTTTAATATTGATATAGTAACACAGTATTCTGAAAATAACATTGCAAAAACACAGGCAGGTCAAAAACCTAAACTTGAATAAGAAAATTATAAGCCAAAACATGTCCTCAGGATCGATCACCGCAAGATTATTTTACTTCTTCGACTTCTTTGACCCCCTGCAAATGCGAAATAATCCATGATTAGATCACATAATTTATACCACGATCAATGCGAGCACATTATTAGAGACTACTTACTGAGTAGGTTGAGCAGCAGGGACTGCAGCTGGTTGAACTGGTTTCTCTCCTGTAGGTCCCTGTAATACAGCAAAATAAGTGACACGGGAACTCATTAGGTAAAACTCGGGAAGTGCTCTAATATTGCTATTAATGCAAAATTAATATCCTTCCAACTTTCGATTCTACAGTTCTGCATTATGTTCACGCCATACTCACTACTAACATCTACAAGTGATGAATTCATAATCAACAAATAACTAGTTATCATATTCTATATATGCTCATTACTATTGAGTATTTATTATACAAAAAAGGCTCATCTTACTTGGGCAAATCGTTCTTCCCTCCTGGCATGCTTCCTTTCCCTGCTTGCCTTGTTCTTGGCTCTCTTGGCTTCAAACTGATCAGACAGGGTCTTCTCACGTGCCTTCTCAGCCTTTGACTTGTGGATACTCTCCATAAGCACACGCTTGTTCTTGAAGACGTTACCCTTGACCCTCATGTACATATCATGATACATATGCTTGTCGATCTTCTTTGCTTCTCGGTACTTGCGCAGCAAACGCCTGAGAACTCTCATCCTTCTCATCCAAAGAATCTTAGTTGGCAACCTAGCCTCTCTAGTACCCTTACGCTTACCTAGATGAATCACACAGAACTTTAACATCATCCAACAATATAAACTATACTCAATTCAAATCAGGTTCAAAATAACAGGATTTACCATATCCAGAATGACGACCCTTCATCTTAGCAAGCTTCATCCGGCGAGCACGCGATCTTGAATGAATTTTAGTTGGCTTCCTAATGATGAAGCCATCCTTGACAAGCTTCCTAATGTTTTGGCCTAACATACAAACGAACTTAAGCCAACTCGATCTAAACCAAACCAAGCCTAATCCCACTAATAGGGGTAGTCCATATGAATACAAAGTAGTCTCCAATCAGTTAACTCAACCTAACAATAAATATACCATATGACGATGCCTAATCACCAATCAACAGACAACATCCTAGTTATCGAAAAAATAAATAACAGGTAACAACAAATAGCACAACAAACACATCAATAAACCATATCATCACATCGATTTAACCAATATCGAGAAAACCAATCAAATACAAGTCCACCACAAAGTAAATGTATTCAACAAATTATGACTCTCATACACCCCCCCCTTCATTTAAAATAAATATTTTGGACGTTGGCAAACTAAAAATAGCTTAGAACCATAGCTCTCATCTCATTGAAATAATCAATAAACAATTAATAAGTGCTGCACAAATAATACTAGAAAAGATTGTATTTTTACCCTAAATTACTATAAACAATATCATTTTGATTTTTTATTCAAATAAAAATTATACGCGTCAAAGTAAGACATCAAACTAGACAACATTTTCGGGATATGATATATATCGATTAAGAAAATATATTTTTTATTGATATATTTTACATAAAAAAATGTACGGTCAAAATTCGACTATGAAAAGATTGTATTTTTACGAGAATTGGCCATGGAGATTTCGCTGACTTCATTGGGGTCCAACCAGACCTTGCCATGTCCGCATTTTAGTACGCTTGCTGAAAGCCGCTTCTGTAGCTTTAGCGACACCATTTTTGCAAAAATGATAATGATGGCTGCTAATGTGGATTTTGATCATTTCTGTTATTTAAGCTTGTTTATATTTTATATCAACCTCTAGGGTTTTCTTATTGGGTTTATTATTACATCCATTTAATGATGTTAAATATGTCGGGCTATTGTTTAGTTACGACTTACGAGTTACAACATAAACCTTAAAGTTACTAGCTTTATTGGGCATGTATTTTGGACACATTGTAATACTTTGGGCCTGAAGATGGGGCTTTCACCAATCGAGTATATAATATAGTGGGAAAGTGGGTATAAGTAATACATAACCGATTTGGTTCGTCAACTTCGGTTTAATATACTTCGAGCTCGTTTTTAGGTCTAATCTTTAACTTTACAGCTAATCAGCTATACACTTTAACTTTACATGGTCAGATAATTATTTGATTGTTTAGGTATCAAGGAATTTTGAATTCTCGAACTTGACTTGGATACCAGTCGAGTCATTTGTTGACTGAGTGTTAAGTGGGTAACAGGTTATTGGGGTCAACTTGAACAAACATCATGCATGCATCAATAAATGGGTTATGAATTTGTTTTTCGAGTTAGGTTGAGTGTCTAAGCAATCTTTTCTAGTTGAGCTTGACTCGATTATTAGTTCGACCGATGATGAGGCGGGATTGTTTGTATCAAATACCGAGCATGTATTTCATTATTTACAGAGTTACATACATGATACACCATTGTGATTATGAATCTCAACCATCTCTTTGATTTAGACATTTATGAATTCAGTCATATAGATACTGCAAGCATTTTATTTGAGAGGGACCTTGCAACTAACTCTCATTAAAAGTAGACTCTATACGAGCATTGTAATGCACTGATTTTCTACGTTAGAAGAATATGTACACAACTCTATTTGAAGTCTTCAAACATAAATGATTAATCTTGAAAATATTGCTTTCCTAAGCATTATATTAGTGTTGTTTTTCTACTTCTTGATGTTCCATGATGTAATTAACAACTTGATAGTGATTAATTACTACTACTACTATTAAACTTGATCACTAGATAGGATACGCTCTAGAATTTGAAGGCAGATATGATTTGCAGTTGGCATCAAATTCGTCACCACGATGCATTAATGTTATAAATAATCATTCTTTAAGAAAGTTTATTTATTCCCAATTTGCATTTGATTCCTTTCGTTATTTGCCATCTAGAAGCATCAAGTTTCCCTAAACTAACCCTATTATTTGTTTTCTGTTGACTAATCTCCAATAATTTTGCAAGTGGAGAGATGCATATCATTACAAATAATTGATTTACTTCTCTAAAGTGCCTCAGCTTTCAATATAATTAGAATCAATTATCGTTTTTCAAGTTTCGTGAATCTTCCTTTAAAGATAAACTAACACGCCGCATCGCCTTCCTAAAAATTATAATAGTGATTTAAAAAAAATTAATAAACGATATTTTTCAACTCTCCTAAAATACTCAGCTCTAAAAATTCTCACACACTTCCAAATTTGTACCCACTCATAATATTTTTCCCATTCTAATCTTTCCTTACATTGTTCTAGATTTAAACGTATTGTTTTTATATCAATAAATGAGAGATGCAAATGTTTTTATATTTTAGGTGAATAATGAGAAAGCTGTTAAAATACATATATAAAAATCTAACCCCTAAAATAATAAAAGTAATGATTTTAGATGTATTTTAAAAAAATTTAAAGGAGTTGATGTATACTATTACACTATTATGGCAAGTGTAAAAACTAGAAACTGTTTGAGATGATGTGATAGGATAATTGTCGTTTTGACTTTCAGCAATTCAGACTTGCTTAGTCTTATTTGTTTTTATATAGATAATGCCTCCAAGGAGGATTAAAGAATATGCAATAGTAATAGTATTTGCCCTAGAGCTTACATTACCATGGTTGGCTATCATTCAAAATAGAAGTACTTGGATTAAAATGTATAGTTTGGTGTGTTTCAATTTATTATATATTATAATGAAATAGAATGATATATTGATATGATGAAGAGTATTTTTAAAATATAGCCTGCGAACCGCTTATCCGTTGCATTTAACCGCCGAGTTTTATTCATTTTATTTTATCCACAGTTCTCCGCCCCTGCCTTAATTGCTAGTAACAAATGACAACCACGAGGCATCAATAAGCCACCATACCGAAAGCTTCAAAGTTCAAGACATAAAGATTACACTCAAAGTTGTCAGAATAGGTTTTATTATTTATTATTTTAGCATTATATCATATATCTCATAAACGGTATTATTTATTTTATTTTTCATGATGTGCATATTAATGAGTATGTATCAGATTACATGTTAAATAATTAATCAAATAATATGAATCTCACCATAAAATTTAAGCACTCAGATCAAACCAATTTTAAAGTTGTAAACTTATCACAATCACCGGGCACACTAAGCGATGACAAGGTACTAGCACGCGAATTTTTTTTTTTAGCATTTAATAAACGGGATCATGCCAAGGATTTCCACTAACGCCAAGGGCTTCGACGATCATTCCAAATAATAAGTCGGGTTTAATCGGGTCGCTAACCGGTGATTTCCACTAACGTCATGGCTCGCGATACACCGTTGTGAAAGATCCCTCAGTACGCTTAGCAAAGATGAGTTATGTCTGTTTACATAATTGGTTAGTTAATCCCATCGCTATGTCAGTTTTTCAAAATGTATGCACATTGAAATTCCAATATGGTAGATCTTGCATGCTAATACATTTAATGATTTCGAGTATCAGTATTACTTTAAAATTTATTTTATAAGTGCTTATTATGATAGATTGCTAAACCGTTGTCATTTACATACTTATTCTTGATTTGAAATGACCGCCTAACCCACCTGTAAACTGTCATACCGCAGACTGGTAGTTGCAAGCTCAACAACTCGAACTTTGCTGACCGGTCTCGAACTGGCGGGATCGTTTCGCCAGAGAGAATGTATACGTTATTGAACACTGTGGTCCCATCCGCACTCAAATGACACAAATAATGATAGTGGCGGGAAAGCCTCATGTAGCATGTTCCTGATGCTATGATGCCTAATGTCTTATGCTTAGCTAACATGTGAAATACGCTGCTCCAAACCTGCATGGTAGCGAAAGCATAAGTACGTACTTAAAGAACTCCGATGAGTTATTCAAAGGAAGCTGAAACGAGATATGATTAATCGCTGTGCTCTCATTGACAAAGAAGTCGGAAATGGATGTGTCAAGCGAGCCAACATGTCACTAAAATGATACAGTTTAGTCGAACGACTCAATGTCTTCTGGGCTCGTGTTTCAAAGAACTGGCTAAAAACCTTATCCTCGAAATCTCTCCTAAAAAGTTCTCTAGCTCAGGATGAACTTAACATGCATAAAGTTTCGAGCTATCTCTCTAAACAAACCATAAGACGATCACTAATGTCAGACGAACTGGGAAGCGTTAAAACTCCTACGCCTTCCGCTTGGTGGTCCAAAACAAGAAGAAATTCAAGAAAATTTAACGGTAAAAGCTAAGGATTCAAAGAAATCTAAGGTTAATAAGATCAAGCAGCAAGTGCAATGCCAGAAAAGGAGGTCAATGAAAACCACAACAATTCTCTCTTTTCAATAGTCTCTTTTGACCTTTAGTGATTGGTGAAGCTTTTGAATATTGTATTGTCTCTTTTATGACAACACTTAAAGGGAATATTATATCTATTTTATGATACTAATTGCTTGTCATCGCTTTTGTCATACAAGACACCGTCTTACTTCATGCCATTATTGTTTATCTTTACTTTCAAGACGCCACAATGAAGGCTCTGAGAATATGCAAAGCATGCTGAGAAAGCTTAGGGACATAAACGAGAAATTCAATAATTTAACAAAATATTCCTGTATAACATAATTGCTTAATACAAGAATAATGCACTCACAAACTAGTTCTTAAATATACGCAATCAAGTAACCACAAACAAAAGCAATACATCAAATTATAACATATTAACTAGGTTCATAATACTAAATCAGCTGGTATCTTCACCACCGTATCACACTCAAAAAACATTACAATTAACACACAAAGTAACAACAGCAAACCTAAAACCCACACTTTTCATCCGGCCTTTTTCAACTTTTCACTCATAACAGACCTATGGCAAACCGGGTCGCCTAAATGCATTCCTGTGACCCCTCGATGTTGAACAAACATGATCCGCGCACCTGACAAACCTTCTTCCTGGATTCTTCTCTGTGAAACTTACCCACTCCATAGCTGTGTATTTCCTATTAATTAACACTGGGATTCGACTCCTCGCGGTCCCATTTAAGATTTAATCATACATTTCGAGTTTATATATTTCGAATTATGAATTGTTCAATTTAGGATTTCTTTCAATTTGGGGAAGACAACTTCTTATTCAGACCACTTTAATCGGCAAAGTTTCCCTCCAAAAGGTACATTTACTAATTTGCCCTCCACTTAATCTATGCGAAATTCACTCAAAGATACGCGAGGCTTATCAAAGCTAAAGTGAAAATTATATTTTTTAATGTCGAAAATCGCATGAGGAGCATTCGGTTAATGTAAGCTTGTGGGAGGCAATGACAACAAGAAAAGCATAAGGATGCGCGTATAAAGAACTAAAACCATAAGGATCGATGGAAATAAATTCATAAATGGTAGGAGCAATGGCAAATTAGCCAAAATAAAGAAATACAAATATGTTTAAACAAGTTTGAGGTCTTCAAGTTCATTTCCAAATGATTTTGATCCAACTTTGTAGGTCTTTACTTTCCACCCAACTTATGAGATTTCAACCCTAACTTAGGAATATCAACTTTATCTATGTGTATCACATGACGTGATTTGGTACATCATTCGCTTAATACAAAGATAGCATGACAAACTTAAAGATAAAAAACATAGTTATTTATTATGGTTTAGTTTTTTTTTTTCAGAGTAGTTAATGTTTTATAAGACCCTTCATGAATCGAACCTACACTTCTCATACGAGGTCAAGGAGCAACTATTGGGTAGATGTAAGCTCAAGTTATTATGAAGCCAGTTTATATCATACATTAATCTAAGAGTAGTATATATAGAGCCTTGTGGGGTGGGGTGCACGCATAGTCATACGCTTAGCCAGCCGCATGGTTGTTTTTTTTCCTTTTTTTTAACTCGATAATTAATATTCGATTATTTAATAAACTCTAATCTTAATATCAAACAATCTTTATTTTACTTGGGTTTTTTTTGCAATTATTATCTTTTATAGTAAGAAACTCAAACTTCGATAAATTAATACTCCATTAGTTTAATAAAATCTCTAAGATAATATTTTTCTATCTTACTACAGACAGAGCCGCTTAAATTGTTTTTTTTTTTAACTCTATAAATTAATACTGACATTTAATAAACTCTCTAAGATAATTTTTTCATTCCGACCATGGAGTAGAAAAGCAATTAATAATTCGTGTTTTTGTTGTTGTTTTTCTTTTTTTTTAATTTATAAATTAATAATTGATTATTTAAATAAACTTTGTAATCTAATATTTTAATGACACGCGCTTCACTTGTTTTTTTTTGCAATTATTATCACTACAAGAGAAAATAAAGAAAAACGACTCACCCATTTCGCCCTTCTTGTCGTTAGTTAATATACGACGAGTTTTGTCGTTTTGCTTTACGCATATGTCGCCGTTTTGTCTTTTGTCGATTTTGTCTTTGTTCGCCATTTTTGTCTTTATTGCTCTTTTCAGATTGTCTTATTTTGTCCTATATATTAAGTAATTAGCAACGCCAATTAATTAAAAATCGCCTTATTTCGTCTCATATACTAACAACCTCGTCGTATTTTGTCTTTCTTTTCTTTCAAATAATAATTTGTCGGAGCTGGCCTTATGCTACTCAAAAAGATTCTGTCGTTTGTCTTTTTCTACTATGTTCAATTTGTCGTTTTTTCATCTCTATTTCGCTGAGAATGAAGAAAATTGTACCAAGTTCGTTCGCCAAATTGGCTTCACAACCGCTTTAATTATGTTGAAAGTTCATCCCAAAGTAAATAAAACCTCGATTCAATAAAAATATAACAAAAAAAAAATAGTTTCGTTACTCTGATTTAATAAAATATCAACAAAAAAATAAATTAGTATTAGATGATAATCAAACATAAAACAAACAAATAATATAAATATCAAGATTGATACTTTTATATCAAGGGTGTAAATACCTAGATTTGAACAAAATACAACAAAAAACGAATTAGTATTAGATGATAATCGAACATAAAACAAACAAGTAATGAAATTGAAATACAAAATGAAAATGATACAAAATACCTTTGAAGAATTTATTTTGAAAGAAGAAAGGAAGTAGTGAAATAGTTCTCTATATATAGAAAAAGGAGGAAAAATTTCTTAAATTCCAAAAATCAAACTTGTTCTTTCATTCCATTTGATGTCTAAAAATTTCATTTTTCCGCCTAAAACTTTCTATAAGTTCCTACCCAAAAATTAAAATAATTTCAAATTCGTCGTTCTTTGTCTTATGTGATATTTAAAAATTACATTTTTCGCCAAAAATTTCATAACTTCTCGTCCAAAAAATATCATTTTGTCGTTCTTCATCCTAAATATACGACAAAAAAGGACAAATTTGTGCATTTATCTTTTTTTCTTGTTATATATAATACGGAGTATTTACTTCCTCTTTCAACAATCACCATGTTAAACAATTTAACGATTATCGAAATACTTATAAAAAAATGGTCAAAGTACCATTACAAATTCATTACCAACTCTTTAAATACGTGGATTGTGATTTACAACAAAATGCTTGTGACATAATTGGTTAGAACTCATTACTCTCAGACATCGGATCATATAATGACATAATACGAATTGGTACAAATTCAAGTTAACTAGCATCATATGAAATATTATTTATCAGCTTCTTAACGTAGTCAAATCGATTACTAATCAAGCAACAGCGTAAATGCAGGCTTCATGTGTAAACATATATTTAAAAAAACTAAATTTAAGCATTTCTGTCGTTTCGTCTCTAATATATTAACAAAAAAAAAGGACAAATATATGATTTTGTCCTTTTTTCGCCTTTGCTTCGTTATAATATTTATTACTCTTCAACAACGACATGTTAAATAATTATTAATATTTAGCCACTTATAAAATAAATGATCAAAGTGCCATTACAAATTCATTATCAACTCCTTTTAAATATGTGATATACATTTACTTACAAATGCGTAGACATAATATTTAACTCATTACTTAGACATCAGATCATATAATGACATAATAGATGAATCGTACAAATTGGAAAGAACTAACATTATTGAAATATTATGGTCAGCTTAATGTAGTCAAATCGATTATTAATTGCCAAATAACAAGCGTAAAATAGTAGAAGTTTTTATCAAACATATAGCATTTAAACCAAATTTAAGATTTGTCGTTCTTTGTCCTAAATATATATTATAAAAAGGACAAATATGTGCATTTTGTCCTTTTTCGTCTTTGTTTCTTGTTATATAATATTTTATTACTCTTTCAACAAATCTAATTACGTTAAATAATCTACGTGGATTGGTTGAAATACTTATAAAATAAACGATCAAAGTATCATTACAAATTCATTATCAACTCTTTAAATACGCTGATAGCGATTTATTTAATCTTTATCAAACCTATACCTATTTAAAACGAATTAAACGAAGCTGATGTTACTATAAGACACAAAATAAGACTATTCACGTTTTTGTCTTAAATAATAATACTTGCCTTACTACTATTAGCCTTTCAATTGTGTGTTACTTCTATAAATGCTCTAATTAATCATGCTTCGTCTATTTCGTCAGATAAACCAGAAAAAAACTTAATTACGCTTTTATTTATAAGAAAAATCATTAATTACAAGACAAAATACGATTTATGTTTATTTCTATATAAAAATAACGAAAAGACAAGAGATATGAAACTTATTCATGCTTGAAATTTTTCTAGTGAATACAAAAAGACAAAATACGGCTTAATTTGCCGTTTTTCGTTTTTTGCCAACTGCACTCAGAAAGCACCATTCAACCATTTCTCGTCCTTTTCGGGGCCATGCCTCGCTCTCAGAAGATAAAAGGACGAGTCCAGATTCCGTCGCTTTTTGGTACTTTTTCCAAAGAGCGTATCTACAAAGTAAAACTCGAAACTCTATACTAATACTACCTCGATCATTTAATAAATTTCTAAGATAATGTTTTCACGGTCCCGACTGGATGTAGTACTAAATTAATAATTCGTGCTTTTTTCGCTCATTTTTAATATATAATTTTTTTGGCAATTATCAACTAAAGTATAAACTCGATAAATTAATACTCAATTATTTAATAAAATTCCTAAGATAATATTTTTCGCCAAATTCCTAATTTATTAGTGCTGGGCTAAATTAATAATTCGCTAAAACTATAAGATAATACATTTTGATAATTCAAATTAAGTTTAAGCAACTCCAACTTTTTAATTTAACCACTTTTTACGCCATCAAGTCAGTAATAAGTCAGCAGAATTATTTAATTACCAATTCGGCCATTATTTCATAGCCTTCATATCTAAATGGTGATAAATCCTCTCAAGTCACTTAACCATGAAAAATTATTACAAAACTAATGTCGCATGATCGTCAATCTTTTGATGATATTATAATAATCGATTCCGCATTTAATGAATAATACCGTTAGCTAGCATATTAAGGGAACGGAGAACCCAATTGTCCCAAGGATAAGACAATAGCTTAAAAACTACGCTTATAACTTTTAATAGAATCATTGAATAAAAATAAATACTCCGTAAAACAATTTTACAAATCTGTTTTATTTTGACATTGGAATAAAAAATTGTCAGCTTGATGACAAGTGCCTCAACCGTAGTGGTCCAATACCCAACATAAAATTCCCCAGCCACATCTCTCCAGATAAAACCCAGTAAATTTATCAGGCGTTAGATCAGCGTCCTTCAATCCTGACCGTCCATCTCTCCCTCTTCGTCAGAATATCTAATCATTTTGTCTTTTTCCATCTCACTCCTCTTAGTCACTATACTCCACCTCCTCTTCATCTCCAATCCCTCGATCCATGGCACAAATTAATTCCTCAAATAATAATATTACTCTCTTTATCTCAAATTAATTGTCCAGTTTTTATTTGTCCGTTTTGAGTTGTCTAGTTTTGTATAAAAAATTAATTACCTCAAATAATTATAATAAAAACAATACTCCTGCATCCCAAAATATTTGTCCAGTTTGTTGTCTAGTTTTGACATCAAAAAATTCTTATTACCTATACTAATAATAGTTGTAGTAATAGTAATACTCCATCTTTCCAAAATAGATTGTCCAGTTTTCAACATGTAATACTAAATCTGTACCAAAAAGATTGTCCAGTTTTGATTTGGCAATAATCAATCTATCCCAAAAAGATTGTTTTCAATTTTCCAGAGTTGTAATAAATACTGCCTTTGTCCCTGTCCAGTTTTCAATTATCTAGAGGAGTAATAAATACTCCCCTTGTCCCAAAAAAATTGCCCAGTTTTGATTTGGTAATAATACTCATCTATCCCAAATAGATGTCTAGTTTTGATTTGGTAATATTACATCTATCTCAAATAGATTGTCCAGTTTTGTCCCAAAAAGATTGTCCAGTTTTGTCCTGAAAAGATTGTCCAGTTTTGAATCCCAAAAAAATTGTCCAGTTTTGAATTGGTAGCGGTAATACTCCCTTTGTCCCATAAAGACCAGTTTTGAACTCTTCACAATAGTAATACTAACTTTGTCCCAAAAAGTTTGTCCAGTTTTGAATCATTTTGTCCCAAAAAGGTTGTCCAGTTTTGATAAAAAAATATGGAGAATCGAAGCTCAACTCGGTCGTTACACGGTTGTTACGACACCGTATGGGAGTGCGTGATCCCCTACATCAGCGACCCTCTAGATCTCCAATCAATCTCCTTAGTCTGCAAACGCTTCTACTCAATCGACTGCATCACTCGCCGCCACGTCACCATGGCTTTGTGCTACACAGCCACCCCACGTCACCTCTCGTCGCGGTTCCCTCACTTGGAGTCAGTTAAGCTCAAGGGGAAGCCACGTGCAGCGATGTTTAACTTGATCCCCGAGGATTGGGGCGGGTATGTGACCCCGTGGGTGGAGGAGATTGTCAGCGCATTTAGGATGCTCAAGGCGGTGCATTTTCGAAGGATGATTGTTAAAGATGGGGATTTGGAGGTTTTGGGGGTGGTTAGAGGGAAGGTGCTTGAGGTAGTCAATTTGGATAAGTGTTCCGGGTTTAGTACCGATGGATTATTGTATATTACTCGCTCTTGCAGGTATAATTACTCGTCTAGTTTGCTTTTTTAATGGTCAATTTTAATAAACTTTGATGTATTAATTGAATCGGGCAACATTGATTTGAATCGTAATTATAATGTTAATAGTAAAGTAAGATAAAAATATATATATTTTTGATCTTGGGTATTGGGGGTGATTAGATGGTGGGTGATTAAGGTGGTCAACTTGGATAAGTGTTTTGGGTTTAGTACTGATGAGTTTGCTTTTTCGATGGTCATAATTAATAAATTTTGATGTATTAATTGAAAATATAGTATACTCGTCTAGTATACTCGTTGTTGATTTTTTGTTTGATTGTTGATATACAATTGTGAGATTGGATGCATAGTATAGGAAAAATCATATATTTGAAGTTTAGGGAGCTAATGAGTTAAATCATGAAGATAATGTTGGTAGTTGGTACAATCATACATTAAATTTTTTAAACGTTAACATTCGAAATATTTTCATTTATGGATTAATAGAATGTAATTCCGAAATTAAGAGATAAATTTTATAAATATTGTTGTATATCATTTTGAAATTAAGTAAATTAAAATTCATTGACGTGTAAGATAATTATAAGTGTCCATTTAACATTTATTTAGAGTTAACTTTTAAATATTTTTTCAAATAATACTAATTATAAAATATTTTCTTAAAACTTTATTTGAAACATTTTAGTATTCCCTTGAATTCGTTGAATTTATCTCGACCACCCAGTACTTATCATAACAAAACCCACACCAATTAGTATTCCTAAGTACATTTTTTGCTCTATATCCAGAATTCCAGACTGAGAGGGTGTATAAGTTAACTTTCTTGTTAGTTGTTAGGTCTTTTTATAAAGAAAATTGAGAAGTGTTTAGGGAAGATAAAAAGGTGTGAGTACCATTGTTAAAAAGGAGACCTCGATGCTTCGTTCTAATCCTTTAGCTGTTAACTTCGGTACTCAACTTTTCAGGAGATGTTAGGTTATTAGTTGTTTTAATGGAGTTCTTCATCCATCGATAACCTATATGTTGGACATGGATATTTCTCTTGCTTTAGTTCTTTATGTTTCTCATGTGCTAATCTTAGTATTCAACTCTCTCGAATTCTGATACAAGTCCATACCTACACGGCTTCTATATGATTGATAAGTTTAGTTAAGTAAATGTAAGGATTGATATATCTGTTAGTCTTCTGTAGTAAAATACTGATATGAAAAATCTTCACATGACTATCTCTCTCGCCTGGTAAAGCAAACTTACTGTGTAATTTATTCACAATATTTGAAGCACTAATATCCTCTCAACTGTTTTTTAGGAATTTAAAAAGCTTGTTCATGGAAGAGAGCATAATAGAAGAGAAAGACGATGAATGGCTTCATGAATTGGCTTTAAATAACAGGGTGCTTGAGAATTTAAACTTCTATATGACAGATCTTAAAGAAGTTAAATATGAAGATCTTGAATTGATAGCCAGAAATTGCCCTTCATTGCTCTTGATGAAAATAAATGATTGTGATCTACTCCACCTTAAGGGCTTCTTTCAAGCTGCCGTTTCCCTTGAAGAGTTCGCTGGTGGTTCCTTTAGTGAACCAGAACAGGTAGGTGAAAATGTCAGTAACTTCCAATTGGAAAGATACTCTCCTTTGACATTTCCATCCAAGCTATGTCGTCTAGGTTTTACGTACTTGGGAAATATAGAGATGCCAATTGTATTTCCTATTGCTTCTCGACTTACAAGATTGGATCTTCTGTATGCGCTCCTTGACACGGAAGGCCATTGCCTATTATTGGAAAGATGTCCTAATCTGGAAATTCTTGAGGTAAATTATTTAAAGCTTCTCATTCAACGTATGTGGTTAACCTAGTCATATATCTTCAGTTTCATTCAAAAACTATCTTTGCAGACAAGAAATGTTGTCGGAGATAGAGGATTGGAAGTCCTGGCTCGTTTTTGCAAGAAAATGAAGAGACTGAGGATTGAGCGTGGGGCTGATGAACAAGAAATGGAGGATGTCGAAGGTATAGTTTCACAAAGAGGGTTAACTGCATTGGCACAAGGGTGCACCCAGTTGGAATACATAGCAGTATATGTGTCTGACATAACTAATGCCTCTTTGGAATGTATTGGCAATCACATGAAAAACCTGTGTGATTTTCGCTTGGTTTTACTTGATCGTGAAGAAAGAATAACAGATCTACCACTTGACAATGGAGTTCGGTCTCTATTAAGAGGTTGCAGCAGGCTTCGACGATTTGCTCTATACCTCCGGCCAGGGGGGCTTAGTGATGTGGGTCTCAGTTATGTTGGGAAGTACAGCGCGAACATTAGATGGATGCTTCTGGGTTATGTTGGGGAATCTGATAAAGGAATTCTGGAGTTTTCTAAAGGATGCCCCAGTCTCCAAAAGCTGGAAATAAGAGGCTGTTTTTTTAGTGACAGAGCACTGGCTCAAAGTGCATTGAGGTTATCTTCTCTGAGGTATCTATGGGTTCAAGGCTATAGAGCATCTCCATATAATTCTACTCAGGAAATCTTAGCCATGGCACGCCCATTCTGGAATATCGAGTTGATTCCTGCTAGACGACTGATTGCTGATGAGCCAAATGAGCACCCTGCTCACATTCTTGCCTATTATTCGCTTGCTGGGCCAAGAACAGATTTTCCGAGTTCTGTGATATCTCTGCACCCGTAGATCTGTAAATATGGTGTCATTCACAATGTCTTGTCATGGATTATGCTTAGGTAGCTTGTGAATAGTTGTCTGTATCTTTGTTGTTTTGGTGAGCGCTGTTTTCTTGCAAAGGTTCATATATATCCACAGTATATTGAAATATGTAATAACTAATATTTCCTCCGTTGTAAAAATAAGCGATTATTTAACAGTGCTCAAAAAATATTTATTAAAGAAGTATGAAATCAATAAAATAAGAATAAGTTTCACAATTTTCAATGCTATTTAAAGATTATTAACTAAATTTAAAATAAAATAAAGACGATGATAAGAATTTTATAAATTTCAACGCATAAAGTCAGACAAAAAGTTAAATAATTACTTATTTCAAATAAAAATTTTAAGTAGAATGACATTTATTTCAAACGGCTTAATTATAAGTCTTTTCTTCGGTTTTTACTGCACAGGAAGAACGTGTGAACCGTTGAAATCTACATGCTCTATTGGAGTAGGATTATTTGTATTTTGTAATAGGATAGTAAGATTCTGTTGTGGCAAATGTCATAAGCTCACTATTTGAAGTTTGAAATAGGATAGTCAGATTCTATTATCATATTCCCAAGTGCTAATGTGCTATTTTCTTTGGATTACATATTTCTACAAAATAGCACCAAATATACATTATACACAATATGAAAATCACGATTATCACTAGTTTTTGGAAAACCTTATTATACCGAACCATCAAATACTAAGTCATTACCCCTTAATTTGTTACAATACATTTTTAATTGATATTTTACAATAAATAACAATATTGAAGAAGTTTACAAACCACTTTTATATACAACCATGGATTAATTTATACACAAATAAGCTCACTTTCTTTATAAAAACTATAGGACTATTTTTTTATTATAAATTATGAAGTATCTTAAATGATCAGAATGGTAGATTCTTTTACACATGTAATGACATGATTAGTTTTCTTACTGGTCAAAATTTAAGCAAAATTCTTTTTCCAACAAAGCTTTGTGTGTCTCATTCTATACATCAATCATTATTACCTTTAATCATCGACCACCTAAAGATATTCATCTTTGTCCAAAATATATTCACTTTTTTTAGTTTAATAAAGACTCTAAATCAAGAATTGTCTCCTTAAAAATAAAATATTTGTGTATATCTTTAACAAATATTTTTTGGTTAATGGAGACAATCACCCATGCAAATGCTTTCCAATGACACCCATGTTTAAACCGTCCCAATCAATCACCTATTTTTAAACAAGCTCCAATGATCACTCCATTCCGCCACGAGAAATACGTGACTTTAGTGCGACACTTTCGGCTCTTTCACTTAATCAAACGGGTGATCGACTGTAACTTTTAAAAAGCATGCGATTGATTGCATTTAAGCCAAACATGCGCGATCGAATGAAACATTGTGTGAAACATAAATGATTAACTCCAGAATATTAAGCAAATATATGCAAATATGTTTACTCAGTTAATTTCATATTTAAACATTCTTATTACCCAAAACACTTCTACAGAACATTCGACACCCATTTCTCCCCTCAATTTCATACTGATTTCAATTTATGACATAATATTTCATATCAATGCATAACCAAATTGTTCTCAATAAATTCTTTATACTTATTTTATTTCTCCCATTTCACAAATACTTAAAACCCAATCACGCTTCGCTTGACTTTCGACCAAAGTGGAGCCAACGCTTAAATGGTATTGTGGCTTGAATCGGGGAAGATGAAGACGGTGATTAAGATTACTAATGGCGGAAGAAATTGGGGGCGCATCTTTGTAATTAAGGGGAGAAAATAGCACAAACGTTATATATAAGATTGGATCTTTAATAACATTTAAATATTGAACTGACTAAATTACCTCCGTTATATTTACCTAATATTACTAATCGATTCCTATGTTTACCCAATATTTCCAGTAGATTACCTATGTTTCAAACCGTCCCATTCGATCACTGCCTCGATTGCCGAAAAGACGTAAAATGCCCTTATCGAAAAAGTCACGCAGATTCGAATCTTGGATTTCGACCTGAACATTTTAAAGATAAAGCGATCAACCTGGAATTGGCTTTCAAACATGGGCTTTATTGACTGTAAACATCTTGTAAATTGGTGCTGCTATTAACCAATATTTTAACTCTTTCCATTTTTTTCTACTGGGTTTTATAGTTTGAATTTAAGCAGTTTCACAATAAAAGTCAGCGGAGAAGTTAACTCCTGGACTGGTAATTTTCTCCAGGGCTGAAGTGAATACATGCTATGTGGTCTCTTGTATGATGTTTGTTTCCTCTTAACTTTTGTAATCTCTGTTTCAATCTAGACAAGGTCGCCTAGCAAAGCTTCCAGAATGTTTTCAGGGACTCAAGACAAATGTGCTGCTTGCAGTAAAACGGTTTATCCCTTGGTGTTAAGAGCAGATATTGTTACAAAACATATTTTACAATACTCTAGGAATCCTATAATGACGAACTGAATTATGATGTATTGATGTTATACTGATTTGGCTAGCTTTTCATCCCGAAGTATGCCTCGGGTTAATGTCTGTACCTCTACGAGAAAGTGCTTATGTTGGTTATGTAATTGTATACACAATCTTAAAGGAATCACGAGGTTTTTCAATTTAACAGACAATATGGTTCCTTCTTCTTGTGAAGTTTGTCTTGCAAAGTAGCTTATTAAGTCATTGTATCTTTCAGGTTTCAGTGGAGAGCCTATGCTACCACAAGATGTGTTTCAAGTGTTCTCATGGTGGATGCTCATTACCTCCATCAAATTATGCCGCACTAGATGGGTCTTATAATGCAAGCCTCATTTCAGCTTTTTTAAGGAGAAAGGAAGTTACAACCATGTCCTCGGATCAGCATCGATGAAGTGCCCAGTGTCCACCGTTCCAGACTCTTAAATCTTGCTCGTCTTCGATTTATTACCCATCTAAACGGATTGCCTTCTTTCAGTAAGCTTTTTCTGCTCTAATATAACATCTATCATGGCCTTGTGTACATTGTTCTACAACTTTGGAAAGGACTTTGTGTTGTCTGATTGATGTATGGATTTGGCAGTGAATCATTTGTGAATGTTACTCTTAAATCTCTTCCTCTATTTGGAAAATACTGGCCTTTATGGCTCACCAAACCATCTTGAAAAAATTGAATGTAAAGGTTAATTTTTGAACACATCCATTCATTTTGTATCATCATAAAGACTTCACTTAGAATTGAATGTGATAAATGTTCAAAATTATAAAGTCTTCATTGATCAATAGTTTTCTTATAAAAGACAAAGGGAAATAGACAGCCACATCACTAACATTTCTAAAACTTCCTATATCACTAGTTCACTACTTATGTTTCAAACTATTCCTAATTTTTTCAATCACACATTTCAAACGTTCTAAATTCCGATAAATGTTTATGTAACTATATCGTGTCAACTCGAGTTGTTATAAGGGTTCGATTTGGCTCGAACAATATGATTTGAAGGTTCGATTTAGCTCAACTTTGAACACATAAAAAAATTGAAATTCAATTTGGGTGAAAAAATTCTAAGGTTCGGAGATCGATTCGAACTGCTTGAAGTTCGTTGAGAACATTCAAATCCAACCGAGCCAGCTGGAGTTTCGAGCTAGCTGGAATTTCGAATTCGACCGAATCTGAAAATGAATTTTAAACTTGACTCTTAACTATATCAAACTGAATCTCAAACCGAACTTCCTTAATTAAACTTTCGGGGCTATTTTACAAGCCAACTCAGAAGCCCAAAGATACACTTTCCAGATTCTCTCCCCTTTGCTAAACATATCAAATTGAATAATCAAATTAATTAAATCAAAATCAACCAAATTCAACCGATTAAATTCAATTATTGAGTACGTTTTTGCCTATTTATGCATCTCAAATTCTATTAATTGATCCAATATTTCCCAATTTTGTTGTCATATTTCATATTGTGCATCTTTTTTTTTTCTATATATATTTTTTATTTTTTTATAATTTTTTTATTTCTGGATCAAATTAACTTACAACTTTTTCAGACAATACCCATTTGGCGTTTATGTTTATTTTCATTTTATCTAGTGCTAATTTTGCTTATTAATGTAATTATAGTAAAATGCATAGTTTCATGTAGTATATGAATTTTAAATTTTAAATTTAATGTCATACTTGTTTGAGTAAATAAATTGATGAAAGAGGTAATTGATCTCAATTGTTCATATGTTGATATTTGTTGCTTTTGAATAAATTGTTGAATAGGAAATTTTAGCTGAAATTTTAGCGGTAGATTGAACAAAGACTGGATTTTTGTTGTGTTTATTATTTAATTGATTATGAATTGTTATAAAATAAATAATACAACCCTTAGTTTTAATTTTTAGGATACACATGAAAGTTTTTAACTTGATTTTTTTTAGCGATGAGGTGAGTTTCGAACATAGGAGCTTGTAGTCACTCGCGATAGGCTTTTCTACTAGGCTATTCGATTAACTTGATTTTGAATAACCCTTATTTGTGTATGTGTGTACAGTATACATTGATGAAAATGGCTGCTAATGTACTTGGTGGTTTCGTAATTATAGATTTGGGACAAAGCAAGGGGAAACAGTAGCATGATTATGTTGGCATATTAAGTGTACCAAATATCGTAGGGGGTAAATAACAGTTTCCGAGCTTAATTATTGCGACTTCAATAGTATAAAAGAATGCATTTTGATGATGTGTAGTTGAGGTGGATTATTGAAAGTTGCGAAGAACATGTTATAGAACACTCTGTAATGAAAGTGAGAGGCTAATGAAGAAGTAGAACTTTGTAGCTCTGCTGTGCACAGCGATTTGGTGTATCTACATGAACGTGTTCTGCAAATTTGTTATTTCAATCCCGCTAATATTATTTGTGAAGTTGTGAGTAACTATTCTATTTATCAACATAAGGGTATTATCGAATCATAGAGCTGCTGTTAGCTTGTGTAAGATGCATCTTGTTAGAGTCCATTAGTTATCTGTTATCTTTCAGACGAGGTAATTTCTTTTTCCTACTGTGCTACTTGCTTAGCTCTTATATAGACACATTATGTCAAAGCGTTAAGTCTGAAATGCATCAATGACATGACTTTCTAATCCTTCGAAGACTACTGAATGCTTGAAACCTGAACTGATAATTGCCAGATTTGTGTAAGACCTTACCATATCTAAGTCCAAGTTCATTCCCCCTACATTATCATGAACGTTCTTTTGGGTTCTCTAATGAGTAATGTATTATACTTTCGAGTTGGTGTAGAAAATGGGTTTGTGGACATTATTAGAAGGATGCCTGCTTCTTGCAAATTCTTTGGCCATCTTAAATGAAGATCGATTTCTTGCACCCAGAGGATGGAGCTTCCAGGAGTATTCCGGTGTCAAGAGGAACTCGTTGAAGGGCCAAATACTTGGTCTTATATATGCGACTCAGTATTTAAGGGTTCTTCTTATTCTCCTCAACACCCTATGCATTGTTGTGAAGGTGGTATCTGGTTGACATCCGCCCAGCATAATTCTGAAGACTTTTTCTTTGGCTTGTTATTACTGTGTAATATGAATATTGATGTTAACTGTTATAAACTATAGTTTGAGTTTTTCCTGAAAATACTATTAGTAAGCTGATTGCGCAAACACTTCTATACATGGAGATGTATGTGGAGTACTAGAGTTGATCTACCCTTTTATGATGTGAAGATATTATGTTGTTGGTTCTGCTACAAAAATTCCAGGATGATTAGGCTAGACTTGAGAGTTTGTATTTCACCTAATATTTGAAAAAGAAAATGTACTTAACAATTTCAACAATGTTCCAAAACAATTTTCTTGTTATCGCAGTCTTACAGGTAAGATTGCATAATATTTGACTCATTTTTATTCCGGGAGGATAAATTATTTTCCTTACGTACCAGGCAACCCATATAACTGGAAGAGATACTACTGTCCAATTTCGCTTTCAATTTTTTCTCATTATGGTAACCAACCAGCAGCTAACAGAGAAAAAGTACACAAGAATCTAAACCAAACTCAACAAAGTCACAAGTTGACGTATCCAACTTATGTAGCTTTTCATTTCCATTTTTAATGTAAAATAAGAAAAAGTAAATTTCACCATAAAAAAGAACTCCTTTGGGATACATCATCATTTTAAGAATTCTTTGTCATCTTCTGGTTTTTAAGATAAATATTTACATACATAATTTTTAGGGCGAATGACTTTAAAGATATCTCATATTTGAAAATAATCTACTTATATTATTTTAAGTTCAAGATCATCCTATTATCGACATGTATTTGATTTTTGCTTATGTTAGCACATGCCCTTACGTGGAAATTGATTTTATCTATGGAAAACTATGGAAGAAGTCCAAACTCATAGTACACAAATAATTGATTTTTTAGCAAGAAAATAGTACTCTGATCTAGGTGAAGCAGAGCATATGCATAATTAAATACTTGCATACACTTACTGCCGAGTTTCTGAGTCTCTTTTTGTACTTTAGGTAGGGAAGCCTACACAGTAGACATTATTTTTTTCCCCCAATTTTAGAACTCTCTTTCATCCTAGTTAAGTCCGTGGACTGAAAGAGAGGATGGAAATTTCAAGATTTTGTGTTTTTGTTATGTTTTTTTGATGAATTGTGTGTAGTACATGGATTTAGGTTAGAGGTCTAGAAATGAGTAGAAACCAAGTTATATAAAGTGAGCTTTTTATTGAAGACTCCAATCTTTTTGGTGAGCTTTTTTGTGATCTCACTGTTTTGCTGCATTTTCATGAGGATTTCCCTTCTTGGTATTTGTAAAAATGCAATCTTTGAACATATCTAGTCATAATGATCTAGAGTCTGGCCAGAACAGTGTTGAAGGTGGTGGTGACTGTATTTCTTCCTCCTTAAAGGGTGGCAGTTGTTCATCCTCTGATGGACATGTTAGTCGTAATTTGTTATCAATAAAAAACGAGAACTCGAAGACCTTCAAGGAGGAGGTAGACCATTCCGGCCCTGAGATTGTAGGGGTGCCAGAAAAAGAGAGGGTATCTTCTGTTTCAGATTGCTCAGTAGAGATAGATCTGGAAGATGGAGAAGAGAAAGAAGTGAAGTCGCATTTGGAGAGAGTTGAGAGAGATTGTAGGATATGTCATTTGACCTTGGATGCTTGGAATCAAGAATCTGGGTTCCCCATTGAGTTAGGGTGCTCTTGTAAAGATGACTTAGCTGCTGCTCACAAACAATGTGCTGAGGCTTGGTTCAAGATTAAGGGAAATAGGTAAGTAGATGTTCTCAAATCAGCATTTTTTTTAATAGCTATGATGATTGGTGTGTTAGCCACATGAAGTTCCATTTGTTAGGGAATGCAATTTCCTTGATTACTTTTTGTATTAATGTGCTAAGGTTTGCTGTTTTTGGTATTGTTTTCTTGCAAATTATATGTGGGTCTGTGCAGCTTGTGAATGAATGATGTTAGTTCTTCATAGTACTTGTAGTCTTGAAATGTCCTTATTGTTTGTAACTTTGTATCAATCACTTCATTTGCTGTGAATCCTGTGATTATTTAAGTTGCAGCAAACATGCCTTTTCTGTCTGAATCCTGGTTTAAAAATTACTAGACTTGCTAAAAGAATTAAATGCAGCACTTTGTTTAGATGCCAACGATGCAAATGATCTATGCCGTCCCATCTGTTGAAGTTAGATTCTCACAATTTGTTGAAGTTAGTAGAACTCCATAGACTTATATCAACTTACAGATTCTTTTGAATATGATTAGATTCTTTCCTGAGCCCATGAATCTGTTTACTATTTACTTATTACTAATTAGAACGTCTTGGAATTGTAGCATTTTGGATTAGTATGATCACTTTACCATTCAAGAACAAGCATTTGATGTTTCTGTAGTTCCTTGCTAAGTTGCAGGAATATGCATTGTTGCGACAGCTGAGCTAGATGAATGTATTTATACTAACTTCAACTGGCCTGCTCCTTCCTGATGGAAATTTCTTCCACTTATCCGTTTATCTTTTGAAGAACGGTAAAGAATAGAACCCTGAGCATTGGTTATCATATACGTCGTATGGAGTTCCGTTTTATTTTGTTGGCTGTCCAGTCATCTAATGTTTCACTTGCAGTGCAAATAAGCAAATTCCTTAGAATCATCTGTTACAAGCCAATGTAGTAGTAGACCTAATATCTCTTTTATCAAGCAATATGTCATTGTTGGTTTTCCTTACTCGGATGTTCATTAGTCTTGCAATTTTTCTTCTACTGGCAGGACATGTGAGATCTGTGGATCGGTTGCACGGAATGTTTCTGGACCAAATGAGACCGCATTGTCAGAGCAGTGGGATGACGAAAATGCTGCTGCTGTCACTACTAGCATTCCAGGGCCTCCTGGCGAGGCACGACGATACTTTTGGCAAGGTCATCGGTTCCTTAACTTCTTGCTGGCTTGTATGGTTTTTGCGTTTGTTATATCGTGGCTCTTTCACTTCAATGTACCTTCGTGAGTTCTCTAATCGAAGTACAGCCAGAAAGGCCAGCGTAGTTCAACTCTCCGCCAATCTGAAGAATTTACTAGCATATTATATCGTCTCTATCCGCTTTCTCTAATCGACTAATCTGAGGAATGCATGTTAAGAGTATGGCATCATTGTCAATATTGTGTCAGTAGGGTTGCATTTGTTGTATTATTTTGAATTTTGTTGCTTGATTTAGTATGAATTGATGAAGCTAGTATAGCCATTTCTGTTGCTTTACTCTACATGTCTTATTTGTAATGGAAAATAATGTTGAAACTGAATTATCACTATACCGTAACAAATGGTTATTCATAAGCATGCATTTGAGGAAACTTATAACGTTAGATTATAACTCGTGGAGATCCATAATCTCTTTATATAAATTTAATAGTTTCAATAAATCAAATTAAGCAAAACACTTGTTTCCAAAAGGTTATTTATTACTGTTAAATGACAATAAACTATCTTTGTACTTTCAGAAAATCTAGATAGGAAACCTGATTCTAATTGTCGTTTATTGTTCACTTTGATTTATTCAAAAATTAATGTATGATTTTTTTTTATGCCTCATTTTATCTCATAATTTACAACTTCATTATACATTACGTATCGAATTGTTATTTTAGATAATTTAGAAGATGGCCTTTACAGATAATGTAATATCAATCAAAAACAAGAGGTGATAAGGATGTGGAAAAATGTGAATGATGAAATATGAATTTTATTTTCCATTGCTTATAAAACCAGATCAAAAGCGAGAAATTGAAGAATACCACGTTAACCCTTGCCACAACACAAAATCTTTTTATTAAACAAAACAACAATCGTTAACGATTATACCCCTAAACAACTTTTCCATACCACAAACCTGTTACTCCCACTATTTCCACATTTACGTGTTTGAATCTCCTCCTCATTATAGAGAGCCAATTCCTCCCCCCATTTACAAAGCTAATTCACATTATGAGGCGATGTAAAAAAATTTATATTATTAACCTAAAAAAGTCGGAGACTTCAAACAATGTAAGTTATTCCAAAATCTCTGAAGCCATACTTGGGCATTACTGCTATCGCTAGATATTTTAGCTTAATTCATTTCAATGAATTTTATCAGTTATTTCTCGGTTTTGACACGTTGTTATTGCAGTTTTATTTTCACAAAAAGCTCTGAATCTTTACGTTTTTCAGGGTTTTGAGGTGTTAAGAGTTTAGGTGTGATATTGTTTGTGTTTTAATTATGGATAAAAAGTTTGAATTTTAGTTTTCTTGGCGGCTCACTTTGATGTATAATCATAGAATCTAAGATAACACATTATAATATGTTTTAATCCCTAATATATTATCATATATTATAACACAAGATAACATACTATAATATGTTATAACTTAGTATAATGATATTATCATATGTTATAAACATTAAAGAGAACTTAATATAATTAGGTATAACTAATTTCATAATGTCAGCCATAATTTTGAAAATATTATTTTAAGAATAGTCAAGAATTGCCCACCTGATTTGTGAAAACGTTAACAATTGCTGATTGAGGGAGTGCTGTACCACAGTAAAGTATCGCGTCTCTGTGTGTTTATTTGATGACAATAAAGGTACATTTTGTTTTTGTTTTGGATTTTATTAAATGTTCATTTTCCGAATTACATTATATAAGACGTTACTTTGTTTTTGTTTTGATTTTGACTGATATTTTGTTGTTGTATTAACTTTGGATATTTTATTGTTACCGTAAAAGATGGTTGTTTTGCGTAAAGCATTTAAGGTTAACAACAAAGGCATTTTAAGTTTGTTTTTAGAGCACATCCGATTCATTATCGATGAAAATTTGATCTTGATGCGCCTGAATGTTAAACCCACTCTCAGGGTTGGCTAAAAGGGGTGAATTGTTGCTGACAAAGTCCCACTCTTGTGGTTGACTACTTATGATGTATTACAACGATTATAACTGACATACCGTATTATACTGTGAACAAATTTCAAGAGTATTGCTATATAACGTGACAGTATAGTAATATACTAAGGTATATAGTATAGTATATTAGTATATTTATTATTATATTAAGTTACTTTTACATATATGTAAAATTTAGCAAACAAACGAACAAAAATATAGCGTCATGGATTCACCTAACTCAAATCGATTGAAAAAACTAAGAAAAAATTAGAAATTTACCTTATTCCCTTCCATAAAATTTGGTAAAGAACTGGCCGAAAGAAAAACGCTTGAGCAAAGTTTGGGACAAGCTGTTGTTTTCGAGGAGTCAAAGGAAAAGAAAAGAAAAGAGGAAAAAAAAAAGAAGCATAATCAAGTGCTGAAGAAGAATGAAATCGGAAAGGAGAAAAGGAAAAAAAGAGAAAGCGCAAGACTCAATGAACTGCAGGAAGTATGTGTATCGATTGATTTAATGGTGGGTAAATTAGTCATTTCATAGTCAATTTGTGGTATTTTGTTAATAAAAAAGATTTTGTGTATCAGGCAAATAAGAGGCCGACTTGTGGTATTCTTCAAAATTTCCTTATCTAAAAGTGGGCTGAATTTAACGCATAGAGAGTTCCAAGAACCAAATCTATTAATCGGATTCAATTCATGTTTCGAGACATACCTAATCTTCTTATATATACGAATATATTTCAATTATTTGTTGTAATTTTTGTTACAAGACATCTCGCACGTAATCGATGGCAACCGGGGCGGAAATGTTAAAAATTCCCTAAGAACGCACGATAAAGCCGTATATTACTATGCTCTGGCGAGATTTATTTAATCAGAGAATATATATATTGGTCAATGTTATAGTATATACTATAAAACGGCAAGAACTCAGTTATTATGTATATATAGCGGCAAAGAAGGAAAGAAGAGGTCGAAATGAAATTTAAAGAGCGAAAGACAAGGAATCTAACCCGGTCTATTATTTAGCTTACCGATGATGCTGCGGCTAAAGGAAATGACGTGGTAAAATAACGAGAGGTCCACATGTATAAATAGAAAATCATAAGCTGTACCTAACTAATCAAATCTAGTTTTTCTTGTCCTTCTTCATTTCTCGTTATAATTCGAAGCTTTTCTTCGAAACTTCAATGGCGATTTTGGCCACCAAATTTTAACAACTTATGGTATCGTAGCTCAGTGGATTAAAAAAACGAGCTTAATCAATTGAAAATGTCGAATCTAAATCAAAATCAAAATTCACAAACTGAAAATCGAAATTCTGAAAGAATTGGGTGTAAATTAAAAGTTTAATTGTTAGTACTAAAACTGAGATCTTATACATTCTTTAGACTGAGTCTTGTATTAGTATCTGATTTGTTGACGGAGCCAATTATATAGGATGGAGTAGAAGCATTTTGTATACGCATGTAGTTGTGGTTAAGCTAGGATTTGTTAATGGTGAAATTGAAGTTTCTAATGATAATAACCCTAGGTATAAACAATGGCGAAAAGTAAATTCGACTGTGATTTCATGGATTATGAACTCCATGTCGAAGGAATTGTTTGAGTGGGATGTTTTATTCCTAGTAAGTAATGCCATGTAGCCATAGGAAATTAAGTGAGCAATTTGGAGGTCATAGTAGTCTTGTGGGATATATGAACTAAGGAGGAGCATTTATAGTAGTAAGCAAGGAGGAGATTCGGTTGCTATGTACTATAATAAAGTGAAAGATTTGTGGATGAACTAGTTTGTTGAAATCTAATGTCAGAGGGTCAAGATACGAAGAGAAAATGATGCGCCTCCTCATGGAATTAATATGAGTTCATTTACTTAGAAATGTGTTATTGATGGATCATTTGCCTTCTGTGGCAAAAGCATATGGGATGATGATCCAAGTAGAGCAGCAGAGAGCATACGTAGCAAATAATTGAGAGGGGAAATGTGATTATGCATACTAGGTCATATCAGAATACGGAAATAAATGAGAGGGAAACGGTATGAACACAATGAATTCTGTGTTGTTAAATCATGGGCCAAAAGGAGAGAAGTGGTGATAAACCACACCCAAAGTGTGATTTGGAAAGACCGGACACGCGAGGAATGGTCGCTTTTAGGTCAGTAGATTTCCGAATGTAAAGTCCCAAATCGCGGGAAGGGTAAGAGTAATGCACACAATGTCATGGCGAGAGAAAGATTATAAGCAAAGGCAAGACACCACTTTTGTGGAGAATCGGGAACGAAGAGCCGAGGGAAATTTTACTGAGGCTGTGAGGAGCCATGGTGAATTTTGCGTAGTTCAGAGGGTACAACTAATCATCATGGTGTTACCAATATTGTCAAGTAGCGCTATTGGTTCTTGAATGGGAGAGGTAAAGTCTGAGTTCAATGCGGTGCGTAATATTATTAACCTTTGAAAAAATATAAGAATCCTTGAGCCTCCTCAGATGGTTAAACTTCCTAATAACACAAATAAGATAGCTTATCCCAAATAATTGGGCTATTCTTCCTACTTTCAAGTACAATCTGTTATTTATGAGTCAATTGATTAGAACTTCAAATGTCTTTGTTAAACTTTCAACATAATTGTGTGATGCAGGATACTAGATCACATAAAGTCCTGGCTGTTGGGAGTCAAGAGAAGGGGCTTTATGTACTTAATGTAAGTCTTTTTTCTCCTTTTGGCTACCCGGAAGCCAGTTTAACTTTAGAGGTCTTTCAATGATATTATAAATAGGAAGCCTGCTGTAAATGGTCGAAATAAAACTAGTGCCAAACAACATGTCATTTGACACAATAGGTTAGGTCATTGCTTTTCTAATATTACGAAACATATTGATTTGTTGAAATAGTTATCTTGTGATGATGATATATGTTTTGTTTGTCCACTTGCTAAACATCAAAGAATGTCATTTCCTGTTAGTCAATCTATGTCTACTCACATATTTTAGTTAATACATATGGATCTATGGGAGCCAAATAGGACTATTACTAGGACTGGAGCTAGATTTTTCATAACTATTGTGGAAGATCATATTAGGAGCACATGGACTTACATGATTAACCATAAAGATCAAGCCATAGACATTCTTAAGAACTTTGTTTCCATGATTCAAACATTGGGTTTGAGACTAAAGGCGCTGTAACATACAATGGTGGATAATTTGTTAATCAAATGTGTCATTATTATCTCTCTGAGCAAGGCATTTTACATCAAAAGACCTGTCCTTACACACCTCAACCGAATGGCAGGGTCGAAAGAAAATACCAACACCTTTTACAAATGGCTAGTCATGATGTTTCAATCTAATTTGCCTATGAAATTGAGATGCTATATTTTGTTCTGAATTTATGCAAACTTATGTTGTAAATGTATAAATCAGGTTAAACCTGAAATCTCCTCATAAAAAGTTATTTTGAAAACCTCCTTAAGAAGGTCTTCAAGAGTTTCTTGGATGCTTGTTTTGTTGCAATGAACCTCATAAAACTAAATTTCAAGCTAGATCACATCCAGCCATCTTTATAGGCTATCCTCCTAATTAAAAGGTTTTTAGACTTTTGATTTATTACTCAAATCAGATCCAAAAGATGTGAAATTTCATGAGGTCAGAGCCTATAGATAGGGCCCCATTGTAAATTGTCATCCTATTTGATCACCAAACAAAGAAGCTTGCATGCTGTGGGTGGTCGGCCGATCACTATATTACTAAGTGAAACTAATCAATGTTGCTCCTAGTAGTTCTCCTAGTGATCCTCCTAATCCACAAGTGTTAAGTGAGGATATGTCTATAAATGAATCTTCTATTCCTACATCCACTTCTACTTCTTCTAATGCTCATCTTCCCTCCCGTTGTATACTTAATAAAGCTAAGAAGTTTCCCCGCCAAATTCACAATGATTATACAGGCCTCTGTTCTTATAGTCATAGCCATATTTTCATTCACACATGTTGTTCATTGCTAATATGTCTACTATTCAAGAGCCACATACCTATAAACAAACATGTGTTAATCATGAATGGATAAAGGCTATGCAACCGAAGCCGAAAGTTTTGTGAAAATCATGGAAGAGTGTGAACTAACTACTCTTCCTAGTGATAAAAAGGTCATAGGCCGTGTGTGGATATACAGTGCTGTCATCCCTGATGGTTCTGTGAGAAGTAAAAAAATGATTAGCGGCTAAAGGTTATAATCAGTGGGAAGTGGACAGCTACTATGATAGTTTTCACCCGCTTGCTAAACCATGTTGTTGTTAGATTTATTTAGCACAGGCCGAGATCACAGCAAAATGTTCTTTGCATCAATTAGATGTGAACAATATATTTTTTGCATGGTTGTCCTGATTTAAGAGGCGATATGGTCCTTCCCGGTGGTACATCAAGTTAAGCCCGGCCAAGCGTTGTAGGATTCAAGAGGTCTCTTTTATGGATCGAAATGTTCTCAAGATTGTTTTGAACAATTGAGTTCATACTTCTACTCAAAGCTTATGGCTTTGTGCAATCTTGCAGTGATAATTGTATGTTTGTGATGAGTTCTAACACGTGTTTCATGGTGCTTATAGTGTATGCAGATGATATCATTGGCTGTGGAGACCTTTAGGGAAGTACTCATGCGCTAAGCAACATTTGCACAAAAAATTTACAATCAAAGATCCGAGGCTCGCAGCAATTTCTTTTTTGGGATTTGTGATTTCTCCTCTCACAAAGAAAGCATGTTTCTGGACATCAATAAGGATATGCAGTTGCAGGATGCACATAAAGTAGCAACTCCATTACAAGTTGATTGGTAGTCCTATGATCCTAATTCTCCTCTCATGGATGATCCTGCAATATATGGTGGAGATCAGAAGTGCTTGTTGTATTTGGAATTTCAACAGACCCGATTTTGGACTTATGTCGTTTCATCTCGCAGTTCATGCACACCCTACGCTTAACCATTGGCATATCGCTATTCACGTGGGCGGCACTTCAACGGACAAAGAACTGGCGGGATTGTTTTACTTAGTAGCGCCGCTACCACTGTGCGCTTAAGATGTCGTAGATCAGCTGGGATGTTATTGTGAAGTCAATTGCGTTATCAGGTTTTGCTAGGCAGAATACATACCTCTGAAATCCAAGAAACAAAATATTGTTCTAAGCCTCTAGAAGGTATCGTACGTGTTTAGCATTTGCGCTCTTTGCGAATTAAAATGGCTCAGTTATTTGTTTCAAGATCTTGATATTCCTATCAGTGAACCAATTCGCTGACGTGATAACCGATAGCATTTCATACAAGTGGAGAATCTGTTGTTCCATGAAAGAACTAAACATATTGAGATTGATTGTCATGTGGTTAAGGATCATTTCAAGGTTGGTTTTATTAATCCTTCTCATGTCTCTTCGAAGGAGCAATTGGCAGATGTATTTACTTAAAAGCATTGCTCAATACTACGCTGTTATTATTGGTCAAGAGGCTTCTACGTATATTTCCATCTTCGGCGTAGTGCATTATGATATATAGGCAAAGAAGGAAAAAGGAAGAGGTTGAGTCGAAATTTAAAGAGCAAAGCATACGGTCGAACCTACCTATTATTTAGCTTAGCTGATGACGCCAGAAAGAAGCGAAATGAATGTAAAATGACGCAGAGGTCCATTATGTATAAATAGGTGGAAATTATGTAGTAGAATGCAACTAACTAATCAAATATGTTTTTCCCTCTTTTCATATTTTTATTTTAATTCAAAGCCTTTTCTTCTCGAAACTTTAAATTTTATTTCTGAACACTTAAAGTATAATACTCAATAATATATATAGGTAGTATAACAGGACTCATCATTCATCAACTCTCAACTTATTTATATATAAGACATTATTTTAATTTTATCCGTTGTCGAGATTATCAGAATATATATTAAGAAGGCATTGATCTTAATGGTAAATGATTGAGAAAGGAAAGGACAATTAATTGGGACAAATCAATCCAAAATACTGAATGAACTGGAGTGATGAAATCGCCATTTATTGAACTCTTGCACTCTTCTATTTCTATATTCCATATGTCGGCCCGGATGCGTTGGCTACGGCCGACAAATTGTATCTTCATCCAAAATATTTTATCTTACACTTATGCAAATAATAATGAGTGTCGAATTGTCATACAATAGATGTTATATAGTTGTCTAATAATCACATGTATTATTTATATAATAAAGTTCAGGTTCAAATCATTATAATGATAAGAATGAAATTAAGCAGCCAAAAAAGCATTGCTTAATTTTATCACATGTTCTATGTAAAAAAGAAAACATAATAAAAGAAAAATATAAACTTAATTGTATGATAATTGTCCTTTGCATGTGATTGTTATGGAGATCATTACACCAAAATCCAAAACAAAACTAATTATAAATGAGTAAGTTAAAAATGTTAAATGAGTGGCGGTGGCATTCTAGTAGGGCATATTTATTTTGTACCTATTTGTTTGTAGACCTTTTATAGAAGTGATTAAAGAGATTAGGAAAAATAAAAAATCAAGTGGTTGATAATAGTAATTGATTAGTAACTAAATAGTAGTACAACGTCTTTAGAGTAATGTTATTATTATAAGAAATTGGGAATAAAAGATATAGTGTCCCTTGGACTTATAGCAATTGATGTGATAAGTCAGTTTAGAAGGCTTAAAAGAGTGTAAGTACAATGTTAGTGGTGTCATGCCGAATATATCATCTTCATTCTTTCTGGAAAAAACACCTCATCGCGTGACTTCACCATGAGAAACTCCCACACATAAAATATGAAATCCTTATATCTCAATTGATTTTGCCTCCTTTTACCATCAAGAAACTCTAGGCCGAACACATCCCTTCTGGCCGACTAGTAAAGGAGACGTGAATCATTTTCTAAATATTTAATATATTTTTTACAAGAATCTCGAAATCTTCTAAAAATCGAAAGATAAACTTACACTCCTTTCGAATTTTAATTGTATATTTTCGAGCCTTTGAATCGATACTTGAGCAACTTAATAACTCTTTAAATTTTTATGAAAATTACTATAAAATAAGATGATTAAATATATTTTTTTAAAATCATTGGCATCAATTTTAGCACGACCGGGTTACTTTTTGTGGATAATATTTATTTTATTTTCTAGCATTTTATTTCAAGTATAATTTGTCAGTATGATACTTAAATTGTTAACATATATATTATTATTAATACATATTCCAAAAAATGTTTTTATAAACTTAAATAATATAGTTTATCCAAAATAATATTTTTAGTAAAATTGTTAGTAATATAATATTAACATCCAAAATTATTCATTCAAATAATAAATCAATCAAACACAATTATACTCGATTTAATAGATAATTAATTTCAAAAGATAAAAAAATTTTTAATTAAGATTCATCTTTTTTTCAACCTGAGCAAAGAAAAGAGTTTTTTTACATGACACATTAATCATGTTAACATGTTCTAAAACCTCTCGACATTTCCACCAACGGGAACACGTTTATATATAATGATAATATTAAGTGAAACGATCGTATTCCACTTGTATGTTTGCAAGTAATAAGATTTAAGGTTGCATTACTTAGCCTTCATACACGCCGATTCTACTATTATAATATAAAACAGAATACAAAATCGTAGAAAAAACATTATCGAATAAATATACTTTCATATATTTTAAAGAGCATCAATTTCTCTGTGAAAAGACCACACCTACCTCCATCCTCTCTCTACGCCTCCTCAGATCCTCCCTACTTATGACATCAGATCTCATGGAGATCAAAGCAGAAGCTATAATCGAACACTCCAACACACACGTATACCCTCCGTCTTTGGGCTTGTCTCTATAAATAATTGCACATAGATTTGAAACAAAAAAGTAGTCAAAAAGCATTGAAATATAGAATGACACCAATTAAAACTTTATCATTGGTTGGTTGATAATTTAATAACAAAAAGTACATTGAAAATGTAGAATTACAATTTTCTAAGCAGAAAAGACAAGTAATTTGAAACAAAATATTTGACCTAGAAAGATGTAAGAATATGAACGGTTGGGGCATATGAAAGCAAGAAGAGACCAAATTATCCTCATAGCGAGGTAGAGATCTTCGGCCAGAAATTCTAAAACTATGAAATTTAAAATCTGGTGAATATTCTCTATATTTTAATCATTATCTAAAAAATTAAATTTCATACTTCAAAATTAATAAAAATTATCCTTCTTTTTGTCTTTTTATTTGTTACTTAAAGTTGATATCATAAATCAATGAGAATCGATTCCCCTTTTTGTATTATGCCCGCCATGACAATCATAGACAATTCATTGCACTGCCGGTGAACGGCATTAACGTAACTTGTGCTGCTCACCTTAGTAATTGCACATTATTAGTGCGGGTTCTCAAGGATAATTTATGAAGCTACAACGATCATGATCTTTACTTATTAATCGCTATAATAATAGTAATTGGTCATATTATATAACTTACTATTATCCGAGCCTAGAAGGCTTCACACATACAATGATATTTGAATAATATTTCAAGGAAATGAATTAAATCAGACTTATTATCGAGTTGTATCTCTCAATATTATATATTTGTTAAATATATATCGATGAACATCACCGTTAAACTGCAAGTTTAATCAATTAGCAATTGAAATCGAAGAATGTAACTGATAAGTCATCTGATAGTGACTCTCAAGTAGTATTTTAATTGACTTGTTAAGTTAATTGGAAAATACTACAACTCACTGCTGACTCATTATTTGATTAAGCCATAATCTGCCCACCAAGCTAACTTAGTTAAACCGATTTCTTAATGAGTCGCCGAACGGTCGAATAGGCTTTGGTATGAAGAAGAGACAAGTGTTTTTCTATTTCATGAAAACCTTTGCTCCATTTATCTCTCCATAGTCAGCCTCTCCCAAGAATTGAAGAGTTTTCCTTCCAATTTTGTCTCATCTTCTGTAACCGAACAAAAGCCTGCGGCCTCTGCCTGCTTCCTAAGCGCGCAATCTAGAGACATCATTCTCGGTATCGAATAAGTTTGGTATTGAGGCTGAAGCGGGCTTTCACTGGGTCAAGCCAAAGTGGGATTCGTCCATTCTGCCTTCCGCCTTCAGAATGTGCTAATTCTTATATTCATATAGGTTTTTTAAAAGTTTAGATACATCATTGAGGATCCGAAATGTATGAATCAAAAGTCATCAGCTTCTAACGAATTCATGATTCTAAATAATATCTTCAATCCATCATCTTTTATCAAGATCAATTTAAGATTGATAATGTAAAACACAAATCGGATAAAACCCCAATCAATTAACTGTTATTTCACTGATGGGTTTAACGAGGGAGTTTGGCTGAAGTAACTTGTTGTTTCATTTCACTCAGTTAGCAATAAGTTGAAGCCAATCCTGCCAACGAAAGCTAACTATTTATCAAACGGAAGGGGTTATAGTCTGTTTAAAACTTGGGATTGCTTATGAAAGTATGAAATGAAAACCTAGAATTGATTTCCTCTCATCCTCTCCCCTAAAAGAACCAGCCTTCCCTTCCTCCCTTTTATTTTTGTCAAAGTTTCGATCAAATTGTCCATCAGATTCTAGAAGTCCTCAACTCCTGCAGGATTCAACCGCCTTCTGTGCGGACTAATTGTGAGGCATTTCTAATTTCCAGTTATAGATTTGAATCGAGAGATTAGAAAGTTCATCATCCGCTTACGTTTGTAGTATCAGATTCATACGTGTGCTAGAATTATATGGCTTTTCATAATTCGTTATTATACATTTATTCAATCTTGGTCAGATTTGTTTATTTTTGCCATGTGAACAAGCTATGTAATTTTTCACATTATACCATCATATATCATAAAATATTCATGATTCTTTTCTAAATAGTTAAAATTATCTTAAAACCCAACCACCAAAATTCACAAAATTTATAAATACTAAATATATCTCTAAAAAGACTGCTCAATTTTTTCTCATTAGTCACAATTATTTAAACTCCACCAACAAAATTGATAATTTATTATTACTATATACTATTACCTTCTTATACAGAAGCTTTTGGTTTAAAAATTAATGTATCTTATTATCTTAGCTGTCTATATATATATCTATGAAGTCTGAACTGTAAAATTATATTAACATTAAAGTAAGTTGTTGAAATATTATATATTGATATAAGATATTTACATAATAATATAAATAAATTTTATAAAAAGTAGTCATGCTCAAAATTAAAACATCAATCAAGTTTTATAATTATTATGTCATTCATACATATCTTTATTACTTTTATCCATCGTAAGATTGCCTAGATTAATTTTTTAATGACTAAACAGAAACTTTTGTCATCCATCATAGCATAACATTGATTCGAATAAAACTATAATATTTCAGTAAATTGTATTAAATATATTAATACTTTAAATATTTTTCATCGATATTATATAAGACTTTTATTAACGTAAAACAAAGCAGAGGTTTCGTGCTTCTTCATATGTTAAACCTCATGGGACAACGACTTAACTTCTATACTCCTTCCTTCCTAATATTATTATATGTGAATTGTTTAGCTATAAATTTCAATTGGTAACAAATTAATGCTCTAAACAAAATTTAAAATTCTTCAACTTTAATGTTTCGAACGGACTAAAATACCCTTAATGAAGGGTAATAATTATTGGACTTATTTTACTGAAATAATTAATTATATTAGATATATATTCATCTTATATACTTTTTTAAAACTGTTTTATTAGATTTGCTCTTTTTATTATATACTTCAAACATAATTACACATAAAAAATATAATTTCCTTGTTCTTGATGAAATAGGTTGGATATGAAATAGAAGTAATTAAATCATTGTGATCCCTCATAGCTAATTGACATCGCAAGGATACAAATAAATGTGAAAATACAAGAACAAACCTAATGAAACCTCAAGTAATATAATCTAACAATTAATATAATTTTTCACGTATGATTAGATTAGAAAATTATCCACAATTAATATAATTTTTGAAGAAAAATTAATATTATACGTGTATAAAAAACATATTTTGTCTAATGAGAGATACTTTTTGTATAAACTAAAAAATAGCACTAGTTAATATTTAGAAACTTAAATATTATTGAAACCCACTTTGGTAATAAACCAAAGGATCATTGTAGTGATTTTATGGTTTCATTTTGATTTATTTGATAATGTCAAATTCTGTCCTTGTTAAATAATTTTGTTGGTATATTTAACTGTTCAACCACAAAAAGTGGGAAACCCACAATTCGG
This sequence comes from Lithospermum erythrorhizon, assembly GCA_019722365.1. Classification (NCBI taxonomy): domain Eukaryota; kingdom Viridiplantae; phylum Streptophyta; class Magnoliopsida; order Boraginales; family Boraginaceae; genus Lithospermum; species Lithospermum erythrorhizon. Next base: position 848,850 of record JADFUC010000776.1, on the reverse strand, counting down.
TCATCTGACGTACCTGAGTCTGCGAACTAACCGGCCGGTTAACATCCCCTGCCTCTAATTAGTCCGTATCGGGGTCGACGCTAAAATCGCTTGAATTCAACGGTACGACGCTTTTACCTCGGCTGGATGAGTTAACCAGAATGCTAAAAGTAACCCTTAATTCCAGAATGCTAACCAAGCTTACCTGAACATAAACGGTATACCGCTTCTGCTACATTAATCCGCACTAATGCTAAAGTTCAACTGCTATTTTTTATGAATTTGTGATTTGGCACCGGTACCGCGCGATTAAACGTGTACAACACGCTTCAGTGTAACGCGGTACCGCTTTCATCTAAACCAGCACCGTTTAATCTCGCACAAACCATCCTACATTTCAAAACCAAAATGAAAGAGGTCTATAGTGGGCAACACTTCCTTCATTTCTCACAACTCACAATCATTCTAAGCAATACCGTTAGTTAAGGAATCACTTTCGGCTAAATTACAATATTCATTACTCAGGGTTTTTGGGCTCGTTTTGCTACAAACGTTGAATCCAACGATCTGTACTTTTTGCTCCATTTATTATCCTAAAGTATATTATCATATCAACTTTAAAAATCTTTATATTTGTTCTTCTTAATTAACGGAAGCTAAAACGAACCTTGAAAAGTATTCAAAAGTGATAAATACAGAGTGTCCAATGATTGAAGAATCAGATGATGATAATTATGATTAGAACTACTCCTTATTAATCCCCAATCTAGTGCTACGGATACTACTATTGAGAGAAAAACTGTGATTAAAAATATTTTCTCGGGAGACCGAAAACAAACGGCAAATTTCGTTTCTAAACAGAAGAGCACTCTATCATTGAAAAACGCATGGGGTAGTGGGGAACCGGTCATCTTATATATACTTAAGTGGTCATGAGAATTCAAAGAGTGGGAGGTATACAAGAACTATTGATACCTTAAGAAAACTCTTTTAGTATTTTGGCATATGATCGAAACTATGGAAATTTGTAACGGTAGTTCTTTTTGCCTTTTAATCATTGCGATGATGCAAGCCACTAAATATCTAAAATGTCGTTAATCCTCGAAAGCACACATCCCTCGGTCTACTTTTATCAAACTATTTTTAAATATTTTAAAAGCAAGATCTTCAAAATTCTGGCATCTGCCTTATAAAAATGTGCTTGACTAGTATAATTAAAATTCTTTGGATGATATAATGTGTAACATGCCATTGGATTGACTATGATTGGTCTTACAAAGGAGAATTATATATTTAGATCGATTAAGTTAAACATAACAATATTCAAATTTCGAAGCGTATACTGATGTGCTAATGATTACAAATGTTCAATAGGATTACTCAATTTCATTTGATAATGTCCGCTAATAACGTATCAATTGAAAGATTAAAGATGCCTATTAAACCTGGATTTTAAAGTGAACTTTTTCATGTTAGATAAGCTATGTCACGCCCTTCAATTAGTCGCTAAAGACGGAATACACGTGTTCGGGGATGAGTTTATTTTACCACCAGAAGGGCCGTTAATTTTGTTGTTAATGGCGTGGGTTAGAAGACATGAATATAAAAATTAGGTTGAGGCTTCGGGAAAAAGTTTAAAAATTAATTATGGATTGTGACACTAGAGAAACTCACCCACGCATCTACTAGTTCGTGCATATATGTATAAGGATGAAATTACAACATTTTACGAGACGATGTTCTATCAGAACATTATCCCCACTCACATATAATAATTCGAAATATTGTTATGAATTACTTAAATTTTGAGCCATTTAAATATCATTAAAGTTTTTTCAACTCAATATGAACCAAATATTCATCTTGCTTTAGAATGTATCGTTAATCTTTCCATTCATATGACCAGCATAGACAATGTCTGGGGAGATATTGCCCGGAATATGGAAGACAAGTTTTAAATATTTTCTATCCTATCCCATATGCATATGCAATTGGTATAATTTTGATCCTAACGCTTAATTAAGTTTATTTTAATTTCTATGTGAACCTATTATGAAGCATTAGTATCCCGAACTAAAGAGTTTTTGATTGCCTCAAAACTGAAAGCATTTGAATCGAAAACGATACGTATAATAATGAGCAGCAATATCACCAAGACAAAAAGCAAGGTCGTATTCTAGTAGTGAAATCAAGTTTTAATATTCCCCGTGGAGTTAAGATACGGTCAACATGATCACCTAAGGAATGCTTTACAATTACTAGGTAATGACTTAATCCGAATCGCTTCCACAAGACACTAACGAAGCTAAATCTAATATTAGAATCAACTTTGGAATTGAGTCAATATAATGAGAATAACCTTTTGATATATTGAAATGGCGGGCTTACCAAGGAAGCATTGTTTCCGGTATTGTCTAAGATTACAAAAAGAAATATTTTCTATACCTATGTCAACAATAGCTGCTGAATCCAAGATTTAGTACGGGCGGTCTAATACACTCAAAGCATGCTGCTCTACATTTAAAGCTCGGGCGATCAAGTATGTGTTAGAACAAGGATTGACGGCTATGTGAGCACGATGCAAGATAAGGATACACTCATGGAAGGAAAGCAAGATTGTTCGACGATCTAGTGACATCGAGGGAAGAAATTCAAATAGATGAAGAGAACAACACAATAGAAATACATTCCGATGTATATGACAACTGGCATAGAAATAGTGTGCGATGATTGGGGATTTGTATAGTTTTTAAATTTTGATTGAGTGTATGAAATTAAATATATCGTCTCCTAGCGTTAACGCAGTATAAATTAATGTAATCTCAATAATACAATATCTTTTATGTTTCTTTTTACATTTTCGAGCACGACAAATGGACTGAAACGCATACCATCGCAAATATATTTAGTACCATGATGAACGTAAGCAGCACGATAACGGTACCACGCTTAGGTTATTAACTATAGCATTTAGATATCAGAAACGGGGTACTGCTTATTATGGAACGTACTAATGCTTAACTTGGGCAAATCGAAGTTATAGCTATCTCTCTCAGAAAGTTAAACGGGTACCGTTTAATGGAACGTACCAATGCTATATCAAAGCGGTATGTTGCAATAGGGCGCGACTTTTGAACTTCATTTTCATTATTATTATATTTATTCTCACAAATTCTCCACAAATTCTCCTCAAATTTCTTAGATACAGCCTTATACCGACCTTACAAACCTATTTTATACTTATTTGGTAATATATTGTTTAATTTCTTAGATACAGCCTTTTATATCAACCAGAATTGGTGAGGCGGAACCCTAATACGAGTAGGAACTTCGAGGGAAGTGATTTGTGACTTAATTTCACACGGAAGCTGGTGTCGTTGAAAAGTGGAGGAACAAATGCACGACAAGGTTTTATCTCTGGGACGAGGCCTCCATCAAAACAATAATTTACTGGTAATCTCAGACTCAATACCTAGAAATGCTCAATTAGCAAATATTTGTACATTTAGCTGTGAACGGTATCCGGAAATTGTAGTTCAATTTTATAAGACTACGGGCGCTGGACCGTAGGGCTGAACTAGATAATGGCTATGTAATCTCTAAGTGATAGGCTTAAGTTTTAATGTTAATGGTGTCAAGGAATGATTACGGAGGGAGGATCTTATGAATGAATTTTTTTACGACTGGTGACAGTAACGTATGAATGTATGTAGGATTATCCCACTAGGGGCGGCGCGAGAATTAACAATTAGCCACCTTGATTGTGTTTAATAGCCAACAGCCCAAACCCTAAGTTAGCGATAACACAATCTAGACGGGGCGGGAAGCTTTGTATCCGGGGCGCGTCCAAGTGAATATCACAACTAGTCAAAACACCGAACTTGGTTATATACAAATGATCGGTAACTCTGCGCCTCAATCGATACGAAGGTTAACTACCCCCATCATCCTCGAAATACGCATAGTTAATAAGGCCGCCACAGTGGTACATTTGTTCACTGTTGGTTAGTAGGAAAAGTCGTGCCTATCCTAGATTGTCTGCTGAAAGCTAGTCAAAGCGGCAATGACTTCAAAAGCCCTCATTTCCTAAGTTCGAGGTTTATTTGTGGAGGCCATGCCAGATCGAAGTGGGAGATCTACGAGAACTATGAGGAGGTTAGGTGTCGTGTGGAACTATTATTCAGCAGAGCCTCAAGGCGGCCCCATATAGGGTTCCTGGGAAATTGGCGGTACGGGAGAGGTCTACCCAGATCCTCAAATTGAGGCTACTACCTCGCAACAACCAACAGAGCTGAGGTGACACTTTGAAGAGGTTGTTAGATGAAATGCGACTTCAGGCCTGCCGGTGACACATGTCGGCGATCGCGGTTATAGGATGATCAATGAAATGACGGGCGACAAAGGGATCCATATGGGTCGGATGTCCAAAAGTTTTAATAGATCGCACAACACTTTCTCCTCAACAACGGAGTTGGCTCTCCCCATCACGCCCACCTCCTCCATTTATACTTAAGAAGAACCAGTTGAAGAAACACACGAGTGAACGTGTTTGGCATAATATATAAAGGATGTTTTTCCCGCTTAAAACAGTGTTTGCTATTTTACGCAGACTTTATCTCTTCGGGTTGCATGCTGAATGTTAAGTAATGTTTGAATGTCAATGTTATGGTGTTTCACGCTTTCAATGAATGAATGTGTGAATGAAACGAACGCGGTATGTTTGAATGTCGCGATTCTTTTTTGAAAAACCGCACCTTCTTTCTGCGAAACGCTGGCATCAAGTATGAACTGTACCACGCGATAAGTAGAAAATGCAATATTTACAAGATATTCAGCACTGCTTCATACGAACCACTACATTAAGATGAAATTAACGCGGGTACCGCTTTCATACGTAATCTGGCATTCACGTTAATACTTGGGGCCTATGAGTTCAACTGCCCGTGGGTCAAGGCCCAACGAATATCAAAGTGGCCTGAATCAAGGAAGCCCGCCAATCACTCTGTCCGACGATTTATAACTGCAGTAACCGGGCCGCTTCAGGCTTAAGGCCCGGCCGAATACGAACCGGGATCAGGTTGGCCCCTCAACGGCCCACCGGCGCCTTGCCTCGCTTGCCACGCCTAGTCTACATATATTCAATTACATCAGAAGTAATGTTTTATTTTTACATCAAGAATACTCATATTGCTTGTGCATGAGAATATGATATTCTTAGGAAAAATTCTGAATCTAAAATCTATCTTGTCTGTATAATCAAAATTAGTTATTAAGTAGATTCTTATTTTTGTGAATTAGATATGTTCAAAATTAAAGTCTATCTTTATTCTAGAAAATAACAAAGTTAGGTTATTGTGAGATTCTGTTTTTTTGTTTTTGTTTTTATTTATTGATAGTTCAATTTATCCTTAGTATATTAAATATAACCGTGTTTAATCTCTTTTGTAAAGAGTAACAATTAACATTATTGTTGATTCTATTTTTTTGTTTTTTATTTATTAGACATGTTCTAAAATTTATCCCAGTATATTAAATATAACTTGTATTAACTTTAGTAATGTGGGAGTAACAAATTAACATTATTATAATTAATAAGACTACAACAGTTATATTGACATTTCAAACAAACTAATTTATATAAGTAGATGGAGCTTACAATAGAAGAACAAAAAATAAACCATTTGGTAGAATCATCATATCTTGGTAGTGTTAAAAATATACATTATATTAATGCAGAAATTTTATAATATCTGCATATACGATCAAGTGTTCGCTAAATTCCTCAAACCGAAACCCGAAATCAAAAATTGGAATGACCAAACTGATCATAATCTCAATTACGAATTTAATTTGAATACCGAAAAATATTTAAAAGGTTTCGAATAACAGCTCAAAAAGAAAGACTTAAGTTAAAGCTTATTTTGACAACTTTGGCCTCCTTACCTTAGCTCATTTACTTATATATACGAATCATATATTAAATAAATAATACTATAATAGATAATTAAATAATAAATCTATTAATTAGATTATAAATAGTAGTATAAATATAATAATTTGATTAAATAGAAAATCTGAGCATTATAAATCAATAGTAGAAAATGATAAAATTATTAAATTGAAAAATATTAAAGACTAATGAAAGTAGTATAACATAAGAACTGAAAGTAGTATAAATATAGCAAATTTAGCATTATAAATAGTAAAATCCGAAAGTAATAAATTAACATCATATAATACATTGAATAAAATACAAAGAATTAAATTGAAAACTAAAGAATTAACAAAACAACGACAAAAATAATCGACTCTTCATATTAACAATACAATACATCAATGAAATACAAAGAATTGTCTAAAATAACACATCCGAGTATTATAAATTGAACAGAAAGCTGATAAAATTATTAACCCGCTGAGTAAATCGGGAGTAAGAATGTGTAAGGTGAAAACGAGGTGTCGTTGTTTTCTTTAGTATTAGACTGCATAGTTATAAGAATTGCGGAGATTATTTGATTAAGAGAAAATAAGTTTAAGAATTTGAACTGAATTTTTTGTTAAGAATTTTGATATTAAGTACTTGAAATAATTCATTAACAAAGAAGTTTAATAAATTAAGTACTAAATTAATTAAGCTTAAGTGTTTAATGAGTTTGACAACATCCTAAAGATGTCCACATATTACTTGTAAACGACGTTGACAATATATGTCATTCCGCATATTATCATTCAAAGAGTCCATGTAAATTTATACTCCTTCCTAATTTTTAGTATTCAAGAAGTTTAGTTATAATAAAATTCGTTTATATTTGTGGAATGTAAGTATCCTCTTCACCTGTGGAATCAATTATTTGAGGCGAGATCTTAGCCTAAGTTCAATATTCACATCGAATTTTGCACATGGAGCCTCAAGGGAAATAATTTCTATCAGAATTGATATCTTGTATATGACTTTATCATTACTTTATTATTCAGAACTAAAATTATCAATAGTTAACATCTATTATGATTCAAATGGATAATTAATAATAATAGTAATATTAATAATATTATTATTAATAATAATAATAATAATAATAATAATAAATAATATTAATTCTACCCAAAGATGAAGAGGTTACATGTAATAATAATAATAATAATAACAATAATTCTATAATAATATTAATTCTCCACAAAAAGAAGGATTATTTAACTAACACCTACTCCCTCCGCTCCCTTTATCTTTATAGTCATTTGCACATAGGTTAAGAAAAATAAAAAGTAGTCAAAAAACAAAATTGAAAATGTAGAAATTGCACAATTAATCAAACTATACTCAGCCTACGCATTGATCATTTAATAAAGAAAAATACAAAGACATTAAAACATAATTGCTAAATTTTCTATACTAGAAAAGCAAGAATTTGAAACAAAAAACAGGGCCTAGAAAGATAACTAAAAGTGAACGAGGAGTATTATGATACACAACAATATCAGCCTACATAAAATATATTATTATTTAATAGTGGTTAATTCCTCTTAACTCATGTTTATCACTCAAGCATTGTGGAATCATTAATTAAAAATAAATATTTTTTACTGATTTTAGTAATAGTGAATTTAGCAATTATCAAATATGGAAAAACGAACAAACACAACCTATTCTATTTTATTAGCGATATTATATAAAATATGAGTCGTAAAAACATTTAATATATATTTACATAAAATGTAACTCATATCTTTTAGAAAAACGAAGTGAATAATATATTGCAAGGAGAGAGATATGCCTATAAACTTTATTTAAAATGATAAATGAGGTGATTGGATAGCAAGACAATAAATAAAATGCAAGAGTTAATTGGAAGATTTTAGAAACGTAACAACCGATTAAATGTAAAGTATGAATAAGGAGTTGGTTGATATAAATTTATTCCTAATATCATGATGAATATTACTACCTACATTTCCACTGAAAATAGATAAGCTTGGTTAATTTATTTTGCGCATCACTCAATTGAGAGAAGTAGCAGTGAGCAATTCTCACACAAATACATATAATACTCAATTCATACAATTTTTCACTAAACATGTATGAATATAATATACTCAATTTATATAATTTTTTACCAAACATGGCTTCATGCAATCCATAATCATTACGAATAAAATACTCAATTTATACGATACTTTACTAAACATGGCTTCATGCAGTCCACTGTCCAACTCATAATAATCCTAAGTTTCCTCCTCTTTTTCATACCAAAATCCGAATACTCAATAATATCAACTCACCTTTTCAACTTCTAAGCAATTTTTTCCTCTGTTTTCTTGAATCATCATCATATGATCCAATTCATACAAACTTGATCATAACAAAGTTACAAACATGAGGACTATGTTTACCAATTTGGATAGGGAAGATTGTCTTGATACAGTCTTGGAAGTGCCTATCCCTGAAGAAATGTTGTCTACAACCAAGCATAAGTCATGGAGGACATGGATGAAATGTTACCTACATAGATCAATTGGTCCTCATTTTGGTGACAAAAACAGTGAAATTCAACTCTTGCTTACTCTTCTTGGAGCCCCTGTAATCCCCCTTCCAATCAATCATGACAATGGTCCATTGTTCAATTTGAATCTCAAAGGCCATGACATTGTAAGTTGTCCATTATCATATTCCATTTCCCTGATTATTTCTAGATTACCTTGAGTTAAAAAATAAACATCACATTATAATATAACTATCTTAACCTCCGCTTGTGTTACTTTGTGTGACATTATCGGGCACAAGTCCGAAAAAGGAAGAGGGTTATGTTAGGCTCGACAACCAACAGAAAGCTTTGTTGAAGCACTATTATGAATACGACACATAGTCATTTTCATATAGTCGATCCGAGTGGGATATGACTTGGTTTGCTTATAATATAACTTTTTTATTAGTGGATTTTTTTATTTTTTTGTGTTTGCAGGAGGCATCGATGGCGAAATACATAGTGCAACAATACATTGCAGCAGCAGGAGGTGATAATGCTTTGAATGCTATTGAAAGCATGTATGCTATGGGGAAGGTAAAGATGGCGAAGACAGAAGTGGTTTCAGCTGATGGTAAAGTGATGAAGATGAGGGGAAAACATAGTAGTCATGGAGAAATGGGTGGATTTGTTCTGTGGCAGAAAAGGCCTGATTTGTGGAGCCTGGAACTTGTTGTTTCAGATTGTAAGATCAGTGCTGGTTGTGATGGAAAGGTTTCTTGGAGACAAACACCTTGGAATCATTCCCAGGCTCCTAGTGGCTCTTCCAGGCCTTTGCGTCGTTGTCTCCAGGTACCATTTTGCCTATATTCATTCGATTTTCCCAAGTCCGTCAGATTCAAACAATTCATGAGATCGATGATTTATTAACGTTTAATAATGATGTCTACATTCAGGGTCTTCATCCAAGATCAACAGCCAACTTATTTGCTAATTCGATCTGCAATGGGGAGAAAACAATCAACAATGAGGACTGTTTTGTATTGAAACTTGTAGCAGATTCCTCTGTTTTAAAAGCTAGAAGCAGCATTGACATGGAAATGGTCAAGCACACAATCTTTGGCTACTTCAGCCAAAGAACAGGCCTCCTTGTCCAATTAGAAGATACCCAGCTTCTTCGAATTTCATCTTCTAAAAATGATGATGTCTTCTGGGAAACAACAATGGAGACACAAGTAGAAGACTATAGGACAATTGATGGTGTAAATATTGCCCATGGTGGTAGAACCTTTGTTTCGTTGTCTCGCTATGGAGAGAACGGGGAAGGCCATTCTAGTACAAGAATGGAAGAGGTGTGGACGATTGAGGAAGTTGATTTCAACATTGCAGGCCTTTCCATGGATTGTTTCTTGGCTCCTGGACATGTAAAGAAAAAGGAAGAAAAATGTGGCGGTGTTGTGTTGTCTAAGGTTTGGCCTAATAATCCTTCCAAGGTAAAGACTGTAAAGAAGGTTTCCAAAGTTGCTGCTATTGACGAGGATGTTCTGCAACCTGTCCATGAGGATGATGAATTCTAATCAATCTCGGTTAAGAGCGTGATAAGTGATTAACGAGGCATTTATCATGATAATTTGACTCAAGCCGTTACAAAGATAACATTCAATAAGTCTATTTGAGAAGTAATCATCATGGACAAATTTGAGGTTAATTTTGTACATAGTCCCCTACTGATCTCTAACATATATATTAATAAGTATTTTTGTTGGAACGCTCATAAATAACTAATGAAATGCTTAGAGTATCTCCATTACTCCGATAACGTAACTCATTTTATTAGAAATATTATTTCGACTGCTATAGCAAGAGCCCCTGGAGCTACCTAAACTGAAGTGTTCGGTCTCTGGTGAGAAACATTTGTAGTAATCATTCATGTCATTTTGTAAATTTACATATTAGGCCATCCCCTTTCCAATATGTTTTATGTTGGAAGGCTGTTTAGTTTGTCAAATTGGGTGTGTAGTGAACTTTTATATTGGGTATGGAACTGAAATACAGATTAAGCTTCATATTTATGCTTTAACAAGATCCGCTATTATATCATGGTTTTACATACAATTTACCTGGGTTTACCTCACTATATGATAAATCACAATTTAAATTCAAGATTTACAAACAGAAATGGACCCATGGAATGATGGAAGCATAAGAACCCAGGTTCGGGTTCAGCCAACTTCAGCTAGACAAGATTAAGGCCTCTTTTCTTTGTGCATTTGCCCTCCACATTTCGGCCACACTATCCAACCATGCATTGAAAAGCCCAACCAAAGTTCTATGAAATGTTTTATAGTCCTTTATGATTTTATTGTAACCAAATTTATTATTAAAAGTTCTCATTTATATTATAGCATTAATAAGTATACAATATCAAGAAGAGCAATGTTAGGTGTTTTTATAAAACTAAAATCCTCGTATAGTTAAGGTCAAGTACACGAAACTATATCCAAGAAAAAAGATGGAACTTAGTAATCATCATAGTATTAATGTATAAAGAATCATACAAAATAATTATACAAATAGTTTTTAAAGTTAGGCAAAAGTTGATACTTAACTTAATTACGATAATGCAATAATAGTGCATGAAGTTATAAATTTGTTGTACCAATAAATTTTTTTTTCATCTTAGAATCATACTACCACACATACTATATAAGATTATAATACATTAGTTCCTAAAAAATCGTTCAGGTTTATTAACATCATGGTAATGTGGTTGCTTTGTTTTAAAGTAATATTGTTTGAATAATTAGGCATATTATACTTAATATACATGATATGAAATACTTAAAGCATAAGAAATCGTTGGATTGAACAATAAGTAATTTGGAGGATAAAATATTTAGTTTCCATATTTAATATATTTCTTACTAGGTTTATGTTTAGTATATACTTATATATAGACGTTCTCTAGTAATTCTTATCAATAAATTCTTTTATTTTATCACAGATTGTACTGAAGATCTTTAGAGAAAAATAAAATTAGGTTAAGGGTTACTCTATAATCGCCAGAATGTTACAGGATATCAAATATTTTTTAATGTTCTTTCCTCCTTGAGAGATGCGGTTTCTTTTCCCTTTATTTAATTAGTTTTAGTGTTATGGACAATCATATGTATGTTGTCTCGGATCGTTCTTGACAAATAAAATCAAGAACTAAGATTGAGTTGATCGATAAATGTGCATGGCAAGTTCACAAGGATTTTGGAGCGGTGTTCTTGAGGGGGATTTGCATGAATAGCCATCCCGCCAAGAACTCACTTTTTTTTCATATTATTTTATTTCACGCTGTGACAATTATTATTTCTTCGGTTTTTTTATTATGTCCTAAATTTGGTCTCCTTGCATCCCTTTAGTCTCTCGAATCATTATCAATTGTCATATTCTTCTCTGATTTGATTACAAATTATATTTCATACTCTTATTTTTTTTCTTTGTGATCCCTAATTTGCTTTTCTTATATGATTCATCGACTAATTTATTTATCCAACTAGTTGGACTTTGTTTTATACGGTTGATTTGTGCAATCTATTATATTTGGTTTATGCCATGATCATCTAGACTCTAGAAGCCAGATAGACATATTCAATTTTTTCCCGGGCTATAATTTTTTTAATGCCTTAAACTTGTAGAATATATTACATGCCTAACTCAGATCCGCTTTGGCTTGCTGGCTACGGAATTCAATTTTTTTTAGTGACATAATTATTTATTCTTTTTCTTTTTTCATATCAGTACTTCTCTCTTCCTGCCCCATTATTCTGTTCTTTTATTTGAAAGCTGCTATATTTAACCTTCTTTTGGAGAGTCATCAAGATATTAGGCGTCAAAAGACGTTTCAAAATCGCGACAATTTTCAAAGAAGATCCAGAGTTGATTGGGCGATTTGTTTCAGTTATTGGTTTTGAAGTCAGGTATCTGATGTTATTTTCGACGCTCCAACTCGAAAGTGGCAGTGATTTTATGAGTTATGCTGAGAATATCATCGAGAGCATTAAATATCAATACGCTGTCGTCGATCGAATAAAGAAATTTATAACGTAGATATTTGGCTTATATTTATATATTTCTTACTGTATTTATTGCTTAGTATTCGCTAATATATAGATGTTTTCTAGTAATTGTAATACATAAATTTACAACAACGATTCTTACAATAAACCCATTATATGAATAGCAGGAAATATGCATGGAAGTATGGAACAGAACTATGTGATCCTCATCGTATCCCCTTTGGATTCTCTATTTTTGTCCACTTAAATACCTAAATTCCACCTTTAAATGATTTTCATCATTTGAGTCCATATTTTACATCCAGCCCCGGTAAATAGAAAGCTGCCTACATAAATTAGTTTGACGATGGTTAGCTCAATAGAAATTTGGGATTTGGATCTCCTAATTATACCGTTAATAAAAGTAATGCCAGAAATTTTACCTACGAATTTAATTTTTCAAATATTCGATATATTTTATGTGAGAATTATAAATTACCCTTAAAATCAGAAAAAAACTTACACTACTTTGATTTTTTTTTTCTAATTAATATTTTTATTTTTCAATATTACCGATCACAAATAATTTTTAAATATAATATAAAAAAATTACAATAAAATATAATGCATGATGGGATATTATACCAAACTAAGATTGCCCATCATGAGATAGAAATATTAATTTATCAATCTGAATGTGACTATTTACTCAAATATATCAATGAATTAATCATCAATATAAGATTCCCTCCTATTTTAATATAAGTCACTGATGTTGTTGTTTTAGTTTTATATTAAACATTTGACAATTTAGGCTTCATTTAATATTCTCAAAATTTGAAACTTTATTATCTTACTATTTATGGAAGATGAAAGCTGCTATTTATAGTATATAAGTATATTAGACAAAACATGGTATAAAAATAGGTTAAGTGACTTATAATTTGAATAAATTGAAAACAGCATAAGCGACTTATATTATGGATGAGTGGGAGTATAATCTTTGAATTTTTTTATATATAATAAGTATGATTTAAAGTATAATTTTAATTTTTAGTGACTATATAAATTCTACATTCGCATGAAATTAAATAATAATAATACAATATCAATAATTATACTGAATGAGTGGTTATTTAACTAATAATTTGATAATGATAATAGTTCTACATAATAATAAATAATAATTATTATTATTATTATATAAAAAATAGTTATAAACAATGAATAATTATTTAACTAACACCTATTATAATAATAGCAGTCAATAATAGTTCTACATAAAATATATTATTTAACTAACATCAAACATTAAAGATTAAACGATATTGAATACTTTTAAACTCAGTACTGGATGAAGGGAGTAATAAATTACTAATATACCTTATATAACATATAAGGCATATTCTTTGCAGAATTTAACTCACGAAAGCTATGTAAAATTGAGCAAAATAATTTTATTGTTATTCAACGACAATTTCAATCATTAAACATACACCCAGAGAACAAACAAATTCTAATTTAAAGCTGGATGCACGACAATTATGTTATATACGCCAAACGATTCAATATTCATCCCAAACCCAGATGATGTGACCGATTAATCCCTTTCAATTGATAATATTTATGTGCAAGTATAAAGTACGTTTAATACTTAACGCTAATTCCATTTTTTATTCGACGCTTTGTATATCACTATTTTAAATCATCAATTATTCTTAACGATATAGTTTAAAAATTATAAGAAAATAATATTAATAGAACTATTTTCAAAGACAAATCTAATAATATAACTTTTATATTTATTAAAATAATAAGTAATTTGTTTTCCTATATCGAGGTGAAATTAAGAAACTTCGACCATTAATTTATTAGTCTGCTTTTGTATATCGTTTTAAACTTGAAACTTTTGATCATTAATTACCAATTACTTATTACTTTAATAAATATGCTATACTTTTCAGCTAGATTTCTTTTTCTTTGAAAATAGTTTCATGATATTATTTACTTATAATTTTTGAACATATGTTTTAAGAATAATTGATAGCCAAAATTTACATCATGAAACGCTAAATAAAGTGGCTTAGAGAGTAGAAGTTAATTCCCTCAAAAACCTCTAACTTTAGATTTTTGGCAGAATTTATTAATTTGGGTAATTAATAATATAAAAAGTTTGTTAAATACAACTCTTATTCACACTTTTATATACGCAATGATAATTACATTAAACATTATTATTATGAACTTCCTATAAACGTAGGTATTAAACTACATGTTCTTTTGAAGATTTAAGTAGACGGAAGTAAGAATTTTGGTTAGACCGTTTTATTTATTTATTCGGTAAATGTACTATTTATAAAAGATTGTTTACTATTTGACGCCTTTTATGAAATTCTTTAAATATATTGGGACATGTTTGATATTAATAAACAATTTTTTGGAATTTTATAATGTTAGAGGATATTATAAAGCGCTTAGATCCAAGCTTTTTATCCTTTCATACCATGTGACTTTCTGGGCTGCATTCCTATATTTTAGATCTTTTCGCGCCGATCCCTAGTTTTTATCTTTTCGCATTCCTGGTCCCCTATTTCCATTTTTTACCAAAGAAATGAGCCCCCGTGGTTTTATAAAATGACTATTTTGGACCTAACACTAAACCAAAAGTGATGTTTATAGATTACTCTTACATAATTAAAATAACACCACACTTTTCTCTTCTTAACACACCCCACCCTACTACCCCCGGCCCCTCCTCTTAAACCATAGCCTCGAACTATTATTTTTATCTTTTGATTACCTACCCCACCCCTCACCCGCAGCGTGATGTTTGGCGCAAGATGCTGGCCGTTAAAAAAACGACCATGGGGCCAGTGGGACTATAGCCATGATCATGCAGCGTAGTTGCCACAGGATCAAATGACTATAGCTCGCAAGAACTCGCGGTAAGTGCTGTGTGGGTGTAGGTAAGATACAGACAGCCAAAAAGATAAAAGCATTTAATTATAGCTCGCGACTATAGCTTAGCTTGGGCAAGTGATAGTAATAAGAAAGAAAAGTGCCTCTATTTTAATTATGTAAAACAAGCCTCCATAATTTTAGTTTAGAGATAAGTGCAAAAATAATTACTTTATAAGCAAAACTCTATAGGGACTAATACAGTTAAATGTGATAAATAATTTAAAACAAAGACAAAGCCTTGCGATAATGAGATAAGCACCAAAACTGTACCAGCTTCATTATAAAATACATTTTTTTTTTCGTTGTAAACATCCCTTCTCCCTTTTTTTTTTGACAATTTTGAAGCTTGTTTGTTGAAGAATCCACTGGATATGGTTGGTATTTGCACCTTCATACTCCACAAAGATAAGGTCTCTTTTTCATTTCTTGGCTAACATTTCTTCAAAATTAAAGATATCTCAAATCAAATCGTATAAAGTCATAAAAAGCATCAAACTCCACCCCTTTTTCTTCCTTAGTTGAAGCAAAAGATTGTGAATTTAACTGAAAGCGAATCTGATTTTTTAACATTTAAGAAGAACGCCAAACAAAGAATATAATCGGCCAAGTCAAGTCTGCCTACCTCTCAACATCAAAACAGCCTATAAAATCACTGTTCCATTAGATATTGGCCCGTGACAAAATAATGTTACACAGATGAAAATGACTAGTATTGATATATTAATGGACCGTCTACAAAATCATTGAGTGCTTCTGCTAACTTTGTGTAAAAAATCATCAATTATATTAACGGAGTGCCCAAGTTTGAATTGCATTAGATCACCCACAAAGTGATTTATTGATTGTTAATGTGGACTTCAACTTGATTTATTGTGCACAACATATATAAAATCGAATAGTTAACCTTGGTATCACGATTACATTAAGAAAAATGGTCCAATACCATATATACATCTAATAATTTGAGATTTGATTATTATAGTCCAATGCAAGATCTCTTCATAATTTCAAAATTGTACTAATAATAATTAACCTTCTTGATACATACGTTGAAATTTTGCACCAATAGTAATTATAATATTGACTTTATCTAGAGAGTAGGTCGTGTAGACATAAGACATCCTATAGTTTCTAACAAATTTAATGCAATTTAAATTGACATATACGTTAGAACTTATCTTGAAAAACCATAAATGCTTTTGGTGGAACTATATATTCCTCATGTACTTTAGTAAGATTTCCTCATCACTTATTCCTAATGGAAGAAGAAACACCTTTAACTACTCATCCTCCTCATGTACTCATATTCCCCTTACCTCTTCAAGGTCCTGTAAATTGCATGCTTAAACTAGCCGAACTATTGTGCCTCCATGACCTACACGTCACCTTCCTCAATACAGAACATATCCATCAACGTTTGCTTAGATATTCCAATGTTGAATCCTACTTCAAACGTTATCCCAACTTCAATTTTGGGACAATCCCAGATGGTCTTTCAGACAATAATTCACGAACGCTGGATCAAATTTCTAACCTGATAAATTCCATGGAAGAAGTGACAAAGCCACTTCTTATGGAGATGGTGACTTCTGATTCACTTGGTAAAAATTCAAACAAGCCTTTGAGTTGCATAGTTGCCGATGGGATTTTTTGCTTTGCTGTTGATATTGCTAGAGAGATTAAAGTTCCACTGCTTTTTTTCGACACGATTAGCCCTTGTGGGTTGTGGACTTATTTATGTGTTCCTAAACTAATTGAAACCGGAGAGCTTCCTTTTAGTGGTAAGTAATCTTTCTTATTTGAAGTTTTTAAATGATAATTTCTAGGGTCTATTTTTATTGTGTTACTGCATCATTAGTTATTAAACCATGCCAAAAGAGTAATCATGACTATTAAAATTATTCTTAAAGATATTTCTGTTACTATAGTAATTCTTGCAACCCGTGTGTTTTGTTACGTTGTTACCATCATGTTAAAAGTATATTGCTTTTAGTATAGACACATTGATTCTTAATATATCACTTTTAAAATTACGTCGATCTTATATAATGAGTAATTTATTTTCTTGTCATCATCAATTAAAGGAGATTCATTGGATGAACCTATCAAAAACGTTCCGGGAATGGAAGGAATTCTCCGGCGCCGAGATCTTCCAAGCTTCTGCCGGACAAAGGACATAAACATCCCAGTAATCAAACTAGTTCTCAAAGAAGATGAGCATCTTCCATTAAGTCAAGGTCTAATACTCAACACATTTGATGATCTTGAAAACCCCATCATTTCTCAACTCCAAACCATCTCTCTAAATGTATATGCTATTGGGCCTCTCCATTCTCACCTGAAAAGCAAATTAAGTTCATCAAAACCACCAACAAGTAGCAACATTTTTGAAGAAGATAAAAGTTGCATGGCATGGCTTGATATGCAACCTCCAAATTCTGTTGTATATGTTAGTATTGGAAGTCTTGCACTCATGACTAAAAAACAGCTTATTGAGATATGGTATGGGCTAGTAAATAGTGGGTCAAGGTTTTTATGGGTCCAAAGGCTTGGTTCTATTATTGAGCCTGAAGATGAGCTCAATAAGGTTCCCTTGGACTTGTTTGAAGCAACTAGGGAGAGAGGGTTGGTGGTGAGTTGGGCTCCCCAAGAATTGGTTTTGAGCCATGAGGCTATTGGAGGTTTTTTCACTCATAGTGGGTGGAATTCAACTTTGGAAAGCTTGGTTGCTGGTGTGCCTATGATTTGTTGGCCATATGTTGTTGACCAACAAGTGAATAGTAGGTATGTTGAAGAGGTTTGGAAGCTTGGTTTGGACATGAAAGATACTTGTGATAGAAAGATTGTTGAGAGGATGATTAGAGAGGTTATGGTTACAAGGAGATATGAGTTTAAAGAAAGGTTGAATCGAATGGCGAAATTAGCACAAGATAGCGTTAGTGATGGTGGGTCGTCGTACCATAATTTGAATCGATTAATTAAAGATATAAAGATGATGAGATTGAGATTATGATGCATTCAAACGTTGTTTAATTTTTATCTATGATATAAAAACGATGAAATGGATCATCGCACCATAATGTGAATCGTTATCATAATATTCTGTTTAACGTGTTTCAAGTGACTTCATAAATTTATTTTTGGTGATTATTCTTGTCACGTTTCATTCATTGTTCATCTTTAAAAGTTTAATATAAATTGAATAATTAAAGGTGAAAATCGTCCATGTAGATGATCAAAAGATGGAGACAAAATGAGTACTATTATTTTGAAGGCATCATAAATTATTATTTTTAAAAAATTTCCAAGGCACAATTGTTTGAATAAATGAAACATCAAAAGCGGCACCGAATCACAAGACCCCAAGATCAGATGTTTGTTCTTGTTCTTGTTCTATCTACATGGAATTATCAAGTCAACTGTGGGATGTGGGGCATCGATTCAAAGACCATCGGACTATACATAATTGATAATTTCTCAATTTCAAATTAATTAACGCTGGTATTTCAAAGATAACTTCATCATAAATTACTATTTATTCATTAATCTAAAAAATATAAAATCTGATATAATTTGATTGCTTAAAATATTTTTATAATATTATTATTTTATTATAATTTTTATAACATATATAAAAATTAATTAATAATTAAAGTTGCTTCGAAAATCTATAAACTCTTTAATTAATACGAAGAGCAGGTAGTACAATTCAATACTTTCATTTGAGCAATGGTTTTTACTAAAATATCCTTATCAACTAATGGAATAGAGAAACCGTTAATCTGACTTCAATTTTGAGTGATAGCAAAATAAAATCATACTGTTACCATCTCTATCACTATTATTCAACATTATATCCGGCCACACCTACAATAATTAATTTCTATCTGATAGAAAAATGTCAAAATTCAAATGTTAGTAATGTCAATTCTCCTATATATTCATATTTACCCCTCTCATTCTAAATTCGCCCACTCAAATATACTAAATTTCGTGATCAACAAGCTTGATCATAAATTACTTTGCTTACTAATAAAAAATATTTGTCATCGTGATTAATTTTTAAAAATATTTTCATAATATTATTTTTTTGTAATTTTTCATAACGTATATAAAAAATAATCGATAATCAAATCAGACTCTCGAAAAACGGTAAAATCACTAATTCGAGCATGAGATAATAATAAAGTAATGCCTCCGGACATAACCTTTAATGGCCGAAATACACACCGACTAACTCTTCATATCGAATAGCTAGTGCTAAGCCTACAGAGATTAAAGTTCGCTATAAAGCTTTACATTTTTCTTTTAATAAGTAATCTAAAAAAAAAAGGAGTGTAATGTGCTAGTGGTGGGATCCGACCTCCCTCGGACCCATATGAAAGTGTATCGCCTTCCTTCACGCTAAATCTAAACTTTCCACATCTTGCAATACCCAATCTGCATCTTTTATGCCATTAACAGAGTAACATACCATTCTTTTGACTCATATGACAAATCACGCCTCCCAATTTGCAATAAAGTCGTCAATTTTTCGGTTACTAATAATCAATTTGGACCGTGTAAAGCAACATGCCTATTATCCAGGTTGGGGTATCCCATGTGACTTGTCACACATTTTTCTCCCTCATGAAGCACTCAAATGTAAAATTTCATTCTCAAAGACACCCCTCAAATTGCTTTACCTTCTCATATATTTTACATTATTCATACTTGAATTTTCAAATAATCTTATCTCATTAACAACTACCTTAATAATCTAATATGGGACTAAATTATGACTCGAAGATGATATAAGATACAGTGAAATACATTTTATTACTAACCCAACCTAACAGTATCATTCTGATAAAAGATGCATTTAATTTGAATGGCATCAGTCTAAACTATCTCTGAATATAAGTCACGCCAAATAAGGATCCAATTTGTCAAAACATAAAGTATACTTATGATATAAATACTAGTCAAATGATCTCACTTTAGACTCCACTCACAGTAAAATCACTGCTGACAGTTGTCAAGAATACTTAAGTCTCCCTATAACTACATATCACCAAACCATCCAACAGGATTTTAAACGCAGACACCTCACTATGTTCAAAGTCGATTCTGCTTCAAATATGTTGACGGAGCCCGAACAAACTCATCATCAACTAAATTTGGCAAATCACAATCAATAAGATTTAGGATTTAACCAATGTCTAGTGTAGGGCTCGATTTGGAAGCAATTATATTCAGTTCGAGATCTACCGAATACACTCAATGAAAAACTACGGTAGATTTCCATTTCAAAAAATTCAACCAAAATTCAAGATTTAATGGTGATGACCTCAAAGATCCTTGTAATAAGTTCAACTACTCCCTCAAATTCATTGATACTAATGTATTTTCAAAGAAACTTGTAATGACCATTCAATCTACCTTCAGGATTCCAAAAGTTTCAACCATAGAATCATTAGCAACCTTGGCCGCTAGGTTTATTTTATTTTTTTTAAATAGAATGATGATTAGCAACAATTCAAGAGGCAATAACTACATTAAATTACTAGACTTATAATAAATATTAACACAAGGGAGTTACCTGAGATGTTACACGTGTATAGTGTTGCCTTAAAGATACTCTAGGAAAAATTATCCAGCACTATTATTACAAACAAAAAAGAACCCTGTTTCTTCTTCACACCTAAACATATGCTTATCTTTAAATACCTTACTCAAAACACCACTATTATTACTATTATTATTTCAATCTTCATCAAATAAAGCAACCCAACTTATTATATTGCACTAACTACACTTAAATCTTCAATGAGACATACCCTATCTCAATATATAAAATACCCCCTTACTGTCTACTTGCTAAAACACCAAATTGCTTCTAATTTCACCTTCAACACTTCAATAAGTCCACTCTTGAGGAAGCCCCAATTCATGGCCTAATGTTACATGACGAGCATTCATTTGGTGTAGTAACATTGCATTCTTCTGAGCCAATTGTACATCTATAGACAAAATCAAGTTCAAACAAGAACAATAACTTTATATAATAAAATAATAAAATAACATAACAAGGTGTGGATTAGATATTTTTCTACCATAGTCCGAATAAAGGCCACCGGTACGACTAGGCTGCCATTTGGGCTGACCACAACCCCCACCACTGACATGTGCATTATTCATTTCACCCCTACCATGAAATGAAGTGGTTGAACAACCTGTAAAGCCAGACGAGGGTAGTTCGGTAAGTTCGTATCGTTTTGAATCAAAATATTTTCAAGTCCTTGGTTTTCCAAACATAAGAATACAAAACATGTGCCATGATTAAACTGAAAACTATACGCGGAGTTGAATCGAATTACATAAAAGACACGTGAAATCAAGTCGAAACTTATTTTAATATTCGAGTAAAGTTGGACTACATATGAAATCAAGTCGAGTAAAAGTCTTCAATCATCACGTAAAGGCTTAGTCATGATCCTAATATATAAGAGTGTCACACAAGACTTAACATTTGATATGAACTCATTCAAGATCAATCAAAATAATATAGGTAAACAAACTTTGACCAGCTACAAAGAAACCCAAAATAGGCCAAACTTAAGTGTGAAAATCTCAAAAGGACAACTATAAAATATGAAAACAAATGTGGACCCATTTCGAAACAAAATTCAGAATTTCAAATTATGCAATCTAAATCAGAAATAAATGCACATCCATATAAGCTGTAAATTACCTGTTTTCTTGTTTGCTCTATATTGAATATGATTATTTTCAAAGTGGCGGGGTAAGAAAACTCCGGTGCCAGCAGACGATTTCTTCACACTATTGAAGTAACCATTTCCAGATCCACCATTTTGAAGCATTGGACGATTACCACAATTTTTATGAATGTTTTTTTGCATCACATATTGGAGAGAAGGCCATGAACTTTGATCGTTTTCCAAATAAGCGCCAACATTTAACTCGGTGAATCCATTATGGTTAGGCTGTTGACAAATTGAACCATTTTTCGACTGATTGCTGGACCATAAGTTTCCTCTATGCTGTTGCTGATGCTTCAGAATTTGTTCCTCTCTTAGTTGTTGAATCTGAAATCATGAAAATAACAAGAGAAATTAGGAAATACTACTTACATTCCACAAGATAGCTCTGGGCTGATTTTCAACGATCAAAATTAAATGCAACCACGATCCTTGTGACTTATGTAACTTATACTAGAATAAAAAATATAACTCTAATAGTAAATTATGATGCAAATACTAAAATTTCCTGGCAAGTTTTTAACCAAACAAACACTCTATCCCATGAAAAATGAGGGTACTTTAATGAATGTTCCGGTCCCTTTTTGTAAAAGGTTGTATACTTTCACTCTTTTCATCACCGATCATAAGGATAAGTAATTAATAGATAATGTAAAATAATATTTCTTATATTGAATTATTTGAATATAAATTGTATTTATTGTGTCATATTTATATGATTTAATCAATTTTTACATGCATCTTAAAAGTATTAGAACTCAAAATTATAATATCACTACTTTCATTACCCGCGACTTGTATTACTTAACCAATATTTCAAAAATATTAATTCAAAATTTAAAAATTTAAAACATCAAATTCAAATTTTGAGTTTTTAGACAAAACTAGTGAGATTCTTACAAAAGAGTTGTATACAACAGATGAGTTGTTTCCATTTCCTCCCTTGATTTTCATCTGGGCAACTTGAGCAGCAGCTTGGTAAATAAGATCCAACGAATTTCCCCCAGGGGCAAATTGTGTAGTCGGAGAAGATACCTTAGAAGCTCCATTAGGACTACCACCATTACTAGAACCAGAACTATAGCCAAAGTGACAATTAAATTGGGACAAAGTCGATTGTGGTGAACCCACTATACCATTATTACCATAACCCCCCCTCTGTTTTTGTTGAATACCAAGTTGTCTAGTTAACTCAACAACTTGGTTGAAGTTGTTTGGTTTTTTGTTCTTGTTAAGGTTGTATTCAGATGCATCCATCTCGATATTCTCGTATCTCCAAACTTTCCAACCGGATTCTTCTCGATACTCTGGTATCTCGTGGATATTTTTCAATAGTATGTCTTCTTGGTCAGTGAGAAATTCAGATGGTAACCAAAACTTTGCTTCTTCTACATGAAGTATTTCAGCCATTTTTGGAACAGAGGAAAACACAGAGGTGAAATTATGGAAAAAGAGTGTTGCTGGAATGAGAAGATATAATGATGAGGAATAAGTAAGGTTTGATGGGAGTGTCCCAAAAAGGATGTCTATTTATATTATTAAATTCAACCTTCAATTCAATTTAATTGTTTGGTTTTTCATATCAAATTTTTACGAAGTATTATTTACTTATTTGTGAATTGTAAGAAATTAATAATATGAAAATATTTTTAAAATAAATGGAATGGTATCCAGTTTAGAGTATTTGGTAAAATAATTAATAAAAAATTATTTATTACTCCGTATTAAATATCAATGTGTGAAAATAATAAGGTTAATTAGAAAGAAATGATTAATGCGCGAAAGAAAACAGAGAAATGAGGGGACAGAGAGGGATGTGTAGCTCTCTTTTTCTTTTCCTTTTTGATTAAGGTTTTTGGGGATTTGCAGACAGTTCAAAATTTAAATGCGGTGGGTTGGGATGACATGATTTGGACAATTTACTTTCCGTTTTGTACTTTAATTACTTTTCACACAATACTTAGATACTTCCAATATAATTTTTTCGTGATCAAGCCAGATTGCCTCTTAATATTATTTTTTTTATTTGGCCGATATCCTTTCTCTTTTTAAATCAGACAATCAATTTATTTTCTTAATAAATTACCCTTTCTTCTAAACGATCAAATAAATCGGCATGCATTGAAAGATTGTATTTCTCCAATACACTTCAATTGTCATTTTAATTTTTCAAATCAAATTGACAATCAATTATTAATTATTTTTATTCTAAAAAATATAAATTTATATAATTGATTCATCTTTTAAAATACTCGCTAATATTATTTTTTATTTCTTTAGTAATATAATTAAAAAGTAATCAAGATTAAAAATTTCTTTTAATATCTCGGAAAGTCAATTAAAAATGAATCGAAGGAGTATTTTTAAACAATACTTTATCGATAATATATTGGAAATGACATTTTAATTTATAATGTCAAAGTTGTTAAAAATTTATAAAGATATAAAGTGTCACGAGAAAAGATCTATGTTGAGCACGCCCTGTAATACTGTTAAAATTATGATATGTATTCATTATTATTTTTAAACGATACTTTTCGCTTTTCTTATTTGTCGCTTAAAGAATTCGCATACGACTAAGTGAAAGAAAAGTAATCAAAAAATACATCGAAAATATGTAACGACAACAATTTAAAACTATATTATCGACGGCCGGATAATTTCACGATAAAAATAGTCAAGCAAATTACATTCGTGAATGCAGTAGCATACAATTTTCTTTACTAGAATAACAAATATTTTGAAACAAAAATTTAGCCTAAAACGACAAATAAAAAAAATGGAAGTAGTAATTTAAAAATACAAATTAAACATGTGTCATGATGTTAACGGAGTTACACAAAATATCTTTAAAAAGTATAATAGAATATCCTGATTCAAATTTGTACCCGTATTTTGAAAAGTATGAAACTATCATAATAAGAAATTTCTCTCGGCGCCTCCCCCGCCTCCCGATTCACGGATGGCGAATCGCGGACGCGCTTCAACCGGCATCGCATCCAGAGTCAAGCGCTTAAACCACTTCAATATTTAATCCTGTCACTGCATTTAATTCGAACCCATATCAAGATAAAGAAAAGCATGCCGATACATAAAGACTCTCACCTACCAACTAAATTTGTCTCGGACATGTACCCATATTTTGAAATTGTATGTGTAGAGGTGGTGTATTGAGTACGTATTCGCCTGGATTCCTCTGGATTCCTACTTTCCTAGTAGTGCAGATGATGATGGGTTGGCTGTTGGTATGATGTTAGATGCGTAGGGGAAGGGATGGGGGCAAAGAAAAAAGCAAAAGAGGAGTCTCAGGCCCTTATTTTATGCAACAAATTTAAGCATCCTTAATTGCGCTTCATGTATTTCGTTAGCGGTAATATTTGTCATCTACCTAATTGCTAAAGACTAACTTTGAAGTTGTTAAATGGCTTAAGTTTGATTTGACTCCTTCATTTTTATCTTTTCAAATCATCCTTTAAACTTTCACATTTTTAATTTACGTTAAATTTTTAGACAATCGATTTCCTCCCATAACCTTATACATATTTATCTTACTTTCCACGATAACCGACTTACCAACCAGAATCCTCATTCATTTTTTGTCTTTACATACAACCTTCTATTCATCATTTAATATTAAGATTACTTGTATATGTAATGACATAAAACCACCATAAAGCAAAGCCAAAACCGCCATATGTACCCCTTCATTTTTACTAAGTACTAGTGTACTATCTGATGTGGTGGATTTTAGCGACGCCTATCTCGACTTTGTTCAGGTCGTCTTCGTCTTTCACATCTGTATCCCTTGTTCCCATCTCGGCGAGGTGGGTCGAGATGTCGCCCGCCCTTATAAGGCTCCACGCCAGTCGGCCTGATGGTCCTCGGGTCGGATCACCTGGCTGCGGAAGAGGGTTCCGCCTATCCTCGCCCCTTCCTAACGCATTGGGCCCCTCGGTGCTAACTCCTGCCTATTGGGTGTTTGATTCCATTCTGCCGAGGTCTCACGTGCTCCACATACCCAGTCACGACTCAAAATCGACGTAGCCTCCACGACAAAGCTAAGATTTCATCGCAGTACACTCACTTAAGAAAGGGTATGAAAATATTACCTTCAAATAAGTTAACGAATCTTATTTATGCAGTAATACCTAAGCGCCTTACCTTTAACCAGATTGTAACATGTGTCCCTTCTTCAACGATCAATCCTAATGTAGCACAAAAAGCACTCTTTCGGCCTCTTTTTAATCACGATATTGGCCCATTAAATAAACTCTTTATTTGCTGGCATACTTAACTTCAAACTTACTTAGCTCAATAGCCCAAGTGATTAACCTCCCGTCAACGAGGGATCGACACATCCTCTTAATGGCCGATCCGTCATTACTACGAGATGTACTCAAAGTACGCTTAAGCTTTCATGCGACATGACAACAAATAACACAAACTGTCGATTGCGGATATGACTCTTCCGCCCCATGAAGCGATACGACCATAGTAAATAGGTTTCCTCGAGCGCCATCCCCTCCCCTTACTAGTACACTACTCACCGCCCCTCGAAACGGCGGTGAGTACTACAACTCTTCAACTCCCTCAGTCATGTCGCAGCTTTCGGGATCCTGTGTAATTTTTAACTCTTCTACGGCGCTCTTTCACATTCTTCATCCTGCAGGAAAGCGTTCTTTCTGAGGCCCTGCTTGATTTTTTTTGAAAATGATAGTTTCGACGCTGCATTCTCTTGAGATTTAACCTACTCAAAGGCTACTAAACAACCCGTTAGCCTTCCGAACTTCCTCAGAGAGTAGTGAGGTTTCATGTTTAAGAAAGCCTCAATTTTGTCGGGGTTTGACTCGATTCCTCATTTCTTATCCTGAAACCGAGGAACTTTCCAGATGTGACCCCGAATGAACATTTTTCGGGGTTTATCCGTACGCGAGACAACTTCAATACTTCTAGGGTCTCTCTTAAATTCTCCAAATGATCCTCATTTGACTCTGGCAAGCATGTCATCTACATATATCTCCATGTTTCTTCCAATCAAGTTATTTGAACACAAAGCATTCACTCATCCTCCGTGGTAGGTAAATTTCAAGATTCTTTCAAACCGAAGCAACATCACTCTCCAACAAAGAGAGGCCATACCTGCTATAAAGCCGCTTTTCAGAATCATTAAGCAGAGTATTTGACGGTACCCCGAGAAAGCGCGCCTGTAAAGTCGAAGACCTCATGTCCGGCACTTTCATCGACCAATCTTCCTAGGCAAGGTAGGGGATAATAGTATTTTGGACATGCTTTGTTCAAATTGGTGCACATTTTCCACTTTTTTGTTGGATTTTTTCACCATGACCACATTAGCTATCCATTCGGGTAACTGGAGCTCGGATTGCATTTGCTCCTACCAGCTCCTCGACCTCTTTTTGTATGGCGAGGTTCTTCTCATCTGAAAAGTTTCTCTTCTTTTGTTTGACAAACATGAAAGATGTGTCAACACGCAAACGATGAAAAGAAAGTTCAAAAGATTCACTCGCATGTCCTCGTGACCTCTACGCGAAGACCTCCTCGTACTCTCGCAACAATCATATCACTCCTTGCGAGGCTGCCGCCCGCCTCCTGGCTCCATGTAGGGCCTGGGATGGTCTCTTTGTCGGACGCGGTGACTAGGTCTGCTCTGGCCTCGCGCCTCCCTAATGCACTTTCTGGGCCCCGGTGCTAACTCCCCGGTTTACTGGGAAGTTGGATTCCATTCTGGCCGAGGTCTCGACGCTGCCCCAGTACTCAGTCACTTGGCCAGAAATTATAATTCGAGCACAAAAGCTAAGATTTATCGGTATCAATGACTTGAAGAAAAGATACGAAATGTTACCTTCAAAGTAAAGGACTAACGAAGATTTATGTGGTGCACCCAAATGTGTAACAAAATACAAAACCGGCCCTGAACCCACCGAATCGAACCTAAAAATAATATAAATTCTTTTCGTGAATCTGGGATCGAACCGAATGTATTTAGGTTCTGGCCGAGCAGTAACCTGAACTAATTTAGGTTCGAACTTCAAATAACCGAACCTAACCGCTTCTAAATTTTAAGTATTTTTCAATTTTTATTTATTACCTTTCAAGATTCAGAAGATACTGTGACGCAGTATATTTCTAATAAGGGAATTTAGATTTTAACTTGTTCTATTATTTATATAACGGAATAAAATATAAATAAATCTTTCTAAACTAGTCAATATGAAATACAAAAGATACGAAAATAAGATATCGTTGCATTTTGAATGCGGTACGTAGATCAGATAATTAATCTTAAAAGGAGTTCATTGAAATTAGCGATTAAATCTAACAAGGACTTAATTTTGAAGTTCAAGACGATATTAAAAAATGTCTTCAAAATCGGAATTTAACCGAAATCAACCGAACCTACGAAATCCATCGAACCGAACCGACAGGTTCGACTTTCGAGAACTGACAAATAAGCCGAAGTTTCTAATTTCTTTGGCCAAAACCGAACCGAATCGAACTTATCAAACTCCCTACCCAAAGGTATCACTATTGAGATCATGATAATGCCGGCCTTCTTTCTCGAACGATAAATCCCATCGTAAAGGTACAAAAAAGAATGGCTGGGCCTTTTAAAGTTGAAATGTATGTCAACCACTAAACTCTTTATTTATATCACTACTACACTTGAAGTTGATTATTGAAAAGTTCGATTTTAACTTTTAACTAATGTATTTGCATAATTTTAGTTAAATATTACCTCCAATTCATATTATAGGACGTTGCTATGCGCCCAATTTCGACCATTAATTACTTTCTTATTCTCTTTAGTTTATAAATATAAAAATTGATATCACAATTATCTTTAAATATATTTTCATAAAAATAAATTTTTAAATTTTACCATATAATTAATTAGCTATTGAAGTAAGAAAAATCAACACTAAAATTATTATGTTTTGAATTATAGAAATTATAGTAGTCGGGCAGCTACATGAAGAGAGGCTACATGGGTCCTAGTTTGGATGCTACAACATAGACTATTGTGATATAATGAGGCAGAGCCCACACGTTGTCATATCTGATAGACAATAGGGTGGTGTTCAGAGTTGGTCCAGTTGAACATGAAATAAGACGGGTGTAAATAGGGGGAGATCAATTGGTAGATGGTTTGGGTTTGTAGGCTGAATTTGTATTTTCCTATTTGTTATTGACACCATCATAATCAACCGTCGTTTTCAACTTCACATCAGTAGCCAGGAGGAGCAGGAGGCTCTATGGTTGGGGTTTCTTTGCTTCTCTGCTATACAACATACCTTTTTCTTTTGCACTTGTCTGCCACGCCAACTCAACTACCCATCTATTATTGCATTGTCTTATAACGGATACAATATAGATGCGCTAGTAAATAGGAGTAAAAGATATCACGAAAACGACATACAAATTTAACTTGATATTCCTAATATATTGACTAATTCATATGATCAGAGAGCACGTCTCTCTCCCCCCTCATCCTCCCTCTTCCTTTTCCTTTAAAAATTTTCCTCCAACAAATTATTGGCGAAACCAAAATTTTTATATAATAAATCGAATTACTTGATATCATACTTATAAAAAAAATTTAGGGGTGGACGAACAACATAATTTTTAAAATAATACCTATTATTTTTTATAAAATGCTTAATAAAATTAATTTCTTTTAAATTGTAAGTGACGACTACTCTTCCACGCACTCCCTAGTTCATTCAGTGCAGGAAAATCACCTCTTTTAGAAGGAATAACCACTTCTTTTGATGGTTATTTTTCCTCCTTCATTGTTTTTTAATTATTTTTCTTAGGTTTTAATAATTTAATATTTGTTCTCTCTCTAGGAATTTGGCTATCTAGAGTATTTTTTTCTACTCTATTTTTATTGATTTTACCTCCAAAATCTCTCTACTTTGATTTAATCTCGCCAAAGATTGACGACAAATTAAGATTTTGCCATCAGCCGCGCGATTTCTTCTGCCTTTGTAGATGCTTATACATTGACGTTAGTGCCAAGTATTCATCGGCCCTAAAACATTGATTTCGAGGAGGCGAATAAGACAACTATGGATTTAAATTTTCTTCGCTTCAATAAAGAAGGTAGTAAAAACGCTATCGTCGTAGTTAACATCCATGTATGATTGCTTGTAATTACTAAAAACTAGTATGTTTTATTTTGTGTTGGCTGCTTGAATTCATAATTTCCATATATACCCAACATAAAACGAAGCCAGAATTTTTTATATTCAAATAAAATCATTCTAATATCAAAAAAAAAATATTGACTAATTCAAGACAAAACCACAAAACAAATTTCATTATAACGAGAAGATTACATATTTTAGAATATTTTCCAAAATTTTAGAAATTCAGAATTGGAGCTACAAACTAACTTAAATTTATATCTAGACTAAATCTATTGGACCGGGCCTATACAGAAGGCATTCACCACTCACAAGTCACCACTAACCATATCCAATCTAGGTCATGATCCAAAACCGTCCAATTCTTATACCCATTTAGGACGGAATCTCTTCATGGAATTTAAGGCATGATGTTATTGTTCTTGATATTCATTATTTTTTGGACTAAGATTTTATAATACAATTAACAAGTAATTCATCATTATAACAAAATGATGAGATCATGGATAAAATGCATTTTATAGTACAATTAACAAAATTTTATAATACATTTTATCCATTGAACTTGCCATCAAACATGGGATCATGGATAAAATGCATCTAACGAGAAATTTGGTGATTTTTCGTAATGATTCATCACAAATGTATCACCAGCTACTACTTGCTTATCTTCTATAAAGAATTACCCACCTTGGGTGACCAATCAGCACAATTCAACACCTAATTATGTTTACAATATACAACCATCACACAACACCTGAGAATTTGTAGACATGAAACATTATCAATCACAGCAAATAATTCACACCAGATTTTACTTTTTGCATTAGAGATGATGTGAAGGGCAGTAAGGTTAGCATAATGCATCAATTACTTGTGTACAGATGAACCACATTACAATTTACAATAGGGCCTCTTCTGAGATTCATTCCTTTCCAAAGAGATTAATCTGCAACGGACGTTAGTATCACCCGGAAATCATTAGTTTCTTTTTACTAGTTCTTATCCCCTCTTCCAAAGAAGATGGGAGGAATGAACTTAAATTGGATTATAAGAAATTTACCAGAAGAAGATCCTCATCTGTACCAAAGGATTTTCGAGCCTCTTCGAGACACCTTGATGACACTCTTTCATCTTTCCTACATAAGAGTGATTCTGGATTAATGCAATGAAACCAAAAGAAGACTACTCTAGTAAAACAGATACTAGTAACTGTGAGATTTTAAGTTGTCAAAACTAGAAACCACAATCAAATACTTTTTGACATAGGAGCAGCTCCAGACTGGTAACTCATGGAAGCAGGCTCTCCTAAACTCTGATTATTAAACGACATTCCAGATAACAAATATGTATAAGGAAACTTTATAATCAACAGACTCGAAGCAGATGAGATTAGATTTGTTAAAACAGTAGGCGACAATAACTCAACATATTTCTTCCTTACTGTAAGGGCCTTTTACCTGACATCTCGGTTAAGAGGTTGGAAAATTAGTATCAAAAGCAAAGGAAATTAAATGAGCAGAAAGTAGAACCTTGATCTGGCTGGATCTCTTATTTCAAACTCGTCTCGAACAGAATCATAGCCACATATTACAACATAGTGACCTGCAAATAACTCGCACATTATGCAAATTGAAACGAGATCATGTATCACCATTTGACAACATGGGATATATAATATGGAAACTGAATTTGCATATCCAATACTGCATGATATTCAAGCTAACTTGTTTGAGTTAATATCTCTGTTGCATGGATCTAAACGTAAAGGCAGGGAGTGTATGTATATATCGAGTTGGATCTAAGACATAGGTATAACATTTACCACAATAAAAATGAGTGCCTTGAAAAATCATTGGTAGTCATCATAGATACTAGAGATGGCAAAAGCAATGCAATGCTGGGATTGATTTTGTTGGTTTGCACTGACCAGAACATAACCAGCATAATAAAATTCACATTACCGATAGATTTGAGTTCAATAATTTTAATAGATACTTGATCAGTATAACGGACTTTTATGCAAAAGAAAGTCAACCAATCCAACCTTGTTTGTAAAACAAGGCTTGCTATGCCAGCTAAATTTTATCGACTCTAATATATTTGGACATGCTAAAAAATTGCTATCGCGATGCTGCACAAGAGCGAAAACATACGGGCTAGATGCATTGTTGCTCACCAGTGTAGTCTGGACTGTTGCTATCGAAGCCTGCAAGACAGATGTCCTCTGTCCAAGAGGGTCTGCATCAATCGTTACAAATTTAAAGTATGCTAATTTCATTATTCAAATAAATTTCAGTGAACCAAGGACAACTAATATATTGAATGTCAAAAGATAATTTCTGCTTCTTATAGATAGTCATGGTAAGACTCCTCAATAGACAGTGAGTACAACATAAATAGATAGCTGTCATTTCTTTCTATAACTTAGCAAAACTAACCAAACGTCCAAACCTTTCTGATACATCAATAAAAAAACAACAACCACAAGCCTACAACTTTACAAGCTATTGCATTTTCTGCCGAGTAACAACCATATGCAATGAAATTCCTGATCCTAGGTCCCTCAACATTTCCCCCAATTTAATCAGTCATGGAAGAACCAGAGTGTACCTTAATTTGTACTGGTCAACCAGAGCAATAGCAATATGCTTCCCTGATAAGATCAACAAAGAAATCTCTTTTGCACTAATTGACCTGCGCTGTAAAAGAAGAATGTTAATCTCCACTAATCAATAATATACATAAAGGCTTGGACTGAATCTCAATCAAATTATAATAGCAAGGAGAGAGCAAATATCATGATGAAGAAAATTAATGCCACCAATTTTTCAGTCTACAGTTTTTGAACAAAAATAACATTTCAAAACACATTTTCCTAATAGTTGCCCTCAGTAATCTCCAGCAAATATGTCAAACATTCTCTACTTATTCACCATCTTTTGGCTCCAGTCATGCAATACAAAATTAATTGTTAAAAATATTACTTCTTACCGAGCAATAAACTATTACCAGAAGGATCCTTTAGAAAACACAATTCGATAATCTCAAAAGGATTAGAATCAGGGGTGATACTAACTACATATATTACACCTGAATTATAATTCCAGCTTCACGTGCTCTCTGAAACAGCACATTTACTCTCAGAATATCATTATGCAATTGCTCCTGCATAGCAGCACTCTGTTTATGAAGCATCAGACAAATAACACAAGTCGTACAAATCCGATTTTCAGCTGCATAGGTGAGTGAGCAACTCACCTTGTAGAATGTCTCCCCAGAAAAGTTGGGGTTTGCTTCCAGTGTTATGGTGAAATATTGAAAACTAATTGCAAATTTCTTTAATAAGTATGCCAAATCCACAGTCCATATACTGCAAAACATCATTAAAAATGCAAGAGGAAAAGGATCATAAGCTGGAAGTTAATACTAATATCCTTTACCAAGTTTTCCAAAACGAATAGACTTGGAGCCCTTTGTTAAATTAAAAAAAAAAAAGCAAATGATCCACAGAACAACATTGGGACATGTACTAAGGAACCATTGGTCTCGCATCTACATCTTTCCGTTTTTCTCATTCCCTCCCTGTATTCTCCCTGACCCTCCGAAGGGAGATAAATATTTTTGAAAGTTAACAACTTACAAGTAGCCACATACATAATGTACCGCCAGATGTAAACCATTGACCAATATGTCGTGTGCGACCCAAGTAACAGGCGAGAGCAATAGCACTTAGAGAAGGATGACTATACAGACATGTTTATTAAAAAACCAGCACACCAGAAACAATGAATGATCCCTCTCTTGGAATATAGACGGTACCTGGTTGTACTGCAAACATCCTCCAACTCCTGAAGAGTAGGATCATTGATGCCATGAGCTCTTAATACCATTAACACACAAGCAAGACCACAATCCCATGTGTGAACTTGATTTATATGTGGGACCTACCAAGACAAATGAAGCTTAGTGGTACGGCTGAGAGCTGAATATTGTTTTTTCTTTGAATAAGCAGAAAGCTAAACGATCAAGATTCAATATGGCAGACAAATCAAATGAGAAGATGAAATTGAGTTGATATATGTACTTACTTCTGTGGAGTGTGAGGAACTAATTGAATCAGTGTGTTTGTCATGATCAAGTGATTCTTCTAATTGGTAGGAGCTAAACCAACTCAGGTGACACTCTTCTGTTTCCTGTATATCACCTTCTGCTCCAAGAATCTTATTTAGCAGAAGATACACTGGCCACATTTTCATCAAGTAAACTGACGATACTATGTAAGAGAGAAAATCTCAGAATTATATGTTTCGTCACTCCAGTCTTTGTGTCTTGAGCAACGAATAAGGTGTCTTGAGCAACGAATAGAAGGTTGAATAAGAGAAGCGTTGGCCTGCAAGACAGATTTACAACTTCAATAAGAAATTACGCAGAAACTGAAATTTCGAGAAGTATACATCAGTTCACAAAATAATGCTGCCACAGTACTTAATTTATTGCCGGATAATTTGTCTTATAATTTCTGAGATACACACCAGAAAAATATTATATCAGATAATTGGTACATTATCTACCCACAACATAAATACCTCATTTCTCCCCATTATATCATCTTGCAAGTAAACATAAGACTACATAGCTCAAATGGTTTACTATTTCGGACTCCTTAACT
Organism: Lithospermum erythrorhizon; assembly: GCA_019722365.1. NCBI lineage: Eukaryota > Viridiplantae > Streptophyta > Magnoliopsida > Boraginales > Boraginaceae > Lithospermum > Lithospermum erythrorhizon. The sequence goes on along the minus strand of JADFUC010000776.1, from coordinate 813,807 downwards.
CTTTTCCTTTCATCTTATTCCTAAAATGTAGCATTCATTGAATGTAATAATAATAATAATAATAATAAATACTACAACAAGCTAATTGGCATACCCCAGGCAAAAATCACACACAATTCTTTTTCTATCCCATCTCGCCCCACATTACTAGACCTAATTCACATCCTTGTTATAACCCAAACTAAGCCTCATCCCACCACTAGTATATGAGTAGGACACATATCTATGTTGACTCGTAATTCACATTCCGTGTTATAATCCAAACCAAGCCTCATCCCACCACTAAGTGGGGACGAGGGCTATATGGGTATGAGGAATCTCTATATCGACTCATCTCATCCACTAACCTCATAATTCACATTCGAGTTATAATCCAAACTAAGCCTTATATCACCACTAAGTGAGGTGAGGTATATGGGTACGACACCCCTCATGTCCGACTCATCTCTTCCGCTAAACTCATAATTCACAAACTAATCCTTATCAATCTCGTGGGGACGACGACCCATCTCTATGTTGACTCATCTCTTCCGTTAAACTCATAATTCACATTAATATTATATCTTCCAAAAATTCCACAATATAATGAATGACTAAAACCCAAAACTCAAATAAACCAATCACCTCAATCATCACATACACCTTAATTTCTCAACAATATCATATTCTCTTATGTATACAATAACAACAACAAAAAAAGTCGAAAAATAATCAGAATAAATATGTTATATGCATAGATGAATAATTTTGAATTTATTACAACAAAACATATAAAGTGGTAATGATTTAGAATACCTTTTGGTATGAATTGAGGTAGAAGAGATGATAATAAGAAAGGTTTTTTGGGTGATCGTCTTGTAATAATAATATGCCGTATATATTTAATGTTATCTCTCAATTTGGGTTTCATTTATTGGTTTTGTCAAATTTCAACGACTCGTACCACGTTCTTTTTTGGCCTTGCCTTTGTCAATTGTCAAATGTCAAGTGATGTAAATTTGCCCAAACATTGGATAATCTAACAATTCATCTATCCATGAAATTATTTACTCTTATTTTAAATTAATCTATATTTTCACCTTTGATATAAATATTTTAAAACTTAAAGTGCTCCATATTTGTTATTTAATACTTCTTTATTTCCCAATTAATCACAAGCTGGTATCACAGACGTTTCGCTTATAAATTATTTTTATTCACTAATTCAAAAAATATAAAATCGATATCATTGGAATTTATTTTTAAAAATATTTTCATTTTTTTTTTTGTAATTTTTTCAATTCTATAATGAAAATAATCACGATTAAAGCCGCTACTAAAAGTTTAAAAAATCAATTAATTTAAAATAAATGTAGTATATGATAAGTATGAAATTGATATTGTTGAATTTGTTTTAAAACTATTTCAAATTATTGTTTTATTTTATTTTTAAATATATATTCATGATCAAAACTTTTTCTAGAAGTGAAAATATCAATCGGTAATATTAAGATCAAACTTTTATCTTGTAGCAATTAGAGCTGTTTATTGTTTAAATACTAAAGAATGGACACAAAACTATTATCACATGATTGGGGGCAAACTGGTCTAAAAATAAATATAGAGGACAAATTGATCTATTAGAAAGTTCGATGTCTATTTTGACATCGTGATGAGTGATGACAGGGTAGGATGAATTTAATAAGAAGTTTTCTTAGGTTTTTTTTTATCCGATAAAATATAATATTAAAGGGAAATCAAGTTCAAAGCAGGTAGAAACACAGAGTTTAAGTTACAAACGCATGATCCAATTTCCACTTCTAAGTAAATCAACATAAACAAAGACGTAGTGAGGAGAGTATAAAAAAGACATAAATCAGTCAGAGATGCTATGAATAGTATCAATTTTGCTGAGTGGGACTTGAACCAATCTATCAAGTTGTTTGGAGGGCACCGCAAATAAAATGCCGACAAGTTTCCTCTGAGAAACACGAAAGGTAGGGTCGCTCTGGGAAGAAGCAAGATGCGTTTGGTGAAGAGCGAAAGGACGTGTGGGTAATTTGTGGTGGAGACAAATAAAGCCAAACAAAGGTCTTGATTTTTGGTAGAGTTTTCAACTTCCAAATCCAATCAAGGTTGGTGTGGGTCGGTATATATTACAAACAGATAAAGACATGTGCAAATGCAAGGTTAAAGTTGCCACCGAAAAAGAGTATGACAAGGTTGACGATCAAGAGACCTGAGCCATTATCCTCCTTGAGTAGTCCGCAGCTACTGAGAGGTTTCCATCTCCGCCAATTATCATTCCAAAGAAAGGTGTTCATTCATCGGAGATGGTAATCTTCAAGCCTCAGAGAAAGAGTTCCCACCCCTTTTCCGCATTTCCTTGCATTAATTGAGAGTAAGATGATTTTTGGTTCACGAGATTTGGAGATTTGTTTCCAAATATTTATCTTCAAAAATTTTGCACCAAAGCGTTTGTTTGGCTCCTTGAGTATCATCATCCAAATGCTGAGTTTAGCCATGGTTGCTAAGTTATAATCCCAAATACGCCGAAGGCCAAGTCCCCATTATCGCTTGGTTTTGTAAATCGCTTTTCTAGTTAACTAAAAACGCTCTTCTTTTCGTCATTAGTCCCAAAGAAAAGCTGTTCACCGGCTTCATTCTTTGTGCACAAATTTCTCAGAAGAACGGAATTGACAATTGTAGCTGTTCACAAGTGGTTGTTGATTGAATGAGAGTTTTCCTGGGCCGCCAAGCGAGAGGAGTTGGGTTTTCCAATCTCGGAGTGCGGGTCCTAATCTTATTAAGAATAAAGTTGAACCTACTCAAGCAGTGTAATTTGCCAACTTTGTGCGGGAAGCCCAAGTATTTCCTTCTTCCATATTTGTAGTTCTACCTAATTTGCAACTTCAGATAATGTTGTTTCTGCGTTTTGATTGCAATTTTGAAACAAGATTTTGATTTGTCAGGCTTATCTTCCATCTCGTCATGAGCAAATTGTCCAGACGGAGTTCATGCATCCACTGCAAATTTGCTTTACCAAAGAGGATAATATCATCTGCGAAGAAGAAATGTGAGATGCTATGACCAGTTTTGCCAAATAAAAGGGAGGACCAACTATGATTTTTGATGATTCAATAATAAGAAGTAAAGAGTCTGCTGACCAAATGAAAAGGTAAGTAAGATACGCGAATCCCCTTTGACAAATACCTCGAGGGTATGTATCCCATCTTACCGTTGATTTAGGACAACAGTTAGACGTCGAGTCAAGGCTGCGATAATTGCCGAGAGGCAATCTGGGAATCCAAAGAGGGTGAGACAGTGGCGTATGCACCCGCAATCAAGTTTGTCAAATGCTTTCTCAAGATCAAGTTTAATGGCCATGTAACCTGTTCTGCCCTTTTTTGAGTTTAAAGAATGTAAGGCTTCTACGACGAGGATGACATTATCGCCTCCATTTCTACCCGTAGGGAAGTCAGTTTGAGGGGTTTATGACGCTATTGAGTGTGTCTAATTCGACAACAAGGACTTTTATGCAGGGCATTTATGAAGGAAGCAAAGCCCAATGGGTCTAAATGTGTCATATGATTGGGCCTTTCAATCTTAGGAACGGAGCAGGAAGCGAAAAGCGAGGTGAGCCGCTACTTGTGTAGGGTGAAAGTAGTCTGGAAAGGATGAATAAGGCTTTATCAAGAGTAAAAAGGACTTAGAAAAACCCAGAGATCAAACTCGAGATTTCTTGCTTGTCACCTGAGCATTTTGATATTGTTATGATGTCTTCGGACAATGGGCGATGTGTGGAAAAAACGAGTATTCGCATCTCCATATTGAAGATAATCCACTCTTGACTTGGTGAACCAAAAGATTCTCTCTTTCGTAAGGATGTTGTAATATTCTGCGAGAAGTTTGTCTTCTTTGCCTAGAAGAAATAGTTTATAATATTTATACGACAAAAATATGTTTTAAAATTTTAAAATGACTTATAACAATAATTCAAATATAGTTGGAATTATTAACTCTATAATATCGCTAAAAGTTTTACCTAGGGTTTCAGCCTGGACTCGGATAAAAACCTATTTTCGTCGTGATCCGGGTCCGTCCGTCGGATTTTTCGGATTAAAAAACCGTCGGACCGACCGGTTTTTTAACCGACATTTGTATAAACCGGACCGGATCCGTTATCGGTCCGACCTGACTGGATTTTAACTCGTCCGTCCGTTCATTATTATTATTATTTTTAAATAAAATTATATACTAGCCCATCGCCCCTAAACCATTCTCCCCTCAATATCTGGGCAGCCTTCACCCTTCACACAAGAAAAAAACCCTAAACCATTCTCCCCCAAAACTATTCTTCAAATTTCATACCAGACAATAATCGGGGATACTGCTTTAACTATGAGTCCTTGACTTCATGGACATCTCGAAGTAATCAAGACATTTTCCGTGTCTACATATCAAGTCGAAATGTAGGTTCTATAAAATCTGCTTTGATTTTTGGTTACTGATGGATTTAAAGTAGCACACACAACAAATATATTAATTAGATGTTATCATTTCCTCGATCATGCGAGTCAAAGTGTATATACAATCCTTTTGGTCTGCTTTTTACGTATATAATCAGAGCATCGCGGGATTAAGTTCCCCGATGTTAAACTTTGATGCAATCCTCTATTACGTCAATCGATTTCAATCCGGCCCACATACGGAACACTACTACTATACTAATGCTATCAATGCTCGTTATCCGGACTACCATAAATAAAAAAATCGCCCAAAAAATATTGAAAAAATCGGCCCAATAAAGCCGGGCCAAAATCCGTATATCCGGAAATCCGTCCGACTGATTTCGATAACCGACCGGATTTTTTTTCCTCAAAATATCCAAATCCGGTTTCGGATTTTTACTCCCCTGTGGGTAAATCCGTCCGATCTAATTTCTAGTTTTACCACTTTCATACGTATGTTAATTACCATACGCTCATTACCAAATATCTTCGCCCAATTATATAAAAAATATATACTCAACTGATAAAAAGTGTTTTAGGTAATAATGCGAATTGATTTTTTTTTAATTTTAATATAACAATAAGAAAATTATTTTTAATGAATGTAAGTAGTCTACTTCCATACTTCAAATTTTTTGTATGATAATTATTCAATTATAAATTAAAAAAATAATTTTCTAATTCAAAAATTACTATTTAAGAATATATATCTAAATTATTATGTAATATTTTGTATTACATTTCAATAACTGAAATAAAAAAGTGTCAAGTTACATATTTAATACTCCCTCCATCCCCAATAGATTGTCAAAGTTTAAATTTGGATTTTTCATAGATTAAATGTTAAATTTAATTTATTTTCCTATTGTATAATATTTGGTAAAAATTATAATAATAACATTTTCAATGTACTTTAATATTGACATTAAATTTTATTCAAAATCAAAATTATGTTTATCAATGAAGGTGCAAAAATTTATTAATTTGGAGTACTTAAATCAAGCTTGACAATCATTTAGTATGGAGAAAGTAATATATTTGGATATTTTATTTCGTAATTTTTTATTATAATATATATAAGATATTAGTTTTATGCTTAAATAAAATATCTTTACCTATAAACTATAAATGCAATAATTAATTAGAGTTGAATTCAATATATGAAAGGAAATTAAAAATATTCAATCTTCTACTATTTAATATCGACAGTAATTAGTAACTAAATAAGATTATATTGTCATAATTATACTTATATGAATTTTTAATCTATATGAAATATAATTTATCGATATTATGGTCGAAAAAATACATGCATGAATATGTATATTATAGACATATAATCCATTTTATCATTTAACACTATGTACAAATAGGCAATTTTATCTTCTATTTGGAATGATTTCCCTGCGGATCTTTTATATTACTCCATAAATTTATTATTTCACAATATTTTTAAAAGTTTTTATATCAAGTAATATTAATCACATATGTATTATTGAGGTTTAACTTTTTATATAAAAAAAATTATTGCACAATATATAATTCTTAAAAGAGGTATGTCATCTTTATTCTATTGATTTTTAATATAATTCATTTGAAGTATTTCACATTCGAACAAGGACATCTAACGCGGCCTCTTTGGTTGTTTCATGGCCAAATTGAGAATTTCATAAAAGATCATGATATTATTCATTGTGGAAATATTATCGAAATAATCATCAATTAAAATATGTTAAATGAATACATAAAAATAAAATTGAATAGTAAATTGAGAAGTTGATGCTTTCTAAATACAAATAAAATAACATGTTTTATTTTCTATTAAACTCAAAATGAAGATGAAAGATGTTAACAAAACTTTTAAATATATTATTAAAAAATTATAAGGAATCATATAACTATTAACAAAATGAGTTATAATATAAATCAAAAGTATAATTTATAAATTTACGTAAATAGTTAATTACTTTATTTATTATTATAATTCTAAATATTTTAAAGATAATAATTACGTGCAAATACACGGTATATTTTATTAGTAGCTATAATGTTTCGAGTGATTTTATGATTTTAACTATAAAATGACACTTGAAAGGACGAAACTATTATTGCATGATTAACGAATGACCATTTAAATCCCTACTTATTCGGTTGTTTGATTTTCCGTTTCATATTTTACTTTTTGTAGTTGAACATTCATACTGTATTTGTAAAGTTTTTTCTTCTCTAAAATATAACTAATTTATAGCCATATTAAAAAGTTTCATCAACCAATCTAATTAACATATTACATATGTTTCATGGTTAGCTTTCTAATATTGAACTTTTTAAAAATAAATAAATTGTGAGGGTACAATATTAATAAGTGGTGTATGCTATATAGAGTTATAGATCTTGATATATAAATAAATTGCATACTTGTTTATAGGGTGTGTGAAGAGAAGAAGGTATGGCATATAAGGTGGATCATGAATATGATTACTTATTTAAGATTGTCCTTATAGGAGATTCTGGAGTGGGAAAATCTAATATTCTTTCCAGATTTACTAGAAATGAATTTTACTTGGAATCTAAATCTACTATTGGTGTAGAATTTGCAACAAGAACTCTTCAGGTTGGTCTTCATGTCACCAGACCTATATCTTCAGTTTCTTAACAACTTTCTTTAAATTATTTGAACAAATTAAATTTGGTTAAACTTTATATTCTTTGCATTTCATATTTTAATCTTTCAATTTTATGTTTGATGTTTTCTTCTACGACGACACTCTCATAATGTGGAAAATGATTTATGAATGCTGGGATTATTCAAATATATATACTAGTATACTACAAATGTTGATGAATCTTGATATTCCAAGAGTGTATAAGTAAACATTATTGAGTCATTATTAGTAAACATTACAATAACATGTTTCATGCTTTAATAGAGTAAGGGGATCGGATAGTACGCAATTTTATCTTGTGATAATAAGGAGATTGTTTTCGAATTGACCTAAGAATGGAATGAAAACACTACCTACTACTCAAACATCATTGAGTCATTAGCAAACATTGAAGTGGAGAAATCATTGCATTATAATTTCACTAGACTTGATTAATTGATATTGATATACTCATTGGTTTTAGGTAGAAGGGAAGACAGTGAAGGCACAAATATGGGATACAGCAGGACAAGAAAGATATAGAGCAATTACAAGTGCTTACTATAGAGGAGCAGTAGGGGCACTTATGGTGTATGACATAACCAAGAAACAAACATTTGATAATGTAGAAAGATGGTTACGTGAACTAAGAAACCATGCAGATTCCAACATTGTGATCATGTTGGCTGGTAACAAATCAGACCTCAATCATCTCAGATCTGTTCAAGAAGAAGAAGCTAACTTGTTAGCAGAGAAAGAAGGCATTTCGTTTCTCGAAACTTCTGCATTGGAAGCACTCAATGTGGAGAAGGCTTTCCAGACAATTTTGTTGGATATTTATCAAATAGTTAGTCGAAAAGCTTTAGCTGCCCAAGAGGCAGGGGTGGTACCTAGTCAAGGGACTGCTATTAATGTTGGGGAACATTCCGGTAATGTCGAAAAAAGGGCTTGCTGTTCTAATTGAGTTAGTACCATGGTGACTTAAATGGTCTAGCACTCTAGCCAGATGAATCCAGGAATCTCTGCAAGATAGATTGCAGTCAGGGGTGGATCTAGCTCATATGAAGTGCTGGTTCGAAATATATTCAATCATACAGTTTTTACCATATGGTTCGGCTGTTTCTTTCAAGTATATGATCAACTGTTTTCTAGACGAGTCAGGAAAATGTACTTATTTCTCCACCCCTTAGTATCTACTATCTACTAGTGTATCTGTGCATGCATTAGTTTGGTGTTTTCCCATTCCCTAAGATAATATGTTGTGTGTTGGCACATGGATTTGTCCCAAAATTTTCTCAACTCAAGCCAAATATCTCAATTTATCTATGCCAGCTTAGCTGCAATAGAATTTATTCATATTGTTTGAGGTTGTTTTCACTTGGAAACATTTGAATTTCGTAAGGTTACAGACATTTGAACGGTTTCTCTTTAGCGTTTAACGGTTGAAGTACAGTACAACATTCAAAATTTCTTCTGTTTGATATGGATATATGATAACAAGTTATGGTAGTAATTTTTCTTAAATGTAAACTTCTGGACATTAGTATATGGAATGTATCGTTGCTCGTTGATTTGAACCTGTAATGTATCCTCCAATAGAACCCTATTTGTCAAAATACAGGAGGGTTCTAATGCAACTCTGTATCGTCACCTCAATCATCAAATAACATCTTGATCTTGTTCAACTGGGTGAAAGAAGAGGAGTATGGCGGCGCTGCAGATTTATAAAGGAAAACTTCCAGTGTAGCGGATGTGATCTAAAGTACGACGCAATCCATATTTGTTCACAGCTGCATTGGCTGCTCTGAAGCCGCCTCCATAAGCTGGGGAAGCATCATGCTCAATTTGATGCATAAAAAATTCTCCAAGCTTATTCTCGACACCTGATTTTGCACCCTTTTTTGACGTTTGCCAGGCTGATGAAGACGAAGAGGAGGCCATTGATGTTGATGGCCCATCTTTCGAGTTTGGCATAACCTCCGTCTCAAGCCACATGTTGGAAAGTACTTGACAGATACCTTCTTCTACTTCTGGACTAAGATTGCGATAACCTACATTTTTTGTGTAAAATTTGTAGTTATTATTGGCAAATTTCGCACCCATTTCTCAAATATTTTATATCTTTATGTTTAATTCAAATTATTTTAAATCGTAAAACTTACAATTTTGAATTTATTTTCTAATTAATATTTTTTATTTTTCAATTGATGATTTTAATCACAAATAACTATACATAAAAAATTTAATAAAATACTTAATGTACATGATGATACTATACGAAATCGATTGCCCATATAGATACAACTATTGTTTTAACAAATTGATGTCCTCTCGACTAAATGTATTGACGAATCAGATCATTAATATTGTATAACGAATTAATCATTTCTACGCTCTAAGCAAATCGATATAATTTAAAAAGATAATTTAAATTTTTAAGTTAATTTTAATATATAAAATTCATATATGTATGAAATTAAATAATATTAATAATAATAATAATAATACTCAAATCATATGATTATTTAACTAATTCTCATTATAATAACAATAACAATAGTTCTACATAATAATAATAATTATAAAAAATATATGATTATTTAACTAACATCTATTATTATTATAATAATAACAATAGTTCTACATAAAACATATTATTATGTAATTAACACAAATTATTAAAAATTGATAATCTATATGATTTATAAAAATCATACCGACGAAAAAAGCAGAATAAATTAATATATAATATATGAGGAATATCCTATGAATTTTTTTTTTTGGAAGTTAATTAGCTATGATTTTTTTGTTCACGCCTCAGAATCGAATACATATAATCCACTTATGTGGATTCGAATCACACTTTATGTAGAAAGTTCGTATATATACCTTAATGCTCGATGCATTTAATGTAGGCATATTCTGTGAATTGAATCATGAAAGCTATACATGTAAAATTGAAAAATAATTATATTATTCAAATGCATACATTTGAATCATTAAATACGAATCAAGAGTAACAACAAAGCTTAATTAAAAAGCGCTGACGCATTTACAATTAAAGTATATATATGTCAAATGTATATGATGTATATTTGGTGATGATTCCCTTCAAATTGATAATCTTACGTATATGCAAGTATAAAATATGATGAATACTTAATGCTATCTTTGTTTTTTAATTTGACGTTTTAATATATTGATGTGAAACTTTGATCATTTATTATTAATTAATTATTATTTTAATAAATATAAAAGTTATATCATTAGATTCAGATTTTGAAAATAGTTTTATAATATTATTTTCTTATACTTGAACATATAGCTTAATAATAATCGATAAATAAAATTCCATCACGATATGCTTAAAACTCACAACAAAAAATTGACAAGAAGAAGTGACCCTATTAAAAATTCTAACTTTGTATTTTTAAATATAAGGGTAATTTAATAACATTAAGGCGAAGTGCTTAAGTAAACACAATTATTATTCACAATTTTATATACGTTAAGAATTATGTTTATCAATATTATCTTGGTACTATGAATCAACTTACCTTTCAAACGCAACCAGCCATGCATTAATTCATGAGCAAGAATAGCACCTGTTAGTAATCTGCATCAAGATAGAAAATATGCACTGTTGGTTAGAAGAAAAATGTTTTGAAGTTGTTATAATCTCTTGTTTATACCTTTTGTCAAGAAATTTATATGGCGGAATTACCTTGGAAGGCCATACAAGACTAGGATGGCAGTAACTTCGCATTTTCGAGTTAGCTTATGAGGTTGTGTTCTCATTCCAATTAGTCCCCGACCGCCTACTCTAGGCCTTTTTTGAATCTGGCACAAACCAACAAGTACCTTATGATATGGTATTACTAAAATGATTATAAGCTTTGGGGTGAAAGTGTAAGTTGAAATAGGCAAACATACACTGCTAACTGTCTGCTCTTCAGACAAGCATAAACCTCTTGTTTCAGGCATGTGGTGAAAACCCTGTTGATTTGTGAATTCAAGAGATTTGTTTGGGAAACTGAATGGAAAATAAGGTGATGAGTAAATTACATGTTTCTCTCCCTCAATTGCTTCATTGAGAGCATGTCTCTCAACAAGAAGCATAGGGATTTGCTGATCTATTCTCATGTTCATTCCTTCATAGTAATCTCTAATTGAATGGTAAAGTGGTTGACAATCTCCAGTATCCATGATAGCAGACTCCATACACTCCAAGCATAAGCTCCTTCCATCTCCTAGTGATACATATCTTGCATTCCATGACTACATAGCGGACAAAAAACATGAAACAACATAAAGAATGTCAACATCGCCATCTCAGGCGTCTAGTTTAGTTTTATTTATGTCCACTTTTCTTTCAAACTCCCACCAAGGGTGGGAATAAAACCAACATCTAAAAGTTGGAAATTCGTACCTCTAGACGCTCGCAGCTACAACACCTAGCAGTATTGTCATGTTCATGTGCAGGACAATATTTTTGAGACCAAAATGGGTGGCATCTATATTCAATTAAACCAGCAGAATTTGTAGGGATCTGATATACACACAAGATCACATATTAACCAATAAGTCTGAAATTTATCCATTTGAAGATGGAATTTAAAACTAACAAACAGAATAATCCCTTACAAATTGATGGCAGACTTCACATTTAGGATGAGTAAGCTCCTTGAAGCAACTCTTATGATATGTATCTTTCCCTGATAAAGAAAACTTGAATCAACAAAGAAAACATATAAGAACAAAGCACAAAATATTTCTCAGACTAATAAAAATGCATCATCTTCTTTTTTTCCTTGTTTTTTCTTTCATGCACCATTGCTTTGGAAATGAAATAAGAAAAAACTTACCTCATGTTCAGTGATTGGATAACCACAAGCGCGACAACGGAAGCATTCAGGATGAAAGAAAGCCCCCATGCATCCTAAATAATTTCCATAGCCAATTTCTCTATTGCAACCACCACACATTTTGAAAATTGTAAGATGCATCTTAAAAGAAAAATTTAACTTATCCCCCCTACAGAGATATTCTTACAAGACAATTTCCTTTAATGTCAAATTAACACATCAGAACAAAAGATTTTCTAAAAGTTCAAGTTTGTGTAATTTGTGAAGAGTGAGTACTTGAAATCTCTGGGTTGATATCCATAATTCCCATATGGATTATATGATGGATTGTGGTCATCATGAACTGCTCTATCAGTCTCATCATCTTTCACCCCTCTCCATCCATATCCTGTGGAAAATGCATTCATTATACATATATATATAAGCAAGGAAAATATACTCTTTTTAATTCAAAATCTTGATGATAAGCTTAAGTAGAGTATACCATTTGGCCTTCTCAAATCTTCAGCCATTGAGAGTGCAATTGCACGGTCCAACTCTTCTTTCTCTTTATTTCCTCTTGTTCTATCATCCTGAAAAAGTTACATAAAAACTAAAGTTCATAAATAACTCTAATTTCAATATGTTTATTTAGAGTATATGAACAAAGTTTTAGAAATGAAACCATGATAAATAATCGTATTCGAGTTTTCACATATTGAATATGCAAAAACAAACGTTATTTTATATGATCATGGCCTATTTCTAATTGGTTTTAGGCTGAAATGGAGAATAAAAAATATAGAAGGAGTTAGGAAATTTTACCAATGATCTAGTTGGAGCCCTCCAAACCATATTTTCATCTCCAGAAAACTGAGGTGGCTGACCACTTGTAACACTAGCTCTACTTGAAGGTCCTTTAAGAAGTTTACTCAGCCATTTCATGAATCTTGATTTTGTCTCCGTGTCTGATGAAACAGAGTGCCCTGTTCCACAAAGTCCACAATTAGTATACAAATAGTCCCTAAAAATAGACATATAATTGAAAATATTAAAAGAACATATATGAAAAAGGCAGTTGTGTACCATATATGCAAGGCTGAGAGAGATGGTTAATGTTTGATGAAGACATTAACAAATAAAGATGGATTTTGTTTATGTATGTAACAAGTTTCTAGGGAATTTTGGAGGGTGTTTTTCGAGGCGTCGATCGAAAAGGGAGGCCTAAAAATGAAAAGGACACAGAGAGGAAGAATGAGAATGAAATGTGGGGTGTTGATGGATGGAACTGCAGAGAGTTTTGAGAAGGAGAACAAGTAATGGCATCATTATAAAGCTAGTTTTTTAGTAAAAGAAAGAGGGAAAGAGATTCTTGGCTTGGATGAAAGACATGAATGGGGGCAAAAGGGTAAAAAAAAAGGGAAATGCATGAGGAATCTTCTGAGGCAAATGGTGATGGGGAGATGATGAGAAAGGGAAAATGAGAAAGGGGGGAAAGAAAAGTAGATGGAAAAGCCATGAGTTGTTTTAGACTGCTTTGAGAAGAGAAGAAGAAGAAGCTTGTTGTTGACTTTGATTGTATTGCATGAAAACGATTCTCAAATGTGGTTTTCTTATCTTTCTTTTTTTGTTTGTTATTTTCAAAGGAAAAAACTACAGAAAAGGAAACTTGATTTGCTAGTATAGCATAGAAATAATTGAGCTTAATGCAAATATTTAGAATCTAACTGATTTAATGTTCATAAAGTTTTAGAATATTGAGGGGTATGCATTACAAAACACATTTTCATGTGCATATATGCATTACTCGGGAATATGATATTTCGAGAACAACATGCAGGGGTGCTGAGCCACATGAACTCTTATAATGTCATATGATATCATTAAATTTTCAATATCTAAATACATATTAAGAAGAAAAAATTAATTTTAGGTTCTAGTTCAGTGGGCTAATACTCAGATTTAGACCATTGATAAAAATCTGGTTTGGAGCCTCATAATTTATTCCTTTTGATTTCCACATAATTAAATGTGATATCCACATTTTAAGATCTTCATACTTCGTCGCTGAGAACATGTTAATTCTTAAGCAAATATGCTCTAAGAGACTAAAACTAACTTAAAGATCATAACCTCTAAGCTGAAAAAATCAAGTGATTGATTCATATAGTCTAATTTCTAAAAATGTTAAAATATCCCTGAAAGGTTGAGGGGTTTGTCATCCCAAAATATTCCTCCAATTGGTAAGATGTGTCTTTTTCTTTGCATGTAATAAATTCAGATTATCTTTGAAGCAGCTGAAAGAAATGTTAAAAAAACAAAAGTGGTCGTATGTTTTTATATGTAGTAAATGGTCCACTAGCTTTAAATCTGTTCGACTTTCAATTACTGGAGGATCTACAACGATCATATGCTAATCACAAAAGCTAATAAGATGAGGCATTCATGCAGTAGAATCTATTCTTCATCTCTTTTTAGTTGTCAAATATTGATTCCAAAATAATCCTAACCAGACATTGGCTGATCTAAAGCTAAACAACTAGATTATCAGACAATCTAATGATCTATGAGGAATAATTGTGTAGGTAGAACACTAGAACATGCATGATGATGTAATTTTTTGGTTTTAAACATGGTAATAAATTAACACGATTTGTTGATTAAAAGACAAGTGCCACAAGAATCTACTTTTCTTCTTTTATCCTAAAAAATGTTAGCTTTTGGATCTTTACCCCTCTCGATATCTTCTTATGTGTTTCATGTTTTACATATTTATACATTATATATATATTTTATAGACATCATCATGTGATATGAAATATGTAATTACATAATATATTATGTGCAAATATATATGAATAATTTTGAGTACAACTAGACTTAATTTATATTAATAATGTCTTTATGGTAGCAAAAAAGAATTTTTATTATTTATCAAAAAGAGTGTAAATAAAATTTACTAGAGAGGCAAATTCTTCAATATGCGTGTTTATCAAATTGAAGAGGGTATTGTCAAACTATGGATCCACTAGCGCTTGTTAATGATTTGTGAGATGTATGCTACTGGCACCGACACAACGAAAACGATTTGGTCTTATTAGGAGCTTAGTATGAGCTCGGCGACTTGAGCTTGACTTGTCTTAATTTGATTTGGAGGGCTCATGAGGCTGGATGTGATATCCACAGTATTGATAGACTTGGTAGTGCGGACTTGGATATGGTCAGGAGCCGGGGATCCTTGGCGTATTCCCGTGTTGGTACGTATGGATTTGATCTTGGGTCTTGGACCCAATCTCCGGTCTATGTTAACTTGATGGACTACTTTATGAGAGTGTCTTTCGATTATTGAAAGTCTTCGCTTTTTGTGGTGGGGCTTAAGGAGGATGTTCAGTGCAGATTTGTGTATTTGAATAAGCTCTTGCCCGTTTCTTATTAAGGACTTAGTGTGCCACTTGTCTCTAGTGGGACTTTGTAGCTTGAAAATCTACTTGTCTTTAGTGGGACTTGATTTGGGATAGAACTCCGAGCTCTTAAGGTGTGTGGAATGATAGCAAGCAAGTTATTTGAAACAATAAACACTTGCTTGTGTACTACATCGGTGTAGCGACTTGTTCTTTGGCATGATGAGACTTAGTGAGATTTAGCCTCACTTGGATTTGATTTAAGCTGAAGCACTATGTGCTGGTTACTACAGGCTTTAGCGACTTGTTGTTGTAGTGATGATCAGTGTGAGTTAAGTATCGACTGGTGGGCCTTTCTCTGATGGGTGGCTGCGGCGTGTTTCACATGCGGACTCAGTATAGGATTGAATATTATTTCCTATACACGGAACTTGATAGATAAACACAGTTTTTAGGTGTTTAAGATTTATAGTGAATAATCGAGGTGCTGCAAACATTCTGAATATTTGAAGCTTTTCTTGAGAATCTGTGTCGATTCTCGTAGTTGCCGACTTAATAGTATTGTTTCTCTAATAATTCTTGAGGCTCCTATTTAGGCCATACGGAGGGTGTTTCCAATCACAATGGTGTTTTTTAACAACGATTTAAAATATTTAACCCATGGAGGTATCCTTTGTATTTTCTGAGGTGTTTTTTTGTGTATTTTTGAATGATGAACATTGGATGATATTTTATGAAATATGAGGTATTTAGAACTTTCAGACTTTGAATTCTTGCTTCGATTGGTTGCCCCGATTTGGTGGATCATGATCTTAACTTTGTTGAATTTTGAGCAAGTTAAATCGGATTTTTTAGAATCCTTTGCCTCAAAGAAAATGGGCGCCTATTTTGAAGTAGGAAGAAGATTTAGGATCTTTTCTAGGTGCTTGCGACATTTTCTGTGTGATCTAGGACTTGGAGCCTTTTATTTTGATCCCCATAACTTATGGGCCATTTTTGAACCCCGAAACTTTTGAAATTCAATTTTAGCCCTAGGGCAGATTACAACAATAAATTGGGGATTTTTTAGCAGACCTAGATTTAATGAATTTTTAATTGGAGCTATTTTCTGAAACCTCGTTAAATCTGTGAGGGTTTCAAGTCAAAACTGAGAACAAGGCAGAGAACCACAGCCAGCTTGTCACTTTTTAGTGTATTTTTCGATTTTAATAATTTAGATTAAAGTCGTCTTAATCATTTTAGTGTATTTAATAAATTTCCTTTATTCTGGTGCCTGAGCAGAATTTTTATGCAGTAGTAGATTATCAGGGTTAAATTGTGTTCATTTCCAGCATGATGTAGTACAGCAAGGATATTTCAAGGCTTTTACTTCGACTTGTGGAGGCTCACACTTGACAATCAGGTTTCTTATTCTACTTATTGTAATATTTAGATCATTTATTGATATATGAGTTATCCTTTAAATGGTCAGGTCATGATGCTCCCCTAGCAGGAGGATCCAGGCGTGGTTAATCCCGGACTTTGTAGTTTAAGGCTGATGCGTCCTAGTGCGTCATTAAATTAGTTGAGCACTTTGATTGATTTTTATTATAGGGATTTGTTGTGATGCCTTTGATCACGAACCACGGTCAACCGTATAGGAAGGTTGACTCAGATTTAGTTATTGTGGCCAGCGTTTTGCATGCCCGATCGTAATTAAGTCTTGATCTTGACTTGTGAGACTTAATTATGTATGTCTGCCATGATGTGCATGTTAAAGATCCATTTAATTCTCAATTTATTAGAGAGTGAGAGTTGTCTCTGGTTTGATGTTAACAAGATGTATGTATTACATGTTAAGATCCATTTAATTCTCAATTTATTAGAAATTGAGTTATTTAGGTTTGATGTTAACGCGATGTATTAAATGTTAAGACCCACGTTTAATTCTCAATTTATTGAAATTTAAATTATTTTAGAGGTGTGATACTCTAATTTATATTGATCGAATCCTTTGGATTTGTGAGAGTCAATATCTTGACATGAATTTATTATGTCGGATATTTTAAATAATCCCTTAATCCTATGAATTTGGAATGTCATACATTTGAAATCCCATTTTTGGAATTTTCGGATCAATTTTGGGTCTATCATCCTGCCATTGTATATGGGAATTTTCAAACATATGGCCATGAATTGGCTGGTCGTTTAATTCGTCTTTAGATCCTAGAACAACGTGAAGAGACCGTAGTGGACTTTTATGGTAGTGGCCGCAAGGGTCTATAAGGTATGATGACTTTAGAGTAATTTCATCGCCACTTCTCCTCTCCCACCCCCCCACTGCAGTATTTTGAGGTGAGTATCTTCCTTTTTTTGATTTTTTGCCTCTTGCAACTTTATGTGATCGCATATCATTATTAATGCTTTTCTTAAATATGCAAGTTCTTGCAGTTGATAGAAGCATAAAGTTGACAATTTTGGGATTTTTGCTCGCTTTTGCACAAAAGACACGACTCTTATGCATCCTTTTATGCTTTTTGATGAATATGTGATGATTATACTTGTCATTAACTAGATGCTTAAATGTTGTAAATATATAGCATGGATTAATTTTCTTGGATGCATGATTTATGTTCGTCAAAATTTACGCCTTATTAAGCGCCCATAACTTTCTCATTGAAGTCGGTTTAGCGAGCTAGCCTTATATATGTTGAAAATAATGAAGAAACTGACTCTTTTTAGGGTATTGAGCCTCATAATAATTCGACATGTAGCTCGAGTTATGACTGTTTTTAAGATACTCTTGAAATTTTTCATTTTTAAACTTTTTGTAGCTTTTTTGGGAGTTGTTTCTCCATTTCGAATGTCGATTGGTGTAGGAACTTGCTCACGGACTTCTTTGCCAGTCTAGTTTTGGGTATATTTTTTTCAAATTTGGGCATGAGGTGGTGGTCAACCTGCATGGAGATAATGTCTTATGCAGTGTATTTTTGTGTTGCATTGTGCATTTCATTGGATGGGATGGCGTGAGCATATAACATGGACCTTTGGGACTTGGCCATCCACCACTTTGCTGCTCGATCCTCTATAAGGCTCGATTGCTTGATTTATTTTCTCTTTAGCAGCAGACTTCAGTGGTTGATGATCATGGGTCCTTTTATGCCTTCATTATTCTTGAGTTTGCATGATCTATTGGGATAGGTTAGCTAATATATATAGTATTAGACTTAGGCATATATTAGTGCAGGATGACCTTGAGTATTGATGTGATTTAGTTGGTAGGAGGACATCCCTCTTCCTTTCTATTGATCACACATGCTTTCAGCAAGGAAATGTTCTATTTATGTTTTTTAGTCCTTGTCTAGCAGGCATCCCTTGGTCGATAAGTAGACGTCCACTTCTTGTTAACCAACACCTTGGGATTGTCCTTGACTCTACATGCCACTTTCTTACTTTTGCTTTTATGGTAATACATGTGAGTTGAAGATGCTCCTGCCTACGCTTTAATGTTAGTGTTGCCTTGTTGTTGAAGGAGGGATGGCGCTTTTCGGATGACATGATCCTTGAGTTGGTGCTCGTTCGCTTCTTGAAAGAGTAGTAGACTCCTAACTTTTCTCTTATGCCTTAGGCTAATTGGTTTTGCTTTTTATGCTTTGCCTCACAGGTTTTATGGTGTGATGTTCACTACCACTGGCCTTTGCATCCTCTTAATTAGCCTGGAGTGTGATGGCTTACAGCGGACAAAGAAATTTGATGGTGTGGCCCCAGGCTTGGCGTCAAAACAAACTTCACGTCACCTTGGGGTCAGAGTCAGCGTAGTTACCGTTTTGATGAATGGTTTAGACTCATGTCGAGAGTTTGGTAAACATTTTATGCTCTTACATTTGTTAGACCTTTATGCTCTTTACCGGGGAGGCTGTTAGGCCTTTATGCTACTACAACAGTCATAGTACATTCAAGGATATGCATTTGAAACCATTTATGGGTTCCACCTTCTTCCCATTCTTATGGGTATCTGTTATAAAGAGGACTTTCATTTTGATCCCTCGATATTCATAACATGATTGCATGGATAGATAAATAAGGTACCTCTGTCCTTGAGTGTTATACCTTGGCATGGCAAATGCAGCTTGGGTACATGCCTTGGATGTCGGTCTTACTTTGACTTTTGTGTCTTTACCGCTTCATGTCATGTGCTTTTCTTGTACTCCTTCCATCCCCACAAAGATTGTCCACTTTGGACTTTTGTTCATCTATTCAACATTATAGATATTTTTGTTTATATTCTATAATACTTGATGAAGAAAATTATATCAATGAAATTACATTTGAAACTATTTCATTAATATATTTTATAAGATGTTATACAACACAAATAAATATATTTAGGTCAAAGTTTAGAAGATGAAAAAAAAGTGGACAATCTTCTCATGAGGACTCAGGAGGAAATAATGTTCTATCTGCGTTGTAAAACATCATGACTCCCAGGCTTGAGAGAAAGCTTAGTCCCGGATTCAAGGGTTTTAAGTGGTGTTTTCCTTGTATGTCGGTCGGAGTTCTGTCTATTGATTCTCCACCTGCGGAAACTGCGAACATCGTGGTTGCACATTGGTGTGAACTGGGTGATGCCAAGGCGAGGCGATCATTAACTGTCAGAGCTTTAACGACTTGATCTTGAGATGATTGCTTTGATTTGCTAATTTGGTAGGTTGTACATCATATGGCTCTTGAACTTTTTGGATCTTGTATGGATATGTCCGACAGGAGGTTTCAGAGGATGTTAAGTCAGAATGTCCTTGTCAGTTTAAGAGGTGTATTGGGCCAGATAATATGTTCTTGACGGCCTTAACTTGACTTAGTAGTTAGGAGAATAATCATGTCCGGCTTCAAAGGCTTCTTTGGACATGATGAAATATATTTATTTAGTAAGGTTAGTAGTCGGGCGATTGTCATTCGTATGAATATTGAATATCTAGGAAACTTGAGAGTTTGCGTGCTTGAATAGAAGGATCCTCAATTTCATGAGATGATGTATTTCTTCTTGAACTGGACAACTCTGAAATCTTGAATCGCATCATGGCGAGCAGCCTTAAACTATTGGGACCTCGGTCCTCTAAGTTTAGAATAGTGTAGAATAAAAAGTGGAACTGCTTCTCCTTAGTCCATGCGCCTCTGCGTGGGGAGTGCCGGGACTCCGTTCTTTCGAGCCGTCATGTTGTGAGTCGTGTAGGGGGTTGAGCGGCGTTTCTTTTTGTCTATCTTCATCATCCACAACCCTAAGTTGGTTTGCGTCGTGTTCTTGAACTAGTCAAAGTTGCAATTTAGAGACTTTGATGTCCTCTTGTGATTACCAACTGCCTCGAGAACCTTGATGGCATGAATCTTGAGGGTTACTTGTTGAAATGTAGACTTATACCTGATGTTGGGTAGTTGAGACATTTATGTTGACATCTTGGCTCAAACATTTTTGATGGGACAACATCAGTGTTGTTTTGCAGGTTATGATTCGCTTGATGTATGTGTCCAGTACTGCCTCAGTCCCCAGGGATCAAGCCAAATATATAGTTTAGGGGTTACGACATTTTATCTCTGCTCGAGGAGGTTGACAGTTTATCCTCATGCTTTCGGGCTTGAGTTTATCCTCTCCTTTTCGGAGGTTGGATGATTCGTCCTCTCGTCCGTGAAATTGAACAATTCTCTCGTTCGAGTGAGAAAATAGTTCTGCTTCGTGTCAAAGGAGCATCGATTTTATCCTCGTGCTCGGGAGGGTTGAGCAGGTTTATCCTCGGCAGTATGAGTTTATTTTAGAGAGTATTTGAACCTCGGGTTCGGCCGCATGTGCATCTCGCCCACTTGTTACAGATAATCTTTGTGACTTGAAATTGACCCGTATTGCTTTCACTGAAGATAGGGTGTTGTTGACTTACGTGATTAGGCATTAGCCTTAGAAATGGACATTGGATTCCAGCGTAGCCTTTCGTAGGCGATACTGACATATGGGGTCGTCCCCCACGCCGCCTTGAAGAACTCGTATAAAATACTACTTGGTTTGTCCTAGGTAGGAAGTATTCCACGTGGTTTTGTCCATAGACATACTTGGACTCTAGTTCTGGTCTTAGAGAACTTGATCATCTCGAGAGGTATCTCCGGGCTCATATATCAGGTGTCCCGTCTTGTTGTCCTTCCTCACTGATAGGCATGGGAATATGAGCACTAAATTTTGTCTTCACTCCAGTTCCATGGATGAGGCCTACGTACTTCTTGAGCTAGGAAGTTGTACATGCAGCCTTCCTGCTTGTTCATGGCGTCTCGGCCCCTCGGGGTGTGTCTTCACTCGGGGCACTCCTCTATGAGGCAGGCGGTCATTCCACGATAATACGCTCTTGGGATGTATTATTTATGCGCTCGATGCTGATGTTGTTTGAACTTGTCTACGAATGCCATTTGGTATTCCTTTAGTATTCAGAGGGTTTGTTCATGGATGTAGAATTTCTAGTTCCTCTACCTGTCTAGGGAATACTTATTGAGAGTGCATGTTCTTTTAATTCACTACTTCTCCCGTTTATGTAACTGCGATACGCATGGAGGTGGCCATGAATCTTTCCTTCATTCTTCTTGGATGAAAATATGAGCCTCTTTTGTCTTTGAGGAAAGGTACCTACACCCAGTGTATCTTGTTCATATGTTGAAACATGAGGCGGTTTTTCTTCCTCGGCGATTCTTCTTTTAGATGGAGTCTCCAGTGTCAACCCAATTTCTTACGAGGTTGGGTTGTGACTCTTTACATTGCCTTTGAGGAATGAGGGTCGTCCCTCATGTATTTGGTGCCTTTTTATACAACCCTTCTGTAGTGGTTTGTCACCCTCTTGATCGAACTACGGTGGTGGTTTTAATGTACTAAATTCACTCAGTTCCATATTGAAATTTTGAGACAATTATGCATTTTGCTGCATCATTTTGTGATTTTACTTCTGCTGAAGCTACATGTTATTTAACTGCTTAGAATGTTGCAGATGGAAACGTCAAGTGCTATGGAAGTAATACTAAATAAAAAGTCTGAGCTTATGAAAGAAGTTCAGCTGACCAGGAAAGAATAGGAGCAGCTTCGTCGATTTTCAGATTATCGTACAAATTGTGCTCCATTACAATGATACCTATTAGATTCATTGATTTGCAATCTCTGTGCCATATTTACTGAGGGCCACACACAACATAGTATCTACTCCCTCCTTAATTTCTTCATTTTACATGATACGAGAAAGTTGTGGAAATAGGAAAGGGCACCTTGATTTTTTTCATTTGGTTCAGCTTAAACCTTTCTTGGCCATCTGTACAGAAACTTTAGCACTTTGCAGAACTTGCTATTTTACTTGAGACTAGGAACATTAGGTTTCTCCATTCGGATATTTACCTGATGTTATATTACTCTTCAAGCCTATATCATTCATCAATGTTGCACATTGGCAGAATAGTAGATTAGCAGTTGATCCTTTATACTCGAGGGAGTTTTTTTAGATAACAAAAATACTATATTCATCGAATCGAGTTGTTAATATCTGGTTAACCATACACCCTGATTTCAATTATCAAACATCAGAATGAAGAGTCGTTATTTGGCTATTTCAAGTAAGATGTTTCACATATAAAACCTCATTAACAAGGCGAAAAATCAAGAAACTTGAACTGCGGCTTCTGTGTATTCCATTGCTCAAGCAGTTTCAGTTCACTATTTATATTTTCTGACTAATTAAGGTAAAGAGATCCCAACAGGAAGTAGCGTTGGTGTGCCGCAGCAGCCTTCGTGGGAGGAGTTCTAAGAAGAATCCGATTTCAGAATGAGCTCTCCCACAAATTATGATCTGCTCGTGAGGCCATCTGAAAGTCTGGAGGGTACATGTCCAGTCAGCTGCCTTACTTCTTCACTAATCTTAATACATCGCCCACTAGATGTAACGAACCAGTGACCAAAACCTGGCGCAAAATCCAAGAAACGACGCTTAACAGAAATGTACTACTGATCAGTGACCATCCAATGGAGAGAAAAGGAAGCACAATGTAAAGAAAAAGATTAGGAATCAAGATGCAATATACTGGTAGACACCTCCAGGAAAGCTAATGCCAGGTGTTGAGCGATTATAGCAAACGCCACAACATGAAATCCCAATAGGACAAATTAAGCATTAAATTACCTGAAAACGAGTAGATTGATTTCTTCGTACTGTATCCCTGAGATAATTTAGTGCTAATGGGAGTGAGGGGAACACAGAGCTGCCCTCGAAATTTCTGATACCCTTTTCTGAATTGACAACAATTTCTTCACCCTTGAAACCTAATTTTTTTGCATCTTTTCCTGCATCTAATAAGCCATCAGAGTTCCATCCACAGACATACTAGAGAGTGCATAAGAAAAATATTGAAAAATACAGTATTTCAATGGTCAGCCTATCATCTGAAAGTAAACGGGATGGAACTATTTATATGACAAGATTGCCTCGATCAGAGATCTAAACCAGCATATTGGTTCTGAGTTCGACTACTTCTGAGTATAAATGAATGTCTTCAATGGCTTGCCTATCATCAAAATTGCTAGTGTAGAACAGTTGCTTAGTTTATAGACACAATTCATTACAAAAGAGACCTATGTTGGATCCAATTTTTTATATTTAGGCGTAAGATTAAAGCACTCGCACAACACAAGTATATATAAACCATACAAAAACTTATTTCTTGATTACATGTACTTCACCTTGATCATGCTTTCACAGAAATAGCTGCCATAAGTTTTTTGACATCTGCAATTCATATTTAAACAATATTGTAGCAAGCTTGAGTAGATACCTGTTTTACCACTTTTGAGGTTTTCCCATACTCTCTGCAGTGTCAACTGCCATGAAATGTCAACATGAGCATCTTTGGGTGAATCAACTGCCTTCCCTACCTTGTTATAAACCGATATAGAAGGAACAAAAAATGCCTTTTTGAAGTAGACTCCTGCTTATTTGAACTATTCAGCATTAGTTTAGAAGCTATCAAAGTGTCTTTTAGGATTAGTCAACTGTAGATTATTTTGCAGGAAAACATACCATGTTTAGCACTTGTACTCATCAGGTGTGGGAGGAGTAAGTTAGGATCCCTTACTGACATACAGTTGAACAATAATATCTGCAGAATCACTGTTTCAAATTCAGTGACATTTTAATAAAATTTTACTTACATCGTCCTCTCAGTAACTGATGAATATATTACAAAAAGTATAATGGTGCATACCTGCTCCGACTTTTTCTTTGATGTGTAATTATGGTCAATCGGGACTGACTCGTACGAAGTTCTTGACTGATTATGTTCATGATTATTCAAGGAGATGTGTCTATAATCTTCTTTTAGTATGCGGCTAAACCAATTTGCACATACATCCATGCTTTCAGGACTATGGGCTCCATCCAAGTAGAACACTAGGTCCCCATGCCTTTCAGTCTCGATGATTTCATCAGAAACAACTTGACCACGACCTTGCAGACCAGCGGTAGTAAGCCCTTTGATAAACTTCTCCGGCAGAGTCTATTCCAAGAATTAAAAAAAAAAACATAGAAAAAAGGAAAGGGAACATAAGCAAACAAACAATTTAGTAATCATAATCAGGGGGTAAGGGCACGTTATTCTCAAATGATAGATCAAACTAACATTATTTTCTAAATACTTTATTTTTGCATGGCCAGTCCTTTGAAGCCATGTAAAGCATAATGCTAAAGCAAGGCCAGCATTTCCATACTGGTGCTCTCCCTCGAGCCCTAGATGCAGTCCATTCAGCAAGCTGGAATCTAAAGGGGCAGCTACTTTAAGATGTACCTGCCAATAGTGATATTTATCGTTAGATGCAGGTATAGACTATGCTTAATTTTCAGAAAGTGGAATCACCAGCACTGAAAAATAAGATGGGATCAGAATAGCAACTAAGTGAGTAGATAAATTTGATGAACCTACCATTATGTAGGTTTGAGTTAACATTTTGATAGCAAAAAATTTTGAAGCTTCAACATATTAAAAAATACACTCACATCTAATTTTGATGATTTCTCTACAAGTACGTTCATTGCTTCATCAGGCTGAGGCACAGTAAAGGCGGGCACTCCATGCTATGTCCCATGAAGCAAATGGAACAAAAAAAATATCAAAGAAAGGTAAGGAGAACCTGAATTGTTTTATGTATATTTATGCTTAAGATCATATAAATTCTGACACTTTATAATACCTTAAAGATCCCAGCTTTCTCTCCAGCAATTTGAGCAAGAGTATTTCCTGGTCGTTAACAAAGAAATTATATTATCCACTTGAGTTTAAGACTGGAAGAAGATGTACATAGCAACAAAAAGGGAAAACACTAACCAAGAATTTCCATGTGGTCATACCCCAGGGAAGCTATACCGCATACAACAGGTGATTTAACCTGAAAGGTTTTAGCATGCATCAGTTATGAAGAAAGAAATAAAGCGAGTCACATTAGATGTAATTTATAATAGAAAAATAACATTGTCCCAAAGTTGTTTTCTCGAACGTACTTTTGAGAATCGATGGCTAAAATATAATTGGTATATATAAAATAAACTATAATTAACCTCTCAATAATGTTGTCAATAATAATACTCAAATATATTTAGGAAACAACTCAGAGATATAATATAACACTGGAAGACACTTTTGTTTATCAACCTCCTCACTATGCTTAAGCCTTTACTCTACAAATGCACTATGCTATTTGGTTCATATTAGATGAATGAACTCAAAAGTTCATCATCTTATATACTAAAGTTTGCCAACAATTTACTATTGAAAATTTAATGGATGATGTAATTTTTTCAACACACTAAACTCTATTTGTAGACATATGTCTCTATTAGTATAGTGATATTTTGATGATGTAATTGGATTATGTATTGATAATGACAATCCCCTCATTATCAACTCTTGATATAATCATCAGTGACTTGATGAACTACGAAGTTTTGTTCTTTAGTAAGTTGTTTGTAAAGATATTATGACTTGATCATCACAATAGCAGTTGGTTTTAAATGATAT
This sequence comes from Lithospermum erythrorhizon, assembly GCA_019722365.1. Classification (NCBI taxonomy): domain Eukaryota; kingdom Viridiplantae; phylum Streptophyta; class Magnoliopsida; order Boraginales; family Boraginaceae; genus Lithospermum; species Lithospermum erythrorhizon. Next base: position 787,375 of record JADFUC010000776.1, on the reverse strand, counting down.
AATGAAGTACCCATAAGAAGCCATGTAACTCCACGTGTTTGGACAGATCATGAAACAGCACGTGTACCTCCACATGTTTGGTTAGATCTTGTACAGTTCAATCCTTAGTGAGTTGAGTCAGCCAAGCCTTGATCCTTGTAAACACTAGGTAACATATGCTACTTCTGTGTGGTTTGAAAGAGAAACCGTGGGTTGTCTCTTCTTACACACCGTGATATGTCTAAGCCAAGATTGAACCGTATCCGGTAGTCGAGCAGCGGTAATTGACGACGAGTGTCTGCGTAATCGGCGTCACGATACCGTTCACTTTTCTGTTTCACTTCATACCAAGTAGGTCCCGATCAAGTCTTCGTGATACGTCTAACTCAACAAGATGTAGCTTCCTTGGATTGCATGAACACCTTACCTCAAGCGCAAATAGCGGTGGAAAAGTTGATGAGGCCTCTCTGTCTGTAGGTATTTGTTGTATCCTCGAGTCTTTCCGTCGTTGTTACTGAAACTTGGCTCCATTGAGGGTAAATAAAACTATGACTCTGCTGGAACTTTTTAGGTATATCTCTAGCATATTCATTTGACAAAGAAATATACTCTGTCGATTCTTTCAGCTTTGTCCATAAAGTGTTTGATTCTCAACTCCTTCGTTTTAATTGCAGCAGTTGATCTTTGTCGTCTCCGGTGATGATCAAATCATTACCTCACGGACAAGCTGATAGCTACTTGAACTTTCGAACAAGAAACATCTGGGGCAACAGCATGATATATATGAACTAAGACTGTGATTTTCCGTGCCGTACTCTTGAGGTCTACTTGAGCCGTATGAACCTTTTCGACTTACCTTGAGACAGCTTCTCTCACGATTCGTAAATCCACAGGGGTTGATCGATGTAGATATACGATCCGACACCGATGAAAAATGCGTGTGCATCCATTTGATATCCATGACTACTTGCGAGATAGTAAGGCCACAGGCTGTGTCTTTATTAAATGTCTCGTCTGATCAATTCCACTCTGAGAGAATCATCAGGCGACTAATTATATGTCTCGATCGTACCATCACTGACGAATCTTTAACTTGTAAACACATTTGAAGGATATGGGTTTGCCTTGATTTTGGCACAATCCCAAATGCAGTTTGTTTAGTGCGAAAATCTCCTCAAATGGCTTTCTCCCCAAGCTCTGCGGACTCTTTGGAAGCTTAACAAGTATGGTTGGCTCCTTGACCTCGTATATGAGCTTATCGGATTTAGCTCACTGTCTACAGTAGATATTCTCATTGAGTGTGGCTGACCGAACCTACAGTGGCGGTTTCTTCTTACAGTTCGTGAATTACTTGTTTTCAGTAGACAGCTTGGGTGAATATCGACTCTTTATGTTGCCGTTATACTTTGTTGTTTAGTCTGATCCTTGTTATCTTGAAGAAATCTTCCTTGGCTTAAATTAAACTTTTCTTCTTGGTGTCGTATCTTGCTTTGTTTGCCCCGCTATGTGATGCAAATACAATTCGTTAGACATAAGTTACATTTTGTATTGGAATCCATTTCTTACGTTCGTCGTATCCACGAAAGATGTAGCGGATAGCACTTGTCAAACTTACTTGATTAATTAAATGACTATATAAAGACATATGTGCGTCAAATACTCGGAATGAGTGGCGGTTATGAGCTGACATTCATGACTTCTGAAATGGTGAGAATAAATCTAGTCTCGGTTATTGTAGATTACGTGCTCTTACTGACTACCCCAAAACCTTGAATCAGCATTCTTATGGAAAGAACATGTACCTGTTAGATGGCGATTCTTCTCTGTGACTCCGTTCTGGCAGAATGTTCTGCGCACGTGGGTTGTCTTGGGATGTAAGCTCATTAAATAGTTGTTAAACTGTTTTGAGTGTATTCTAAAATTGTCAATCTGAATATATGATGCTTCCGAGCTCCGTTAGGCCATCTACTGATTCTTGATTTCTCAACAAATAATCATGATAAATGTTATCGTAGTGATAACCACGGGTTGATGGTTGTTTTGATCTTCACAGAGGCAAATGCAGGTAGATTGGTCAGCTCTCGCCCATTGTAAATTTGATCTTTAGCAGAAGATTGGCGTGCACTTTACCGTGACATCATGTTTATATTATGTCATTCTTCAGTGTGAAAGTCCATGGCAGCCGACCTGCGTCATGATGCTTCGATTTTCCATAATTGACTATCCAGAACCTTGCGTGCCATAGTCGCCTTGATGCTCATTTCGCGTCGGATTTTAATGTCTAAATATCTTGCTTGGTAGGCAGGAGGTTTCCATTCTTCATCATTGGTGTACCGGTGACTTTCAAATTACACAACACACTTTACATGTTCTGGACGAAGGCGACATAGTTCTTCTTCAGTTATTCGGAACATGATATTAGACATTAGTGAACGTCATGACCATATGGTTTTGTCGATATATAATGCGATTGGCATATGTGTATTGTTTGATGGCAATACGATCGCTGTACGTCTGGTCGAGTCTAACTTTGATTAAGTCGGCCGATCGTATGATTACAGAACATCACGAGTCAACAATCAATCATTCATGAAATCGACGAGTATTGACCGCGCCAGTGGTGCAAATTCTTCAGGCTTTTCGACATTGAATGACGTTGTTTATAGAAGAAGATGTCTCAGTCGATCCCTCTAGGACTGCAGTTGTAGATGATGTTGCGGCTTCCTTCCCTTTCTTGGACAGTGATTTCTTGCGTAATGCTATTTCTTTTGCGGTTGTAGTCGTCACTTTGACGATCTTTTTACTGATTTTGGTTGGCCACCGTTTTGAGCTCTCAACACGATTAAACACGCGGGTTTCCACCAGCCACACCTCGATCTTGATCTCAGTCTCCCGGCGCGCGTCACTTCCTCTGGAAGGCCTCATTTGCGTACTGCGCCCAGATCTCTCTTCGGTGTGAAAAGCGCGGTCTCTTGATTGGTGAATTCATTAGGCGTGGACTATGCAGATCTAACCCCGTTGATTGTAGCAAATTCTCGGATACGCTAATGTTGGCTCGATAATAGCTGACCTCGAGTTGTGATAATACTCTTGTATTATTAGGCTTTTTATGTCGTGGATGATAATTCTTTTCGTCACGGTCTCGAAATATGTTACGGATCTAGTTTAGAAATCGTCACATAGAGATTTCACTTCAAATATTATTGATAGACATATTCCTTTGAGAGATTGACAAAGCTCATTTAGAGACTTTATGGCGAGGTGGTATCATCAGCTTCCTTAAACGTCCGGGCATCTCTTTGATTAGTTTGTAGGAACTTCATCTGACCACGATTCGCGGCTACATGGCTTATAATAACTTTGGTGACAATATACCATAAATTTGTCAACCGGTAAAATTTAAATCACAGGTACTCCATGACCCACATGGTGTTGATGATGAACTTTGATAGGTTAGTAAAAATCGCCATGATTTTACAATAATTCTTCGTTGAATTTACTATTCACGTGAATAGTAATCATAGTATCGTATGGTATAACCCTATTATCACGATTGTACACAGCTTCAGAAATAGGTGTGCCCATGAAGCTACTTAAATGCAGATCTTTCCTTATTTAGAACTTACCTAGACATGTACGATTAACAATGCAATATAATTATAATATAACTAATACTTTCGAAAATAGCTATGATACCAGGTATTGAGAATCGTGAAGCTAAAAATATAATTGGTATATATAAAATACTTCTCGTTAACCTCGAATAATGTTGTACGATAATACTCAAATATATTTTGGGAAGCATTTCGCGATATAATATAACACTTTCTATTTTGAATCATTCTTTTATTTTATCGACCTCACTGCTGCAACTGCCAGAACAAACTTTCTACAAAATGCACTATGCTATTTGTAGTTCACTACTAAAGTTGCCAACAATTCTACTATTGAAAATTTAATGCATGGTGTAATTTTCCAAGCATCTATTGTTGTATATGTCTATTAGTATTAGTGATGTATTTTGATAATGTAATTGGATTATGTATTGATGATGACAATGATGTTTAACACGTACCACGTTTGTTGCATCAAACTTTCCTCCTAAACCAACTTCTAGGATTGCGACATCTACCTGTATCCAATATAGCATCATTGACATATAAAGAAAGTGTGATCTCCAAATGAAAATTCAAAGTAAAAAGGTAATCTTAATTCCCATTAGGAGAAAAAACTCAAATTGACATTTGATTACCTGTTCTGCTGCAAATATTTTGAATGCTAGCAACGTAAGGAAGCGAAAATAGGAGGGCATTGGAATGTCGTCAGAGGTTTTCTCCTGCTTCATAATTCACATATGGAATTCAGAGGAGTAGATTGACCCATTTTCATAGGTAACCGTTAGAGAGCATACATATTCTGTATATATAACATCGGTTTTCCGGGGGGTAAGTTGATCCTATATATATGAGAAAGCTAGATATCAAGAGAACCAGTATAAAATAAATCAAGGTATTTAGAGTACAGTTAATGTTACACATTGCAAATAGACAGAAAAAAACAAACTTAGAAAATTAGAATGCAATGCTTACAACTAGAAGCAAAGCTAGCGTTATTACTATTGTCATCCAATAGTGATGTGACTCACATCACATACACATCAGCAAAAAGATGCAATTATTGAATATTTTGACTTGCCTTCAATCGATCCCAGCACCACCAAAAGTAGGCCAGAAACTTTTCTTTACAAATGTCCATACTGAAATAGCCAAGTCAAATTGAACAAATCAATGAGTTCAGTTTTTTACCAAAACAGCGCAGAAGCACAAACATCATTGAATGGTCATGCTTTCGATGAAAAACAAACTGCCTACATATGCATAAATTAACTCATTATATAAGCAAGAATAATTCTGAACATACAGCAACAAACAACTCAAAAGAAAAAGAAAATAAAGATTATATTTTTTATTGGGTGAGTGGTGGTTGACAATAACGATAATGTCAAGCATTATTCATTTTGAAAAGGAAACTAACCCATCCAGTCGAAACCTTTCACGAACATCAATAAGGTGTGGGGAAGTGAAAAGTCCAGTACGGAAACCACAATTACGTAATATGGATTCTGTAAATGCGCAAGTAGATCCCTTCATGAGACCAGAGAAGAAACACTTATCAATATTTAAATTCATTACTTGAATATATATATATATATATATATATATATAATTCTGATAATCAAAATTTCTAGTGTAGAAGTTTAAAATATGTTAAAGCTTGGGAATTTCAACGCGATTTAGCACTAATATTCTTTAGGTATAGCAGTCAATTAGTATCATTAATACATATCTGAGTGACCTCAATCATTAATTCCATCTTAGATTCTTGGTCTTATAACTTGAGTTTTTGATAGAGAACTGTAAACTAGAAACTACAATTAGCTATCACAATCACTTAAATACTCTCATACATGCATTCATAACAACTAAGATGAAAAAGTATTCAAAAATCAAATAGGCACCAACTAAATAAACTGATGATGGGAAGTCAATGCTAGAATACAGAACCAAACTACAAATTTACATATTAAGATAAACTAAGCAATCATACAACCTTTAAAAATCGAAAAAAAAAGTGTTCTTTGGTAGTTAGTCACCTTTCCTTTAGTACCAGCCACATGAATTACTTTGAGCTGACTAATTGGTTCCTCAAGCTCCAAAATCTATAAACAAACAACAAACTCAAATACCAACATGCAAATCTTGATCCAAAAGTCAACTCTAACATAAATGGACAATGAAATGATACCTTAAGGTAATCAAATAGCAAATGAAATGCATCTCCAGTATTGTTATTATCAGCACGAGTTCGTTTCGTAATCAATGATGATAAACAACACATTGCATCATCATATGACATCGTTCTTGATTCATTTTCACCTGTAAATAAAAATCAAACAAACATGACTATTTATGACAGATTCTTGAATCAAATAGATGAAATATGATTCAATGTATATGGATACGTACATTGAGGCATTGAATCGAATCGAGAAGAGTTTGGATTGGCAGTGATGAATGAGTGTTCAAAAACGGTTGGCCAGAGAGAATAGGTGAAGATGCTTTTCAACAAACAAATGGAAGGTGATGTTTTTCCCTCTTATTATCTCTTTGGATTGGCTTTTGTCTTTTTATAGTGGTCAAATATAGTGACCGTAAAATTTTCGTATTTTATAATCTCTATTAGCTAAGTCATACTTTGTCGTTTTATGATTTCGATACGTTTATATTTACCATGGTAGATTGGTTGTCTACAGTAAATTCAAGTCACCTTTGTCTGATTCAATACACCTTTAATTCTGATACTGAAGGACGTGCACGTCGTTTGATTGGTCACTTATTATTGGAGATTTGATCAAGATATAATGAATGTGGCAAGGCCTTTTTTTCATAGATTAACATGGAGTATACTACTATTAAAATGAAAAACGATATATTGTATAAATTGATAAAAACAACTATTGTAATCACTTTATGACGTTACGAAAAACCATGAGATGTAGCAAAATGCAATTTGATTCATGTCTTGATCAACAGTTCTACTAAGCAACAATATGTGCCTCATTATTTTAACCTCTTTTTTGTATACATTATTTTATGAATAGCCCCCCTCTATAACATCAATGTCCAAGGGAATTGCAGTCTCTCCTCTCACTACAATTTTACTCCTGCCAATTTATCCCAAAAAATCAAATTTAACGTCCGTTATAATGTAATGACGAAGTAGAATACCTTTTGAAACATATATGATTGAATGAAATATGTGTAATCGAATCATGACTTGATGAGAACATGTATGGTCTTTTTTAACTCTTTTTATCCAATGTCGCGTATAGTTCTCAATTCATAGATGTGAAAAAAGCGAGATATATGTGCTGATGAAGCTTTTTAACTGGTACAAGTTAACTACTTCCATTGAAGATAAAATCCTTTTTTAACTTACAAGAAACCAATTACATTGAAGCTAAAATATGAAGAGTAGGAAGAATACTTTCCTAAGAAATCAAATCAACCAGAATCCGATTTGACGAAATGCTTGACAGTATTGTACCAGTTGAAGTATTCCAATGTGTCTTTGTCTGTTGTGTACTCCTGCAAGAACTCTACTACTTGAGCACTAATCTTCCTTCTATCTAGATACTTATGGAAAGCCTTCTGCAAATCGTCGTCCAAATCCCTGTTTTACGCCAAGAAACAATTCATGAATTATCGAAATGAGACAACAATATCGAAACAAACAGACAAAGACCATAGACAGATGATGGACTCGATCAAGAAAGTACTCAGGCTTATTTGTTTCTGAATTGATCCAGGAGTGAAATGAAAACGATTGAAATTAAATCAGGTGCTCACTTAAAGGCAGGTGCTCTGGAAGGAAGTGAATCATCTTTAGCTTTAGGGTCATTGATTGTTAAGCTAACAATTGCAAGTTCACCATTATCTACACCAGCAGCAAACTCTAGGTACACTCCACTCTTCTTGACAACCTTTACAGTTAGAGGGATCTCACCAAACTCAGCGACCAGGCTGGGCATGTAAACCTCAACACTGATCTTCTCACCCTTGAAATCCCGCGTCAGTAACATAGTTTCTCGCCCTGGATTTTCCTCGATTTCGAAAGGGAAACCATCTCTGGACTCCTCAGCCAACTGTAAATTGGATAAATATTACACAATTTTATAGCTTGAATCATATTGAGTCTAAATCGAGTCATAGTTATAGCCTTTAACCGAGAGGCCTAAACCGAATCACATGCTCGACTCGAAATATCAATGTCACTATTAAGCTCGATTAATTTCTAGTCAAAATCTCGGCTACATATATTATACTACGTATATAATTATTCAATTAACAATATGTGTTAACAAAATAATTATTTTAAAGGCCAAATCCTATGTACCAATTGATGAGACACTTTGTGACACACAAATGAAAAACAATAATACATGCAAAGTTCTAAAATAACTTAACCACTCAACCTTACTCTTACAAATAATTGATGCTTAGATGATCTACTTGTAAAATGGGCATTCGAGTTTCATGAAAATAGGGCCAATCTGAAGTCCTCGTTGTTATAATGTAGTCATATTTAGAGTACAAATGCTTGTTATAATGACCATTTCCTCCCAAATAAAGCCCCAGTGGCGGAGCTAATGATGTGAGGCTAGATTTTGGCCATTTATTAAATGTTAATTATCTTTAAATTTTTAGAAAAATGACATATTTATATATTATATTTTCCTTAAAATTTTATAAATTTTACATTATTGGCCCTCTCATTTTATATATTTTCATAATTAGAGTAACATAATTTTTTATATATCTTGGCCATACCTAATTTATTATTTCGCCCTACCATCACCACGTAATGTAATGAGTATGTAACGAAAATATCAATGCAAATTCGGGTGACTGTTTGTGTAATAAATTTGTAAGTTGTAACTAAAGGGACTATCGTTGCACCAAGGTACACTCTGATAACTAAGCATTGATTTTTAGTGAATTATAAAACCAAAACATAAATACATAACCAAATGCCAAATTTAACTTAAATAACAACTATACAAAATATAAGAAAAAAGTTATTACCATATCATGGTCAGCTGAATCCACCACACACTGAATCTCTGACTCAATTATTTTGATTAATGACTTGTCTGGTCTAGGGATAGTTGAGTAGCTCCTGAAAGTCAACGGGACCACGCCGCCACGTCTCCAGGCGGCGCCACCACTACTACTAGTAGCTATTGCGGGGGCGGAATGGTAGTATCTTTGTCTTCTGAGAACACGTGATGCACAAGGTACAACATACGAAGCTGTTCGACGGATGATATTCATCATGATTTATGGGGTGCAAAGTTAAGCTGGTTTAGATACATCATGAATTCGAAAATAAATTTGATAACAAAAAAGCAAGATGACTTGTTTTTCAAGCCATTTATAAATACAAATATCAGCACACAAATTTATTCATAAATATTTATACAAATTTCAATTTCATATTCATACGAAGTCTTCGATTTGTTCGATCATCAAGATTTCAAAAACATCCTATATTAATACATACCATAAGATGTTAGGATTCTTCATTGTTCTATTTTAAAAGGCGTATTCTAATCTTGTTATTTACTTAATTTGTCATAATAATTATCCCAAAATCAAATTGATGCAATAATTTAATGTCACAATTTAACACTTTACCAACTTAATCTTATATAATCCAAATATTTGTAACCAACTTAATCTTTATGATCCAACTATTGAATTTACCAAATAAATTAAAGTTCAGTCTATTTTAAGTTGGCTAAACAAAAGTTACTTAGAATTCTCATTCATAACTCACAATAACCATTTGATTTATTTCCTCTTAAATTAGTCTAAATAACCATGAAATAGATTGATTTGAGTTTTTCAAACACAAAAAAAAACATGTGTGGTTTATTTCCTTATTTGGTCAAAATCACAAATAGAACATAGATAAAAAAGTCCACTCACGGCTCTGACTTTTTTATGACAATGACTTTTGTTGTTGAAGCTTCAGACACCAGAAAAACCAATCAACCCCCCACCCCCACCCCACCCTTTCGACCTTTTACAACTTGTAAGCAAAGTTAATAGAGACACATCACACATACTTTATCATTTTTTTTCATATATTATTATATCGGAGAGCGGAATAAATGGATTAAACGACCTGATCACTACTTATAGAGTAATAGAATATGTTTTACGTTGACTCGAGAATAGTCTTACTTAAAATATAAGCATGTAGTTGAATAGTCATTTTGATGTATCATATTACATTAAATCGATATAAAAATTTAAATAAAAATAAATAAAAAAATTACAAACAATCTATTTTTTATATCATAAATAAAAGTTCCTTATCATAAGCACTATAGATTTATTGTTAAGATTGTTTTATGTTGACCCCAAACTCATCTTCATCAGAGTGTTCCTGGAATAACTCAAAGAATCTTTATTTCCCCCCCATTAAATTCCAATAAAGTTTCAATCTTTAATATCAAAACCCCAAAAGGATAGATAAATGAAGGATCTTTTTGGGAGGCCAGGTAAAATTAGTGGTTTAGTTTTAAGGATTATGCAATGTTTATTTGCAGCAGCTTCAATTGGAATCATGGCCTCTGCTCATGGCTTCACTGTTTCAACTGCTTTCTGGTATTCCTCCATCTCGAAAAAATCGTCTAATTTTAAATTTTTATGGTCGACTTTTTAAATTTTGTACTCGAATATGTTAGTATATGTTGTATACTCTTTGATCGAAATATATCAAAATATAGTATTTTTAACCGAGTTTACAAATACCATGATCGTTTTTATTTAAATTAAAGTTATGTGTGTTAATTAAGTACTTAAGTTTTCCTTTTTAGTTTCTTTGTTATTCATTTGATCATTTCTTTGTTTGACTCATAAGGTCCTATTAGTTCTTTGTTATGTTCCAACTTCTCATTTTTGCTGTTTTAATTTCTGAATTTGCATTGGGGAATTGTGGTTATGGGGTACCATAGTTGTTAAATCTAGTTTTGTTTAGGAAGTATGGCTAATGGAGGAAAAAAATGCATATGGGGTGTTGACATTTTCTTTTGGCATAAACTTGACTGGAAATGAATCATATGATGATTGGTATTTCATCATTTAATTGAGATAGCAAAGTCACTATGGTAGATGATGATGTTCTGTAGCCTGCAAATTTGTTAATAGACTAGTGGCAACGAGATATTACTCGCAATTGGATTAGAGTTCTTGCAGAGTTCTTGCAATGACAAGGGTAAGAAAATGTATTTATGTCGACTTGAAATAGAATGCTGATGATTAGTAACAAAGAATAATTTAGTAGTGCTTGGTTTGGTTTTTGATTGATGTAGTAAAAATCTGTCACAGAGCTTGGATTTAAACACGAGAGGGGTTACAATACATAGAGTCAGTATTGGTATGTTGTTCAACTCCGAAGAGAAACTGAAGTATTTACTCTCTTCTTGATTATGTACAATTATGTCGCTTCAATCTTACTGATCAAAGATATTGATATCTCTACTGAATTCCAAAACTAAATGTGATGCATGAAATTTTAGCCACCAATGTGCCTAGCATGTGTGCATTATTGTTTGCTTGATTCCTGTTTCTTCTCTAGGAAGATCATAGCCTGATCATGCTCTAACTGTAAAAAAAATTTCATTTCAGCTACCTAATAGCATCAATGGGACTTCAGATTTTGTGGAGTTCCGTGCTTGCCTGCATCGATATTCATGCATTGTGGTTAAAGAGGGATCTGAATAACCAGATAGTATTCATCCTATTTTTTGTTGGTGATTGGGTAATCTCCTTAAATTCTATAGCTTATTTTAAATATAGTATCAAACTGAAAACTGTTAAATCGAAGATGAAAATTACGCAGATTCATTACAGAAACAGTCTGACATGCTAGAGATTGCTCTATCTTAATTTGAATTTGTTTGGTCCTTTCTCTTGTTATTTTGTCTATTTTCGTTCGGTCGACCTTACGTTTGTTTTTCATTTTGTTGCGTCTGAACTCTGAAGTATGTTTTCAAAGGCTCTCACTGGTGTTGTTAACTCTATATTTCTCAATCGTGTCTTGTGGACCACTTCCTCAAGTAACAACTAGTATTAAAGTGACAAAATACCTACCGTTATAATGAAATTTGACGAAGGGACTAGGGAAGCACTATAATGAACTTTTTTTAAATGTCTCGAGAGTATATTGCTGAATTTTCACTAGGAACTAGGAAGTTCAACATCACATCTATGACGAAGAACTGTCTGGCAGATGTTACGGGGTAACCAAGAAAGCTGAGAGTATATGTAGCTGACTGCTTATTACCTGTAACTTTCATCCATGCATATACAATTAGCGACATATTCTTCAAGTTGCATGTTATTTTCTCATCTAGCCAACTGAATTTTTTATGGATGTATATTATTATTAGTGATTTTGAACTGACAAAAACTGAAGAGTAACATTTCCAGAAGTGTACTGCTCAAACACATGTTGATAGCATTCATACATCGATTTTCCACACTTTCATGCATTGATTTTTCATTTTGAACTGCTGAAACATCATGTTGATAGCATTAAAGAAACTATGAGCTTGTGGTTACTGTATGTAAACCGATCCATTCTCAATTCACAACTTTCTCTATTGCATCTTCCATACAATTGTAACAGGTTACAGCTACTCTATCACTTGCGGCTGCATGCTCATCAGCGGGTGTGGCAGTTCTCTTTGTCAAAGACACAAATCTCTGCAGACCAGGGTCCGGTCTGTCGTGTTCTATGTTCCAGATTGCAGTATCTCTGGCTTTTGTTGCTTGGTTCCTCCTTGCCATAACTTCTTATGTCTTGTTTTGGCTTGTGGCCTCACCGTAAATAATTTCACATCGACTCTATTAGATTAGAACCACGATTTTTTCCCTTACTCGTGATGCACATATTCTCAATTTTGAAACACATATATATGTATATTTGTATATTGATACAGAGGTGAGAAATACTTGGAAGGCATAGTCACCTGGATCAAAATAGAATTTAGAAGTCAACAATCAAGTATACAATACATGGACAGAAACTCTCGAGTACCGTTCTAGGGGAAGGAATCAAACCTCGTATTCCAACCGAGGAGAACAGGCCATTTGGCAGGGAGATTCTGAAATTGCGGAGACTTGGTTTGATCAACCCGTTTTACAGTCCAAACCAACTTCATTTGATACAAGACATCCAATTCTTTTTGGTCTTTCATAAGACAACAAGGCTAGGAAATACATCTGACATCTTAAAACACATTTAAATTACATTATGTTGTTAATGCTAAACATGAGCTTCACATAACAATTTCGGGCTTCAAGATGCTAGACTTGATCATTGTGTGGGGTAAAACAACACCTCCATTGCTGTGAACTTCATCACCAACATGAACACCCTCTCCGAATGATGCTTGTTTCTCAAACCTGAGTACAGTAACGGTGGAATATAACCAATGATGCTACTTGAAATGCACGCATGCTTCTTGATGCGAACACCACGCATTACAGTGCAGAGAGAGAGTCGAACACCTGCCTCGACCACACAACCAGGACCGATCGCAACATCAGGTCCAATCAAACATCCTTCTTCAATCTTGGCAGTCTCATCTACAAGAACATTGCCTACAATATGAGCCCCAGATGCTAATTTCACCGGAGATTTCTTTCTCATGGACTCTATAATTTGGCACAAGCGATTATATACCAACTCCTCGGCCAGTGGTTCTTCCTGCTGACAACACCATGGTGAGGCTTGTCAACGTGTGCAGATAACCAATTGTATATTATCAACTCAGAACTTTATATGAAACAGCTACAGGGGGAAGAATGCTGAGACTAGAGCTATACCTTGGTTTACCAACAAAGATGCCTCACCTCCGTGTGCTTTATGAAATGCAATCATCTCTTTGAGTGGATAATCACTAATGATATCACTGTAAACCCATCAATTAGCTTATCCCTAGCCAAAGCAAGAGAACCTGCAGTGCCCATTGGCCCAAAAAGCTAAACAGAACGATAATCACTAATGAATCAAATCTTCTACCAGAACATAGAATCTTGATACTAAGTTTTGCCTCAAATTGTTTTACAAAATTTCAGCATACCTGCACCAATAAAATGTTATCAAGTCAGATTCATTAAGTAAAAGTCAAAAAAACAGAAGGAGAAGGTGAAGAGGGGACTATGAAACAAGTTTCACCCACAAATTTTAAACTAACCTCAGGCTGGTAATTTATGGCAAGTACTACTTCAGTAACTCCAACTTAGAGCTTCAATCTGACTCATAAACAACATAGCCAGCAAGACAAAAAAGAATAAGAAGCAAACACCTAGCTAAATTTGTCTGAAAATTTGTTTGCCAATTTCTTTTATGGTGGTCATAGTATTTTTGAAGTGTATAGAAGAAATATAATCGTGTTCTACATTTGACGTCACAAGACAGAAATAATTAAAAGACAATAAATTTCACCTTGATTTCGATATTTGGTCTTTATATCGAAGTTCTTAAAAACATTCATTCTTGAGTTCAATATAATATTAATTTGAAAAAGCTTTTATAATCTAGAAGTCAATTAGACTGCCCCCAATGGAAAGCATAACACTTGACTGGTTTGGGGTTATCTGTTAGTATATACAATTACTTGATGTAAAGTAAAGAATGCACCAAGCGACCAGTTGGCAGACTTGAAAAGAACCAGTATGGTCATATATATATATAAATTTGTAGGAGTCTTATAGTCCAGACTCTATACCTGATGCAAGATCATGGGTTTATTTGCGAAGTCAACTAGAGGCTTGGGAACAGTAAGGGTTAGAGGCCTCAACTGAGTACCAAAGCCTCAACAAGATAGCATAACTGTTAGGAACTCTGAGTTTCTGAACTAAATATACAAAAAGAAAGTGAGTAGGTCTACTTGATAAAATTACAGAATGTCATGAAGTATATACTTAACAGACCTTCCTCGTCACTATATATCTAGCCTAAAGGAAAAGCATACATAACCACAAAACTTTAAAATGACATCTGTAAGTGAGCAACAATGAGAAATTGTCTATTTGTCTCACTCTCAAAAGGGAAAATCAGTGAGTGATCTATGATAGGTAGTGTCATGAGATTGACAAATAAGCAAAGAGGCATGGAAGAGGCATGATAAGAGCCTTATAGAGGAGATCAACTAAAGCCTCAAAGGAAGCAGCAATGACACAGTCATAATTGTAGGGGAAGAAACGAATCATTGACATTGCAAGTATAGTCATAAAATTGTAGTAAATTCTGTTTATCATTTTCACACCCTACAGTCTCTACATCGACCTAACTCTTTGTTTTCACACTTAGTATGCAATCGCTAAAAATTTGACAGCAGTCTCCATTAAAGAGACATAAACAATACTTAGCATAAAAGACACCATCATTAGACGATAAAAACCCAAAGGCAGCATCAACCTGGGTCAGAAATAGTCGTGGGATTGAATCACATCATTAATTTCCTCGTCTTTTGCACTTCTCATCTTTTTACTTTTTGCAGAAGCCTGGTTTGTATTAGTAGTTCTCTTTCTTGACATTGTCCCTATTACATCTGCTAAGCCATCAAGATCGTCACCACTCTGATTAATTTTGTCATTCTTTTTGCTTGTGTTGATAGTTGTTCCGGGTAGCCAACCGCATCTGATGGCTGTTCCGGTAGTTGGGTTTCCAATATACTTTTGCAACTCTGGAACGTAGAATGTTAGCCTGTGGGCATAAATCAACCTTTACATCAAGTTTTTCCCTCATGATGGACCATAGCCTGCATGATGATTCAGGCGGGTGACATCAACTAGTGCTCTTAATAGCGGCAGTGTACTGTAAGAATTTTTAGAGGGATGGATTCAGCGATACAGTACTATTGGCCATCCAATCAACTAAGAGTTCCTTCATGCGGCTATTCACTTCCTCTTCATACAGTTCTTAGAGGCGATATCAGTGGCGTCTATGAGGCTCAAACAGAGCATCTGGACCAAGCTTGGATATAGGAGGTACTAATCTCGGATTGTCAAGCAACCGAACTTCAGCTAATCGGTTCTTACTAGTAAATGAAAATTCCAAGCCATCACTCAACTCGACGAAAAACTTGGAATCCTTGGAAGACCATTCATCAGTGCCCTTTACTCCAGCTCCTATATATTTTGTGACAGCAACCCCCTTGATATACACAGCGCCAGAATATCGAAAAAGGAAAGTAGGAAAATCCTTCTGGAGCCTATGTTTTCTGCAGAGCTTCTACCAGAGTCTTCAGCTGAGACATTGTCCCTGGGTTTGGTAAAGAGAAATGGTACTCTGAATCCATGACCGCTTTCGTTCTCTTACAGTCTCCACACTTCTGGCCGCCTCATCACTAACATGACTCAGCTTTTTATTTTGTGGAGACTGCTCTTCCAAAGGGACAAACTTGCTAACAAAGAAGTGATCTATTTATGTATTCCCATTCTCACCAAATATTATACATAAACATTTAAGTCTAAAATTAAAAAACTCAACCATCAACACTGAAACTTGAGTACTGGGATCAGGGACTTTTTAATTAGGTGTTAAAACCAACACATAATTTTATTAATATTGAGTAACAATCCTACACTGTCTTGCAGCATAAAATTCATAAAATATTAACAATTACATCTTTTGATGTTAGTGGAAGTGACATTGCTCTTCTTTATCTTGCCCATAAAGAAAGAAACCGTGCCGATCCCTTATTCCTTGATCTTACGTAGGCATTGGGATATATTGATATAATTTGCAGAATCCATCTTTGCAATTCATGGTGCAAGGAGAGAATTACCATAGAAACAATGCTTATGTTTTGACAAAAAAAATCATGTAAGTGAATGATTATCTCTCATACATACTGAAATAAATACATTAATAGGTGATGAATAAAAGATGAAATTCCATACACCAAATAATATCTAGAAACAATAATACAATAATTACAAGTATGAGCTATTGCTCTTCTTGTATTCTTAACATTGAAGCCTCCACGCCCTAAGCAAAAAAGTAAGAGGTCGCTACTAAGCGGAGCTTAGAAAGAGACCAAAAACTTATTACCCCCTCGATTCAATTTTTAGAATTTATTATATACAATTGAAATTATAAGTAGCTCTCACTTTCAATAATAGAAAAAAATCATTTAAATAGATTATTTCTTTTAGCGATTTAGGTTATTTCACATTTAGGGTTAAGATAGTCACATGCTTTATTTTTGTGAAAACTTGATAAGGACTGGTGTAAAGGCGAAATAAAACAATATATCTACTTCGTAGTACGTATACATTATAAGAGCTACTCCCATAATTAACAAATTAATTATGTAAAAGCAATTATTGCTCTTCAAATACGGGAACTTTGTCTAAAAACGACAAATAAAATGCAGCGAATCAGAGATTATTCCTTACGTGAAATTAGGGACAGGACATCGAGAAACACTATGGTTCACACTTTGTCAAATAAAATGCAGATCTAGTCAAAACATGAAAGTTCAAACATAAGCTAAAATTTGAAGCAATAACAAATTACCTTGAATTACAGAAGTAGATATGAAGAACGCAATTAGTCAACAGTCAAACTCAATTGTTGACTTAATTTTGTAGCTAAATCGCAGTGGAAGTATAAATTTAGTACAACTTCGTGTATTTATATGCTGAGCTGAAAAAGTAACTTTTAAACATTATTAAAGAACAATTTTGTTGTTATGACAACATATAAACGAGTAACTTACTCGTTAACCAAAAATGCATTTTTGGCACAAAATACGCAATTTTTTGTAGTTTTCGCACAAATTCAAGTCCAAAATGTCTACCTTTTCACTAGAGTGGGGAATCTTTTTTCTGCAGTTTTCATACAAATTGAAGTCTTTCTTTTTTTTATTTAAAGTTGAAACTCGCATTTCGACGAGGGTTACTGATATTTCCGATATTTTGAGGATTCATAAAGTTTACACAACAATAATAATCTACTCTAACAAAGTAAATATCTCTGCTCAACATATTCAGAAAAGCTCAGTAAGTCCAAATTAAATCCAAAATATCAATTTTCTATAGAGAATTAGTAATTTCTGCTGGATTAAAATCCAAGAAATATATTTTCTGTATATATTTTGCAATTTTTATTGCTCCAGCTCCAAAACAGCATTTTCTGCAGATTTGTTTCGGTTTAGGCTTTTGTGTCCATCTTGATATCCAAATCTTGAACTTCATATCGTCAAAGATCAATGAACAAAATTTCTACAAACAAGGAGGAGATAGTAATCTAATTTTTTCTGCTGATCAAGGAAATAGTGGTAGGGAGTTGGGGAGCCCAGGTTGACAGAGGATGATAAGTGTGATCAATCTATTGGGTTCGTTTCTTGGGATATTTCAATTTAATACACAAGGAAAATAGGATTTGGAGAAAATTAGATTTATTGGTACGTTGTTCATTAAGGTAGGTGAAGAGATCAAACCATTGAAACAACGAGAGATTGAGACACGAGGCGAAACTGTCCGTGGCTACAATGGTTGCAGAGACTTGAGGTGTTGTGTTCGGTGCCGTTGTAAGGGCGGGTGGGTTTTTTTAAAAAAAACCGAGACTTTGTTTGAATCATGATGTAAGTAAATAGTTGTGTTTATGTTCGGCTCCTTGAAATAAATTCGAGAAAATCATTTTGAAAAACTTGTGAGCTTTTTATTTATAATAATATATTTATTAAAAAATACAATTATTGAAACTTCATTATCATTTTTATGAAGTAAGGTGCTCATGTTTATGAAATGTCCACAACTACAATATTGAATTATTAAGCTAGACTATTACTATGTAACCACTTAACAAAGTTCAAACAGTATGATTGGAAAAATCTCAATCTTCTTTTTTATTCAATTGTTAAAATATCATTTCTACAATAGTTGATCCAATAACTATGAATGAAGAACCTCTTTGAATAATTTAAATGTATATCATGTGTCAATTATATTTATTTTTAATAAATTTCTATATAGAATTAATTTTGAACATTTTAAAAATTCAAATTATACTCTTATAGTATTATCACAAAATAAATATTCGCAAGGCACAAATTTGACCCTCAATTTCCATTTGTATTAGTTTATTCAATCGATGGGAACCATAAAGAAAGAACAGCACCATACAATAGGACTATTCTATCTCTGCTCGTTTATTCTTGGCGTGTAATACTTTTCATTCTACCCATTCAACGAGTCAAATGCACAGTAGTCATTCCGTCAAGTTGACCTGCTTAAGTAAATGTAGCGGGATTGTTCTATATTATTTTTTTAAATAAATACTTTTAAAATAGCATAAACATGAATCTTTTGTAATTTTAAAAAAATTAACCTTATAACAAAAAAAAAAAGAGCTAACAAAAGATTTAAAACATGATCAGAAGCTAAAAACAAAACAACACCCGACCTACCTCCTTTTTTATGTTCTCAACACTTCCTTGTCCAGCGCTGACCGCCATGACCTTAATTCCCAGCGACCTGCAAACATACCGCAGAATTCGCCGTCTAACAACCATCGAGAATTCTAACTTTAAACCTCCATCGTAAAAGTACTATGTATCTTGTATTAAAAAGATTCATCATTCTCATTCTCGACCCAACTTCCCCAGCTATACATCTTGTGTAATGAAAAACTTTTGGCTCAATCGGTAGATCAATATTCAAAAATACCATTAAAATTGAATCTTTCAAATCCTAAAGGGCAAAAATCAACCTTTTTGCTAAATTAGGCTCAATTCCTAGAATAAAGTTAGATCTTTCAAACTATAGTAGAATTAAAAATTCAATATTTTTGTAGATTATTCTCAATTCTGAAAAATTAAAAAGCAGAAATTCATTTGGTCTCCTCGATCATCAAATCATAGTTAGACATCATTTTCATTGTAGTCAAGATTGCGGTTTGGTGATGAGGTAGTAGTGGATGAAGATGAAGGGGGTGGGTGAGTGGATTTAGAAAGGTCAGCGTCGTTCACTATGTTTCAAATTCACTTAACCGCCTTTTTTATTTTTTGGATTCAGTTTTTTATGTGCCCTTCTTTCTTTAACGAACTTTCTGTGTCGTCAAAATTAAAAATTAAACTATTTCAAATATGTCAATAGAAATTTGAGGTAAATTAAATTTTAAAAGAATAAAATAATAATATTAAATATGGATGATGTATTTTTAATTTATATTTGTATGAAGAAAAATTATTTATATTTTAATATAATTGAAAAGAGTAAAATGAGAGGATAAAATAGCGGAAAATAGGAAGGAGGTATCAGCCCAGGGGTGAGCCGAGGGTGAGTGAATATGAGGGACTTCGCTATTTTAGGGAAGCTGATGTAATCAATTTTGTCATTTATATTTTTAGTTAGTTGATGTGATGTGAGTGCTTAGAGGTGGGGTGGGTGAATGAATGTTGGGGGTTGGGGAGTGGGTAAGGTTTTGGAGATGTATGGGGGGGGAGAGGAAGTAGTGTGAGATGTTAATCATCAGGAGTGAGAGTACTATTTTGCCCCCGATTTTAGTTTATTTATATTTTAAAATAATTTGTTGATAAATGTTAAGTTTAAAAATTACAAAATATTCTTGTTTCAAAAAAAATATTTTTAAAAGAACTTATTTGAAAACAAGGTATAGAACAACCTCGTTTAAAATATTTAAGCGTCAAATTAGAGGTCCAACATGACGGAATGACAAATATAGTAACGTTTTGAGCGTTGATGGGTAGAATGGAAAAAGTGCACGATAAATATAATAAGCGAGAGTATTATCGATGGAAGACATTGTCTTTTGTCTAAAACAATCACAAGCGTATCTTCTACATGTTCAAAAATAACAAAAGATACTGCCAATAAATCAACAATAATGAAGTGTTTGACAATGACCATTACACTACTACTAATGACGTTAGTTAATGAGCGAGCTTTGACAAAATATATTTATATAAATCACAATTAACTATATTTTCAATGGATTACCATAAACTAATAAAGGCATCTTTAAAGGAAGTCGAACAATACTACAATAATTAGTGGGTGGGGGACATAGAAGTATTATCAAATGAAAGTCATTACAACACTAAAGTCCTAATACCATTTTATGAATTATTGGTAAATGGTAATTATCATTAGTCATCTATTTGATCAATAGCATATTTTAAGCTAAGAAATATATAAAGATCATATACCTCTCAGCTTTTTACAAGGATAAAAACGATTCTAGCACCATCAATTATTTTATGGGCGCCTTTTTATCCGTATGCCCTACTTGGCCAATTTACATTAATTCTACGTATTGATTTGGTGATTAATGGTGTGGTGTGAGCGTCAGTTGTCGTTATGTTGATATTTTGGGGCAAAAAGCTTAGTTGTTACAAAAAAGACCCCAAGCGAGGGTCAAATAATAATACCTTCAAATTGAAACCCACTTCTAATTTTACAACATTTATGCCCCAATTGAATTCAAACATATTTCCCCAAATCTATTTTCCCCAATTTAATTAACTTACAAAATTTGCTATTAACTGTCATATTTAATTAATTTGACTACTTTTTCTACTTTATATTCCTTATATGAAAGATATAAATTTAAAAACTTGAATATAGTTGTTATTATTTCTTTCATGCATCACTTCAGGAGCCCATTTAATTTTACACAAAAGTTTAATGTTAATTTGAATTTCCTCACATATTATTTCTCTCCAATTTGTCATGTCATATTTTGGTTAAATGGAAATTAAAAATGGAATTTATATTTTAGGCAGAGGTTTGTTGGTATTTATATAAAATGGGATTTATCTTTTATGTAAATTTGTAAGTTAACTGCTCACGGTTTTAATTTAATTAAATTGGAAAATAAGGGTTTGAATTGGGATTATTAAATGTTTGTAAGTTAGGGAAGGAATTTTAATTTTGAAGACATTATTATTTGACCACGCTTGGGGTCTTTTTTAAAATAAAATTAGTTTTACAAAATATCATGTGATGTCAGTGACGGTCATTACGACGGAATTAGATTTGAATCAACTGAGTGAATATGTAATGGGTAGAATGGTAAAAATAAAGGCGTAGTTTATGGAAGCTTGTGCCACGAAAATGATTGATAGGCAATCCAAGCCTTTTGTCCCCACAATTCGATTTGTACGTTATCGGTAAAAAAACAAAAACATCCAATAAAATACGTAAATGGTGTTTGTTTAAAACTCTCTTTTCATCAAGCTTTCAAAGAATAATTAAACATTGGCCAGGATACAATACTCCTCTGTTTTTTTATCATTACAGCGTAATTTTTATTTTAAAATAATTGTCATTCTAGTATAATAAATTACATTTTTATGTTGTAATGTCTTTATTCTTTTTATATTGAACTTATCAATCAATGAAATAATATATTTTTATTAATTAACGTTAAATTTTCAGCATTTGATTCTTTAATTTTTAAGCTATGTGTAAAATATGGGATTAACCAAATTAATAAAATTAAAGGAAGTATTACATTTTTGGAGACAAATGAAACAAGTTGCATGAAGTAGTAGTCATTTTCAGCCCCAAATATCTAGATCTATATCAAGAATTGGCTGTCTTCAACCGTATGAGGTTTGTCTTTCAAGTTGCCTTCCAAGTGATGCTATCAAGTTTTGGAAACAGAAGGCACTTGACTAATATAAATATGAACAACTTTATTGGAGGTCACTCATCTTATCTTTTTTCTTGGGGCCTTCTTATAGACTGGCGATGCGTCAACCTGGGCCAACAACAAAGTTAAGGTGTCTTTTTGACAAGTTTTTCATCTTCAATGTTTCAATTGCTGCATAGTTTATACACGTCCTCGTCAGCACTCCTCGATCAGAAATATCTCTACATTTTCGATATATCTAGATATTTTAAAATTTGTATATCATATATTTGATTACATGATCTATATCGTAATTATTAAATGACGGTTGTACATAATGTTATCCATATACTTCACCCACTTTCGACAATTTGACTTGCCTTGTGATCCGACCCTTACTTTAGGCAATTACTCCTTCCATATCAGATTGATTGTAAGGATGACTATCAAATTTAAAACCTTAATTTTGGTCACAATGATCTTTATTTCAGTGTACATACTTTTGGATTTAGTTATTACAAATTATAATCTCCATACATCAAAATCACTCGAAAGAATAAAAGCAATGCATAAAACTCACTTAACTACTTGTATCTTATACCAATATTGAGTTTCTTGAGGCAAAACCTCTTTACACTAAATTATTGTCAATGGTGTAATCTCCATCTAGGATAGTGTTGTTGGTGGACCGTATATGAACCGAAAATCGGTCAGGTGATGGGATCCGAAAAGTCATCCCAAACTGGCCGGATTTGGTCCGGATCAATTGATCCGGGATGAGGATCGGTTGATAATCAATAGGATCAGAGCCAAGATATAGAAATCGAATCAGGTAGGGGTTAGTATATATTAAAAAAAAACCTCCTTAATTTGGGTACTACGAGATTTTAATTCTCTACTGCCTCATCTCATCCCCTCCCCCATACGCATTTCGGCTCGGCCTTTCTCCTTTGACCTCCTCTGTGTTCCGTTCGGCCTCCCGTCCCACTTTCTTAATAGTAATAGTTGAACTTATCCTCTTTGCTTTTTAAATTTTTGTTATCACTTTATTCACTACTTATTTTCAAAATTTTAAATATTATTTAATTAGTTTAATTCATGTAAATATGTTTAATTTTTTGTGTAATTAGGTTTCGAATTGTTCTTTAATTTTTGTGATTATTTTCAAATCATTCTTTAATTTTTTTGTATTATTTTCAAATCGTTCTTTAATTTCTATGTTATTATTTTGAATTGTGTTGTTTGTATTTTTGAATTTTTGTATTTTCAATTTTACGGTTTGGATAGTTTGATTTCGAATACAGTTTGATTCGGATATCACGGACCGGATAAACCGATAACCAACCGGTTTTGATTCGGTCGGTCCAATTTTTAGATCGAGAAATGAGTTCGGTCGTTCTACAGGCCAAGAAACACTTCGCCGGGCCAGGTCGTTGGTGAAAACGATCCGAGCCGGACACTGCAATCTGCAGCCTTGCTACAATACTACTTCCATTCACGCCAAGCCCCCTACCGATATCTACCTAGAAATCTTTCTCCTCTCTTGCAACTTAGAAATTTCAATAAAACATAACAATACATCAATTAATCCAGTGGCTATGGCTTTCTTCTTAAATCAACTACCACAACACTAACGTTATCCGAACTATGCCTCGCCAATGCCAACTTAGTCAACAACATAGACGCATCCGAACTCTCCCTTTCTCCGGCCACCGATTCTTCATTCTCTGGTGATCGGGAAGGAGGAGACGAAGGCTTCCTCGACCTAAGACACATACGTGCCACCTCACAAGCGGTTTCGTTAGACACAACGTCCCAAAGACCATCACTAGCTAAGATCAAGCACTCATCATCCTCGGTCCGGTCAGTTATTGTCACCTCCGGTTCAGAGATCACAAATGGCTTCAAATAATTGTCCCCAATTGCTCTAGACATAGCTAGAACTCCAAGAACTCTTGCTCCATCCCAGTAGATTACTCGACCACCAGATTCTTCAATCCGGGCTAATTCATCAGGTCTATCAGGCTGCAAAACAAATTGAAACATAGTCAGATCAGACTGCTTAATTGATACATGTAACTTTGATATGAATCAAATGATCACTTAATAGGATAACATGTTGAAAATAATATATGTTTTGTATAAGAGTTCATTTTTTTTTTTAAAAGTCAGACCATCAAAATTCAGACGATCTTTTTAGTCACGAAAATCGGACCTTATGGTCGGATGAGAGGGGGATAGCGACGCCATTACGGCAGAGGACAGCCCGAGAATCACCACAATTCGAGACGACGATTTTCTCCGGCGACACCACAGCCACTACAGCAGTAGAGCCTACAGCATCTCTCTGAGGTGTTTGAAGCTCACATCTACAATTTGAGCTACAAATTTCAGCTTCATTATTACAACAATTAACAACTTCTTCATCCATTTTTGAGAAGCTTCTAACCATCTTTTCTTCCCATGATGAAGCTTCTCTTTTTTCCACTTCATCCTTCACTATCTCATGCATCCGATCTTTGCACCTAGTTGCCACCTAAAAAACAAATGAACCCACAAAACATCAGTAAAAAAGCTTGAACTTCTACTTAGTTTTTCAATATATAGATCAAGATTATGGTAAGAAAATTATTGCATGTGAATTTTTATTAAAAAACAGAGGAACCCATAAAACATCAATAAACAAGTTACTCCCTGAATCTCATGAAACGGTCTATTTTCACTCCTTTTTTCCCATTTCCTACAAGACTACAAGCCTGCAACTTGTATCATTTAACCAAGTTTCACATGTATTTTTGAAAATATGTGTTGAACTAGTATGAAAATGTTATCTATTAAATTTTTAAAATATCAAAACTAGACCATCTTCGTCTGATGGAGGGAGTATTATATTTACTTAGATTTCTTATAATAGTTCAATATTATGGTAAGAAAATTACATGTGAGCAGCCATGTCCATCATAAACACCATAGAAGCTCAAATCTTCTAAATTGCAGAAAGATGGATGTATAGCAACAGCATCTTCCATATCTCTTCTTCTACCACAAACAGAAGTTGACCCATATTTTTCTTTTTCACCCACATGAAGACTAGTTTCAACAATCTCTTGCATGTCTGGTCCAATTATACTCTTTTGATCATTGTTCTTGAAAGTATATTCACTCTCCTGAGGACTAAGAGCACCCACTCCGCGGCGTTTCCGACCATTTTCTAGAGGCGAAGCTATCATGGAATCTGATGATACAATGCGAAATTGATGAATTTCCATTCTCCTCTTTCTTGATATACATGAACTTTGCTCAACTAGGGTGGTGGTTTCAGTCTCACACATGTTCATTCCACTATAACTTCTACTAGCCATCAGTAACAAACAATTTTGAACTTTAATATCTATTTCTTTTGGTTATTTTAAGATATTTTCTTTGAACAAATGTTAAGAAGGAAAATTGAGAGAGATGAAGATTGATTAATGCAAGAATATAAAGAGAGATGGAGATCTATTGAGCTTGAAATTATGAAGCTTCTTGTACAGAAGGGGAGACCACATTAGGACCATGGGACCAAGATATTTTATTTTATAAATTATTAAACAATTTACAGCTGTATTGAGGTGAGATTATTTTAATAATGGGATACATTAAGGTTGAGGTTGTGTTAGGGACGTAATAATGAATAAATTAAATTAAATGAGATTTGATAAATTTGATGGTTAAATTTTTATTTGATATATTGTTCCATTTAGAGTATTCAACTATTATTCTTAACAGATGGGATTAATCCATTATCTCATACTCCAATACAAACAATTTTTTGACATAATTTTTTTAAAATATAATAGTATAAAAATATCATAAATCGAGTAAAATATAACCTAAAATCTTAATTTTGAATATTATTTCCTTCGATTTTTTTTAATTATCATTCTAATAAAATTTTCTTATTTTTTTCACTTATCATTCTATATTTTTTATGTATTTTTATGCTTCTTTTTCTATTATATCTTTAAACATTATTAAATAAATTTGAATCATTTTTTCTTATTTAATTTAAATACTTTATAAGAATCAGTGTAGAATTAAAATTTCATCATCTTATAAATGAAAGTATAAAAATAAAATAATAATAAGATTTTTTAATAGTTATTTCAAAATATATAATACAAGTCTTATTACGATCAAATTAACAATGAATGAGTGTAGTGAAGCTACCACGTTTAGAAAAGATCTTTTAGTACGAGATAACGTGGACCAATGAGAGAGCAACAACGAGATGGTAGTCAGACCAAAATTTCATGACACAGCATGTGGTCAGTACCCTTGTTGTATTTATTCCACTTTGATACTTCCTCCATCCCAAATTTCTCAACCTCATTTGCCTAAAATATAAATCCCATTTTTAATTTCCATTTTAACCAAATATGACATGACAAATTGAAGAAATAATACTATGTGAATGAAATTCAAATTAACATTAAACTTTATCTAAAATTAAATGTGTCTTGAAATTTGGCTACATTAAATTTGACTGTATCTTCATATAAGGAATATAAAGTAGAAAAAGTAGTCAAATTAATTAAATATGAAAGTTAATAGCAAAATTTTTTGCATGAATGCCCGGTCAGCCCGCGATTTTGCCTTCACCGAAATTGTCTTTAATAATAAAATATTAATTTATTTTTCCAACCAATAAAAAAAAAAATCCACTGTAACGCAAGGGGTCACCTGCTATATTTTTTGCAAGACAAATTCAATGTCCAGCATATGTTCATTATTCTTGCAAGATAAAATCTTGAGATTGGTGTAAAATACAAAATTTAATTTTGTTTAAAATTTTAAGTTAAACCCTAAAAATAAAAAAGTATTTTGAAGAAGTTAATTTTATAATAAAACAGGTGCACTTGCTCTAAGTTTGATATCATTATTGCTATTATCATTACAAAAATAGATTTCGTATAGTATCTAGAAATTACAGAAAACGAGGAGATTTAGACACGTAGGGACTTTATGTCAGTGCAGAATATCTAGGTTTCTTTTCCTTCATTTCTTCGACACGTTTCCGACTTTTGTGGCATGAAGGAATGTGTTGCAGCATGCCCCTCATTCTTCGTATCTATACAATTTTTTTGTGGCATTAGACTAAACTACTTAGATTGAATGTTTCCCCAACCTCAATAAATTATTGGTTGAATATTTTAATCACACTACAAGATAAATAGTTTGTTGTTACGATTTTTTTTATTACTCTCTTAAAAAAAATGATATCATTTCGTTTTAAGCGCATTACTTTTAGTCCACTCCCGGCCAACGGAGAGGGAGGTGGCGGGATGTGCGCCGGGGCTGAGGCTTGCCACAGCGAAGTGCCGGAAACGCTAAGTAACCGCTCGCGCTAGGATCGATCCCAACAAATAGAAACCTTTGCCGGTTCGAACCCATTAATACCGATGAGGAAAGCGCACTCTTCGCAACAAGTCCGTATCCGTTGGGATGTGCCAGAGTGGACCTCTTTTATTACTCTCTTAATAGTATAATAAATGTACCTTTGGCTACATTTTTATTCGTAACAAAAATTAAATTCAATTGTTCACGATAATTATGATACAAAGAAAAATATTTTTTATGACGAAAGTATTCATTCGTCCCGCAGATATCATAACAAGCGATGCTTATTTATTTACAATTATAGAATAGTAACAAAAGGTATTATTATTTGTTATGCCTTGCTGGACAATAACAAATAAATAAATATCATTTGTTACACCATTTTGTATTTTGTTACATCAATGTGTTGTCACAAATAATTAAGTAAATGTCAAATATTAACATGGAAAATTAAAAATCATAATTAAAATGAATTTAATTGAATAAATAAAAAAATTCATATCCATTTTTCCTTTTTATTCTCAATAAAGTAATCTATTAATATTATTCTAATAAATAAAGATATAGATACGACTCTAATAATCTCTCAATACTATTAATGTCCTTCTAATAATAAGTGAAACTAATAAACAAAGACATACCTACAATTCTAACAATAATCTCTTAATATCTTAATATTATACATATATATATATATATATATATATATATATATATATATATTAGTCTAACATCGTATCTATTATACTCTATTCTAATACTAGTGATAAACATAGGAGTAAATAAAAACTACTAAATACATACATATATACATACGGAGTACGGGAGTAGTTTATTATGGATGGAGTAATAATAATAAGTAAATATATAATGATTCCCATCTCATAAGCTATCGCAATATAAAAGAGGAAAACAAATCATTATTTTTTGTCTCTTTAGTGTTTAGTAATACTAGTTTATTTGTGCACGATTGTAATGTAAATTAATCCATTAATTTTATAATATATTTTTTATAGTACAAATATGTGAATTAAAATTATAAGGAGAAAAAAAATGTGATTTTATATAATTCAAAAATTATACTTGAAGAAAATGAGTGAATCTATTATATGTGATGTAAACTCTCATATAAAAGTTTGTAACAATATAGGTGAGTAATTCTTTGGGTAGGATGCTTGAGTTATTTATAAAAGGAAAATCCTAGTGAAAAAAATAATTGTGAGATTTGAATTTTGGAATGGTTAATTACTAAAAGGGGTAAAATAGGAAGCAAAAATTTGGGCAACTTTGTTAACTTGATCAATCCTGCTTGCATTATATATAGTATAGATAACCTACGGCTTCCAACCAACATTGACACTACCTAGGAGTTATCCGTCTACTTAACCAACGGCGAACTTCCTCCTTTCAGGTATGTTTAAACTGTCAATATTGTTTCAACAACTCTCGACTCTCACTAGCGAAATTAGTTTTTCGATTTTTTCTTTTTTTTATGGGTAAACCAATTTCATTGTAATTGATAAAATTAGGAAATCTTTAAGTTTCATATATGAATTTTACAAAAAAAAATTAGTTCTTTCTGAACTAGGATATGACAATTATGGCTTTTAAATCCACTGTTAAAATTATAATATGATTCGAATTTTGTCTAGCAATTATTAATTAAATTTTTTCTTTTTTGTTATTAGTCTGATTATTATGGATGAGATTTGAGTAGGTTAGCAACTAAGTTTAATTCTTAGTGAAATTTTATTCAATATGTTGCCAATTCACATTGTTTGCTTAATACTGAATAAAAAGATTGTTAATTTATTGGTGACTTTGACTCTAAATCAAGATAGAATCTCACAAATTCTAATATGACAATTGGGGCTTTTTAATTCATTGTTAAAATTGTAACATGACAATTGTAATTTCGGGTTTTTAAATTTTTTATGTTTAATTATTTGGGATTAGAATGTCAGGGATGACGATTGAGTATAGAGGTTACTTTGATATCATTATTTAGATGTGAGTTCATCTCATTCTTATTTTTCACTTCCTTACCTTATCCAAAAGCTGACTTGTTTTTTATATTTTATGTTCTTGATTGAATGAAACATACTAGCTTCTCTTTGTAAAATTGTAACATGATAATGTTATATTGAACGTTATTGAATGTCTTTAGGTTTATTAATTTATGTTTTTAATGTATATTTTTATAATTACTTATTTATTACGATGTAAATTACGTAACAATTGTATATTTAGTTTTCATGATATTATTTGTTACACCAATCATGAACTAATAATTGTTGAATGTAGGAGAGATCGTATATATTTGTTACGACGACCAGGATATAAAATGATATTTTGTTACACATTGTAGAAGTGTAACCAAAGATTTTGTTACGGAATATGCAAAGTGTAACAAAATCATTTGTTACGCCACATAAAAATGTAACAAAAGCATTTGTTATGGTTGAGCAGCATAACAAACGCTTTTGCGTCGCCATTTGTTGCTACGGCGAAAAAAGCGTAACAAAAATGCTTTCGTTACGTTTGTTTGCCTTTTGTTACTATTTTATAGTTGTAACAATACGTCCTTTTTTTAGTGTCATGTAGTCAAATCTAGTTGCTTATTCCCTTAATTTTTTTAGTTGTTGTTTTAGACAAATAATTTTTTTTAATTATTTTTTTAGCATAATAAATAACATTTTTACATGTTCAATGTACTTTTTAACAACTTTTTCTCTTTAAGTTAACGACCAACAAATGATATTGTTTGAATTGATTGTCATTTTATATTTTCAATGTACTTTTTGACTACTTTATCTTTCCTTAATCTATGTTCAAATGACTAAAACGACAACTAAAAAAAACGGAAGGAGTATTTGTTATATACTTACATATGTCTCCACAGATTGTGAGGGAAGTTAATAACGATGATTTAGAGTTAAAGATATTAAGAGACGAACATTTAGTGTTTATAATGAGCTTACTGTTTATGATTTTGAGTTCAATTCAATTAAATTCAAATAGGGTAAAAGGTCGGAACCATCATTCATGTTTATGTATGTTCCCTACTCAATCGCTCATGAATTATATGGACTATTTCAATTACTCATGAATAAAAATTGAGTACTTTCAATACCTCTGTTAAAATTTTCGTTAATTGTGTTGATAATGAGGTCACATGCATCTCACATGACTTCAGTAGGGGTAATTTAGTAATTTTACAAATAAAAAAATTAGAAAAAAAGGAATCTCCTTCCCTTCTTCTCCCCCCCCTTATACATCCCCACCACACAAAGCCATCTCCGCCGCCTTCCACCACCACAACCATCGTTACCATCATAACTCATTTTCTTAATACAACAAAGAATCATCCCCATTTATGATATCTAAAGCAAAGAATACCACCTAGTAAAGACTCAAAGAATACCGCCCTCTTCTTTTGTACATTTGTCTTTTGAGAACTCATTCTATAAGGGATATCAGAAACCCAAATTCTAATTTCTTGAAATCAAAATGCTCAATCATGACTATGGTCTCCTATTTGGAATCACAATTTTTAAAAATTTTATATAATGGAATTGGTAGTATTCATGATTTTGGTTTCATCCAGTCTAATTATTATCGAACTTGTATGAATTAGTTGTTAGTTACTATCCAGGCATATGGGAACTTATACCTGGTATGGCTACAGATCGAGCATTGTTCTAATTGTTTAGCTAGTGGTCATTAAGAACGAAAATTCTTAATATAATTATATGATGCTTCATGTATTGTGTGTTGTAATTTATTAGCATATATGCTAATTACTAGGACTATGTTTCCACTGAGGATGATCGACTCATTAGAAGAATTAGGCCATTCCCCATCAGTCATCATTCTATTTCACTGTTTGTAGAACTTGGACTTTCAATGATGGTGGATGATGAGGAGTAGGGGTTATGGTGGTGGGGCTTTGGCGGAGATGGCGTTCCGTGTGGTGGGATGTATGCATGGGAGAAGGAGCTGGGTTTTTTTGCTTTGTTTATTATGGTACTACAGAGTAATTTTTAGCGTAATAATATTATTTCTTTTTTAGTTTTTTTGAGTTTTGAATTACCAAGAGTACCACGCCGGTAAAGTCGTGTGATATGCGTGTGGCGTAGATTGGCTCGCCGTGCCACTTGAAATTCTAACAAAAGCTGAGCGTAACCAATTTTTTATTTATCGGTGGTGAATGAGATCATATAATTCGTGGTGAATAAGTAGGGAGCAGAACACGCCAAAGCGTGGTGATGATTCGATCTGATTACCCATTCAAATAAAAAGTGAAGGTAGAAGTTCAGAACAATTGGATAATTTTCATACAATCTTGTTTGAATTAAGATGGAACCATAGAGCCATTCTAAAAGAATGAGTGATGTCCAATTGAATGAAGAAGAATACCACTGTTATAAAAAGACCCAACCTAAATCTATCTTGACTGGACTACATGAAATATTTGCTGACTGCTGAGTGCCTGGATTGCTGGAGCCTGGATGTATCAAATGGGCTGTGGTGAACAATTGATTACGGAGTTACAGTAGCCCATTCAAATGGAGCAACCGTATCAAGCTTCATCCAATTTCGGTCAATATTAAAATTAAGGTTCAAGTCCAGCTCGAATCCAAATACTCATTTCATTTCCTACACAGTTGATTGTACATTTGTACATCACATGAGAACTAAGGTTATATTATATACCATGACTCCAATATATATACATTCTTCTTGAATGACATATTAAATTTGTAATCATATTGAACTAATTCTTATCGTGAAGAGAGGCCAACGTCAAAAACTCGAACCTCTTCTTCAATGGTATATACGTACTAATGTACTCCAATCTTGCTAAATCCTTTTTCAATTGCCCCAAAATCAGCTTATTTAGAACTTCCACATTCAACGATGATTAATTGACAGGATTAGATAATCTACCTCCTTTTTAGCTCCGTAATTATAAATTGATCATGTAACATTTTAAATAAAGTAGTGAGCTAAAATATAATTATGAGATTACATTTCATCATCTCCCATATCGGATCAGGATCATATGTACACATATATGTTCAAGAAATTAAAAAATATACATGATCAAGATTCAATTATATATAATAGCTACAATTGCATGCACCCGAGGTTAGCAACGTACATATATACATTCTAGACAAGATTACGAAGTTAGTTGCCGAATGATAACGTGAAGATCAAATGCTCCCATCTGGATGGCCAAGTA
This sequence comes from Lithospermum erythrorhizon, assembly GCA_019722365.1. Taxonomy (NCBI): domain Eukaryota; kingdom Viridiplantae; phylum Streptophyta; class Magnoliopsida; order Boraginales; family Boraginaceae; genus Lithospermum; species Lithospermum erythrorhizon. Next base: position 754,521 of record JADFUC010000776.1, on the reverse strand, counting down.
ACTAAAGAATAACAATAATTTTAAAAAAATATAATTAAAGGAAAACCATAAATGATTATTTTCATATTATACTATATATACATTCTAATTACTTAGGAAATTGTATTTTACAACAATGTTACTGAAATTTCAACAGTGGCAGACGTTCAATTAGGTGGAAACTGGACAAAAAAATTAGAGGCTAATGCAATTTGACAAAGTTAGTTGGTGTTAAGTTATCAATAATTTTCCAATTGACATGTTAACGTGGCGTATAATAATTTTCTGCCAATGTGGATACATGCAGCCACCAACGAAGACACAAAATATATAGGACACAATATAACTAGAAAAAAAAAACTAAAATTTAAAAGGTGGGTATGTAAATGAAGCTTTGAGTATAAATATACGCAAGCATTGGAGTATACATATATCCATTATAATATCCATAATAGTCCTCGTTAGTTGTAACTGTTAAACCTCCCCCATTCCTATATATTACACTTCATTAGTCAATCTAACTTCATCAACCAAAACTTGTACTCCCCTATAACCTCTCTAATTTCCAACCAATTTAGCTGAAAATCATTTGATCATCCTTACATGCATCCTATCATAAACAAAAATAAATCTATGGAAATGTCATCAGTTGTTTCTGAACTAGAAGGCTTTCTTCTCAAAAACCATGATCCATTCTCATATTTCATGCTTGTAGCTTTTGAAGGATCGGGACTAATTCGATTCGCTTTGTTGTTAATTATATGGCCATTGATTCGGTTATTGGAGATTTGCGGGAAAGAAGATGTTGCTCTAAAGTTGACCATCTTTTTGGCCACGACCGGTACGTGTAACATTTTAATTATTTCGATAAGTTATTCCACGGTTACTACGTGTAACATTTTAATTATATCGATAAATTGTTCCACGGCCACTACATGTAACATTTTAATTATATCGATAAATTGTTCGATGATCACGACGTGTAATATTTTAATTATTTCGACAAATAATTAGATGGCCACTACATGTAACATTTTAATTATTTTGATACATTGTGACACTATTATATGTACTAATTAACGCTTAGAATTCCAACCGGTTTGCCAATATCAGAAATCGAAGCTGTGGCAAGAGCGGTTTTACCTAAGTTTTACTATGATGATATTGATATGGATGCATGGAGGATGTTTAGTTCTCATGAGAAGAGAGTTGTTGTGACTAAGACACCTAGGATTATAGTTGAACGGTTTGTGAAGGAGCATTTGAGAGCTGATGGTGTTGTAGGGAGTGAGTTGGAAGTGAACCGGTTTGGTTTAGCTACTGGATTTATTAAGGATGATTTTCATATGATTACTAATCAAGTTGCTGCATTGTTTGGTGATCAGAAGCCTTATGTAGGACTTGCAAGGCCTCAATCAGCCGGTTCTCTTTTTCTTGCCTTATGCCAGGTTAGTATTATCTTTATTCATTGATTAATGCATGCATGCATATGCATATTCCATTGATGTGATAGTTATTTGCATCAAGTAGTATTATAACAAATAACATGGAAGAAGCTAATATGTTAGTGTGGTCAGATTGAAGAAATCCTATGTGTCTTATATGTATCTTATTTGGCATGTCAATTCTTAACACATCAATAATAGTGTAATAACTAATAAGTATGTTGTTTTAAAAATAATTTGGTTCTACTATCTTAACATTTTATATTACTTTTAACATGTATCTCATGTCAGGATTTGAGACACATTTTATCTCACACTTTGATTAGATTCTTGTACTTTCTATTTTTCATAGCAAAAAATTATCAATCTTTCATTTTAATCATGCAAGTCAATTTAATTTCTCTATATTTATTTGAAGGACTAGTAACTGATATTGAAAAAAAAAATTATTATGGATTTAAGAGGATTACTCTAATATTATCGTCAACCTTTGATATTGGCTAACCCATGCATGTGATCTTATTACATTTAGGAACAATATAATTCACCAATCAAGGGTATCAAAGCACAAGAACAATACGATATCCGCCCACAACCGGTGATCTTTCATGATGGTAGACTTGCAAAGCGTCCTACTCCACTGGTGGCGCTTTTAATTCTCTTATGGATCCCAATTGGTATCATTCTAGCATCAATAAGGATCTTCATTGGTTTTTCACTCCCAATGTGGGCTTTACCCTATATTTCCCCCATCTTTGGAGGCAAAGTTGTGGTAAAAGGGAATCCACCTTCAACGCCATCAAACGGTAACTCGGGTGTGCTATTTGTCTGCACCCATCGCTCGTTAATGGACCCCGTTGTCCTCTCCACGGTCCTCCAACGAAGGATTCCCGCGGTGACATATTCCATCTCACGCCTCTCTGAGATTTTATCTCCTATCCCAACCGTACGTTTGACAAGGATTAGAGATGTTGACGCAGAAAATATCAAAAAGGAACTGGAGAAAGGAGACTTAGTTGTTTGTCCAGAAGGAACAACATGTAGAGAACCTTTCCTATTGAGATTTAGTGCCCTTTTCGCTGAATTAACTGATCGAATTGTGCCAGTCGCAATGAATTATAGGGTAGGGCTTTTCCATGCAACCACTGCTAGAGGATGGAAAGGTATGGACCCTGTATTTTTCTTCATGAACCCTAGACCAATTTATGAGGTTACATTCTTGAATCAGTTACCAGCTGAAGCAACATGTTCATCTGGAAAAAGCCCTCATGATGTTGCTAATTATGTGCAAAGGTTGTTAGCTGCTACATTAGGATTTGAGTGTACAACCTATACAAGGAAAGACAAGTATAGAGTTCTTGCTGGAAATGACGGAATTGTGTCGCATACCTCGAATTTCGATAAGATTAAGAAGATAGTAACCCCATTTAAGCATGTTATTGGTACTTTTAAGCCTTTCCTACACTAATGTTAATACCCATCTCTACTCATAAGCTTGATGCTATATATATTTGTTTCCATGTAAACTCAAATGTGATAAAATATTCTACTTTGTAAAAAACAGGGTTGTATTCTTTTTTAATTATTTGGTTTGATTAATGTATATTCTTTTACAAAGTGATGAATAAATATTTATTACTCCGTATTTCTTATTAATTATTGTCACGGTGTATTGAAAATGTAATTATGAAAATGTACACTATTGTAGTTCCTCAAGGCTTCATTGGATACACTTGCAATATCGTTGATACACTATTTTGACGATGAAACGCAAAGTCAAAGCTAACCTTTCGAAGATCCATCTCCGCTTACTGCAATCCCTGACAAATTAAGTATGTCTCTCTGGAACATGATCTTGTTGCTTTAGGCCTCAGAAACACCGCCTTCCTGAAGAGAGGCTTGCAAATCTGGCTAAATTCTGCTCAATCGAATAAGAAATGAAAAAATAAAAACAGATAAATGCATCATATTAACAAACTTTTCTATCAGGAAATACAGAATTACAGATCTATGTGCTTGTATTTGGGACTACCTTTTACATCTTCACTCTCCAAAAGCTTTATCACGAGATGTCCCCCTCGCAGCAATATACCGCCACCTTTAACTGGAAGCGAAGTCGGACTATCTGACTGCTCATGGATGTTGTCACTCTCTGACTGGGCTGAAGCTTTCTCCCCGACTGCCAGACTTAGTGCTTGCATCCCCAACTCAGCTGACAAAGCGGCATCTCTAGTGGTGATTCCTGAAACTAAAGGACACATGTCGGAGAGTATAACAGAGAACCCCTTTTCCTGCAAAAGGGAGAAAGAACACTTCATTACCTTCCACATATTACAAAATTAGAGACTAGAACTGTTATCACAGTCTATATGGCCAGAGGGTACTCATCTTGAGATGCTAAGTTCTTTCGAGGACTACATCTATGCATGCACATACCCTTGTCCACTATATTCATTAGATAATCGGGTTTTAAAACTAACAAAACATTTCAGAATGAAAATCGAGTTCATTCTTGAATTATAAACAAAAGGTATACCTTTGGTGAGAGAGCTCTAATTTGATCTTTCTGTAATTTGAAGACATCACCACAAACAGTTTTCACTCTTGCATCACAGTAGGCCGATGGAACCTTCACCTTCTGCTCTGTGGCAACAATATTCACAAAATTACAAACTCCAAATTCCATAACTCGACCAACTCATGAAGACATATATTTAATTTCCATATAACAAAATAGAAAATGTGACCTTTGTATCAATTCCAACAACAGCTCCACCATTTTTCAAAGCGCCCAAGCTCTGACAAGCCACCTGTTTCATAAGGCGGATCCATAGAATACCACTTGTGTAAGAATGTGTGATTGTTAAGACATAATACAATATACTACCTCCATTTCAAAATGATTGTCCGGTTTATTTTTCCAATTATCAAAATTAACAAACTTTGTAGCTTTAATAGACACACATAACTTTAGTTTGAACAAAAATTATCATTTCAAATAGTAAAATATGTTGAAATGCTACATTTTTATATATTTTCAACCAATGTCATACAACAAGTACAAATATATTTGTTTTCAACATTAATAAAGTCTACCATCAGAATTCAAAACTAGACTGTGTTCTTGAAATGGAGGAAGTACAACCTGAAGCCAAGCACCAGGAGCACAACCAAGATCAAGAACAGCAGATCCAGGACTGATCAATTTGAACTTGTTCTGCATCTGAAGTAACTGTTCATAATCAAGAAATTTTTAAGATTTCAATCAATACCCATATATTATTTTAAAGAAAGATTCAATTTTTATGCTAAAGTTACAATACTTAGTTGACATTCATAAAACGTATCTAATGAATTCATCATGGGTTCAATACATCCCGTTTAGCAGAAGACAATGTATTCCTTACTCATTATCAGACAATCACTTATTCACAAACTTTGTATATGGCTAACAGTCTCATAAATTATTCTAAATAAAGATTCAATTTTTATGCTAAAGTTTCGATACTTGGTTGACATTCATAAAACGTATCTAATGAACTACGGGTTCAATACATCCTGTTTAGCAGAAAGACGGGTATTCCTTGCTCGTGACAATCACTTATTCACGAACTTCGTATAGGGCTAATAGTCTCATAAATTATTCTAAATAAAGATTAAATTTTTATGCTAAAGTTTGTAAATTTAATGAAGAAAAGAATGATTTTTTGATAATTAATTGTGGACCTTGAAAGCTGAACGTGCAACATAACCAAGTCTCAGAGCTTCTCTATAGTAGAAATCTGGTGTTCCTGCTCCAGACATAGCTGTTCTTCTTCACTTGCTTTGCTTCCAAAATGTGCTCCAGGGCTTTGGCAGGGCTTATGAATTGTGAGGTCAATCGAAGTGAATAAGTGAAATGCATTAAATTGTCGTTAGTATAACATTAACACTTTATTTTCGTTTTTTGAGGTAAAATATTTTTGTATAATTCCAAATAAAGTAAATGAGATATTAATCTCGATTTATCTACATTTCTCATAAAACTTAGGGTAATAAATTTAGTTGATCTTATTATAGAATTGTAAACGAGTCGAACCCAACTTTATAAATTCTATATTGACTTGATAATTATTCGATCCGAATCGAGTTAACGGGTAATTGAATTTTATCGAACTTATTATAGATCGAGCCAAGCTCACCCAGCGCAATTTTATTTATTTATTTTTGGTTTTATTAAAGCAAGCCAAAAATAAGTTGTCGTTTGCAGCTTGAGTTGAAGTCGTTTAGTACTCAAATTGAAGCAGAAGGTTTAGGGTTTAAGGAAAAATGGAATCAAAGCTAAATCAACTTCTCAAAGATAAGAGGTTCTGGTTTGCTTCTTTCCTCATCGTTTGGGCTGCTGGACTCCAGGTAATAATTTTTAAAGTGGACAATTATTTTGGGAAATGTACAACTGATTTATGCATAAATCATGATAAAATGTAGGGGCATATGATGTGGTTGCAGAAGCAAGAAGCATTTAAGCAGAAATTTGGGACCTTGGATGAGGAGAAAGATGGAAACCAACAATTAGCAGATACTTAGTAAAGCTTATTGTTATTTCTTGTTTTGTAATTTCAATACGTCAACATGTCCCGATGCTTCCGATGCTTCTGAAGAGGCTTCGTTGGAATATTTTTTGTATCGTGTTGAAATATGTTACTATTAAAAAGAATCCTGATGGACTCGATACGAGTTTGGGCATAATTTGACAATGTAATAACCTCACTTGATTGCTGTGGGTAAATATTGTTGAATATGAGGTCTGTAGTATTTTTTTTTTCAATTATTAGGTGTGAGTTTCGATACATTGAACTATTAGTTCTCCATATTGTGCATTTGTAGCTTTGAGCTCCAAATGGTGAAAAATGGAAATGAATACTCATGAAGATGTATAAAAACGACGAGGATAATGCTTAAAAATGATTTGTATAGACTATAGAGCTTGAGTTTCAATACAATGTGGTATAATGTTTTTGATTTTGCACATCGAATATAATGTTACTTGTATACTTGTATCTATTCAGTGTTACTTCTGGTAGTAAATTAGATCAATGAAATGAACTGACTTTTGATTATCTATAGGTCAAATGGTTTCTATATTTGAGTTGCATATTGACATGTTTGTGCAGTAAGCCTAGATAATGTTGCATTTTGGGGCATATGACAATGATTTTAGTTTTGCAGTATCCCATGTTATGATGCCTAGAAGCCAATTATTGTGCATTGATGCTATCTTGCTGAGATATTGTAACCGTAATAAGTAGAAGATTAATCTGTCATATGAACATCTTTATGTCAACGAAGGTTCCTACTCTAAAAAATGAGAAATAATTATGCTTGATATCGGCTATTCTTCGTTTATTCTGATGTATTAATAGCCGACGATGAAACCATGCCAGGATATGTTAACTTTTGGAGTTGCATAATCTGTAATCATGTGTTGCTTTGAGAGGAACTGAAAGAGGGGAGATTGGGTTTTAGTTCCTTACTGAATCCAGGCCTCCAGGGAACACATAAGTTAATTTACATTCAGATGCTTGAAGACATGGCAAATGTTTTATACAATGGGTTTATTCAATAACAGAGGTTCTTTTTGAGTTCTTGACCATTTGGTTTTGACAGGTGTAGTTACTATCGAGTCGAATCTTCTGTTACATTTTATATTTATTATTGCTGCTATAATACATACATCATAACACGTATTTTATTTTTTAATTAACTTTTGAAAACAAATTAAGATACATTGCCACAATCTTAACGGGGCTATAGAAATATTTACATACAGTATATATTTCCATTCCTATTTACTTCCTTCATCCATTTTTCTAAGGATTATTTACTTTTGCACAAAATTTAAGCAAACATTCAATTCATCCACAATACAATTTTTCCTCTCATTTTTTCTACCTAATTTGATAAAAATGCAGATCTTTTTTAATTTGATTTTTATTTTGGTGAAAAAGGAGATGGAGGGAGTACTAGTTAGATATAGTAAATGGCCGTGGCTTGCCCCATTATTAAAATGGTATCGCCTCTGTTAAGCCCTCTCTTTAGTTCTAGACTTCTAATCTAGACCTAGTAGATACATAATGGCCCAATCGGGGCTCTAGGTGATCGAGACCTAAGCTTACAAGTCTAGACAGTAGTAGAAAATTTGTTTAGTTTTGCTTGGGATTTGGGATGCTATTAGAATTCACTCATTGATAATCCTTTACAAATAAACGAAATTGATGCAGATCGATTCAATAAGACGTGACTCAAAATCTGACGCAAGACAAAGATGCTGAGACACCAAATTAATGAACATTGTGGATCGGCACAAGACAAATGAAAGCCCAAATTAAATCGCATTTGTCATTCAACTCTCAGAGTATAGAAGAGTCGTTGGAGACTAACAAAGATATCTACTAATTAAGGTGACAATTAAAATCATAATTACTCTAACCCTTAACGAGCCACAAATTATTAATCGTAATAAAGGAGCCAATGAGTCCCTACCAAAGTAATGTACCAAGACTACAAAAAGCGAAACTCAGCCAAATCGGCAAAGCTTCACTTTGACACCGAATTCTATCTTTCGTAAAACTAAACTCTTTCGATCCTTTACTAACTTGATCGTTAGAGTGTTTCCGGTTGATAACCGTCTTTACTCCTGTAAAAACTACATTTGGACCAAGACGTATCAAAGCTCAACTGAAGATTCAAGGATCCACCAACTACCGGTATCTGGCCCCTGCATCATTAGCCATCTAGAGAGAAACTTCAAGGCTCCAACCATTTTAGTTTTGATGATTTGTATGTCATATTTCCATTTAGTATGTTGAAATTTATTTTGCTTAGGCTCGAAACACTTTAAGTTGTATTATGATCTAATGACAGGGTTAATTACATAGTAATTAAATGCTTTTAAGTTTAGCCATAAAAAAAGTGTGTATGTGATATAGCAACAATAATGTCTTATGTGTCACACATTGTCTGTTACAAAAACTAGAAAACCCAATAATTCTTGTTATGAACATTGTCCTTAAGAAGATTAGAAAAGCTTTTTATGGTGGAAATTAAGGATATACTTGTATTTCACATTCAACCGCAGTTTCTAAGAAACTCCATACGTGTTGAGCCTAAAATTACATTTCAATCAGAAGCCTCCAGGAAGGTGCAAATGTCACATACAATACTTAACCATGTCATAATTAGCACAATGACACATTTGGAAGATCTAAATAATCTGAGACTCTAAATTGATAGGACTGGCTTCTTAAGCAAAATACCTTACAACAACATTTGCTAGAAATTGCTAGTAGGAAAAAGGACCATCAAGTCATCAAGTCGATTGATAATCTCTCGTCTCTATTACATTGCTGACTTTGGTGGCACTTGTTTGACTTCCTAAGTATAACCATTTATTTCTGATAGAATGTCTCCCTCCCATCAGCCTAGTTTCTATCTCAGACCATGGATTGAAGAAGATTATTCATTCACTTGTTATGTTCATTTTAATTTTCTCATCGAGGACCATATATATGTCGACATGGTTCCTTTACATTTTTGAACAACGACTTTGAACTACACAATGTATAAAATATATTATCAATCATAAAATATCTCGGCATATTACGCCTCTAACCTGGGTAGTAACGCGGCCTCGACTCCACCTAAGAACCTCATTTAGCTTTTTCTTTTTATAGAGAAATATCTATTTCACACTCAAGTCGGGTTGAGGCACATTCGTATTTAACTCCCACATATAGTTTTTAAGAACAATGGTCACAGTAGTATCCTTAGATCGAAGATTTCAATCTTTTTAACTAAAAACAGCTAACAACTGCTACAGGATCCAATATGTCCGTACTCTTAGCCTCCATCATGGGTCGATTATTTGTACACATTTATGGTCCATGATCGATCGTTAAGTCTATTTCCCAATTCAATAAATTATAACGCGGAGATTCATTATTGCCAATCACCTCAAGTAGTGATCTTAATGACTCATGAAATTATTTATTTCTATTAAAAAATGACATTTGTACAACTTGCAGTGACTTAAGCAAATTAGTACTTATCATCTCATGGAGTAGTTATTGAGGGAAAACACTTTGTAGTTCCGTACTTCATTCGACATACCATCTCATCAAAGGGTGTTATTATTAGTCACTTAAAATCAATTCAAGTTGCTCCAATGTCAAGAAAGGCCTTGTGGAGAGACATATGAGGTCCCAATAGTGTTTAAGATATGAAGATGAAGACGATGCAATATACTTCACAAATAATCCAAAAGACGTTTATAACTATTTTACGTATATATTAGTGAATGTGGTGATGATGTGGTGTGTTTGTTAGCCACTCAACTCAACACATGCTAATCGTACAAGAACGTACAACTATAAGGACGTTATATTATTGTCTTGGTCAAGATCCGCAGTTTGAATTTAGACTATCAATTTGGGCCCGGCTTGCCACATTTTAAACTTCCCACAAATCATTAATATATAAGAGCCATAATATTGTCTCATTTCAATCACATTAGATACATTAGCTAAGACATATATAACCATTGCATTATTTACATGAGTAGGTATTCCTATTTTATGATTTTCCTTAATTTATTGAGGGATAAATACTACTCCCTTCATCCTTAAAAAATTATCATAATTTGACTTTTTGATTTTTTAATAGTTGAACTTTGATCATAGATATTTTTGTTTGTGTTATATAATATTTGATGAAAAATTTATCAATGGAAAGAATTTGAAATGTATTTTTTTATTGATATATTATTCATAAAATATTATAAAATACAAATAAAAATGTATGCGGTCAAAGTTCAACTATTAAAATATTAAAAAATGAAAATGTGATAATATTTTAGGGACGGAGGAAATAATATGTTAATAGAGAGTTCAATATTTGGTAGGAGCAAGAAGTCGATTCACATTAAAACGCAACTTTCACACTGCCGCTACTATCATAACACAAAACATAAATTCATTTTTTCTATATCGAGTCACGATTTTATTCATGATAACAAAAAGAAGTACAAACCAAGTAGCTTATTCGGTTTACTCTGATCTATTCATTTTTTGTTATTAAATAATTAAACTCTCCACAAATGATTTCTCCCTATATTTAATTGATCGATTATGTCATGTTTGCAAGTATACTAATTTCCAGTAGCTTCGATGATGGCATCAATTGGTAATAATCTAAGTTGACAAGTTAGTTTGAGTGTTTGACTAAGGAGTAGTGTGTACATAATTTTAGCAATGTACGGTCTGCGTTATTGAAAGGCTATGGATGTTGTCTTGATATATCCTTATCATTTGCAAGTTATTATTAAAATATAAAACACTATTAAAAGTAATATAAAAATTCATGATATCTCAAGATTATCAAATATGTAATATTTGACCAAGAATAAATTAGGCTCATTAGATAAAAAAAGATAAATCTAATTCATTACATCGTTGTTATTTTGCATATTGCAAGAGTGATGAACAAATACCAAATCCGTCTAACAAAAAATGTGAATGTGGATACTTTGATCAGATTTGTTTTGGTTCAGATCAAACTAAAATCGACCCGAATCAAGTCTCATCACATTAAGTATATCGGCTAGATAAATTTCGAATCAGAAATGCAAATAATAGTCTTACCTTTCTGGAACAGTCAACAAACTAGGAAAAATGCATAGATGGAAATAGTGGAGTATCATATATACGAAGATAGCGATAGTCACGGATTTTCAACTAGAAAGAAATCTGATAAGATAAAAAATATATGTTCTTACAAGGTGCTGCTGAGTAGTAAACTTGGAATTTTACTTGACCATTAGGCTGTTATTCTAAAACGGTTACGTATTCATGTGCAATTGGTGATGTTTAAGCGTCACCCCTGCCGATTTATTTGATTCATAACACAATTATTTTTAAGTATTCTGATTGGAAATATATTATTTTTAATCCTATTAAATTATATATAATAGTTTTTGGTCCTATATATAACCTATAGTCGACAAGTTATATAAATATATTTGTTAAAGTCACCCTTCTACTGTTTTAATTTACACCATGCATTATTTGGTTTTCCGTCCTCATAAGTTTCCTAACGTTTGACATTAGCCACTCTTATTAATTACGTAGTACTAATGAAGTCGCAAATTGATTGAAGAGCTGAAAATGATCTTCATACGTATGTATAGAGGAATTGGCTGTTAAATTGGAAATTGGCTCATATGCTAACATCAAATAATATGGAGTTAGATGTATGTATATGTATGAGAAATTTGTTTGCCACTTATCAATTATACCTCCAATTGGCCTAACGATTTATTAAAATTTCGCAGGCAAGTACGGGCAAAACAAATCGGGTACAAAAACGATGACTACTTAGTAACAAGTTTGCAATAACTGGTAACGATGCCAAAATACCGCTTTAGGAAATTCGGTCTAGTCTTACAACGAGTTTGGTACGTACATGTATCCGCTGCAAAAACTTCAACAGTGTGTTTGCAACAAGTTTGCAAGTGAACAATTAATTAAATTTTGTTTTAGTTTTGCCTCTTTAGTCGTGCAAAAACGTGGTACTTTGTTTGAGCTAACAATTCAAAAAACGACGTTGAATGATTTGGATAACATTACATATTTCCTTTAAAGCTTGTTGCAATGACATTCATTTTCAATCGTGAACTATCATAACAAAATCTTCATCCGCAATGGGTTACCACGATATTGGAAACGGGCTTCATAAGATTTCAGGCAAATACGGCCTATGAAAATTTGTTGCATATCCGTGGTAATTATTGATTTTTTTTCTTCAAAATTAATAATAAGTTCAAAACAAAGTTATTACAAAATATGTGCATTTTCTTTTAACATGGATGATAAATACATGTAAAAATTAAATATATATATTTTTTCAATTTTATTGGATATATGTGATTGTTGAAATAGTTGTTCAATTTTATTAAGTAGTACTGTAGAGTTCTTTTCACCAATATCAAACTCTAATTAGCAAATCTAATTTCCTACATGGTTGCAATGAGTTTCATAATGTTTGTGACAACATTGTTGCAACTCGTGGGTAATTCTTGGAATTCTCTTCAAATCTAAAAATAAAAGTTTATAACAATATTATTATACTAAATGCTTAATTCTATCAATTAAAATAAATGATATATACATGCTAAGAATTGAATATCTTTAATTCACTAATGTACTCAACGCTTAAACACGTTAAATAAATCGAGTGTTAGTTTATCGAATTTCAAATAATGAAAAGAACCGAAAAAGCATTTAAATTATACACAAATGACTAGGTGGAGCAGCCTAGTGACCAGCACTACATGTATTATTACTTATAACTAGTTAAAAATTTCCGTCAAATGACGGGTAAAAAGATATCTTATTCAATAGTTGGTCTAACTATCTTTAGGCAAAATTAGAAAATGTTCATCAAAAGCTTGATATAGCCGTAGTCTGGCCAACAATGTACACAACGGAGTGCTACGCATATGACCGCATAGAAATAATGAAAAATGAACGAAAAATAGCAATTTAATTATTAATTTAATAATTATTCCCTAGCCCAAAGTAGAAAAAAATATTATCTGTAGAGTTTTTATTAATTTAATGTTTCTATTGTAGTTCATAATTGAAAAAACAAACGTTGAAAAATATATATTTGGGCAGTTAAAAAAATGTTTCCATACGACTTGCATAAAAAATAATGAAAAAGGAATGAAAAGTTGATGAATTATTAATTTAGCACCCTATCCTCGAGTCGGGACGGACAAAAAATATGATTTTAGAGAGTTTATTAAATAATCGAGTATTAATTTATCGAATTTCTACCGTAGTTGATAATTGAAAAAAAAATGATAGTTGAAAAAAAAACCCAAAAAATAAAAAAATCAAGGAAAAAAAAAAACAATCACACTCCAAATGATCCCAAAGACCATATGTTCGCCAAATGACTCCGACGGTAATGCTCTATTCAATGTATTTAAAAAGTAACGAAAAGAGCACTAAATATTAATTTAAAGACTCATCCCCAAATCGGAAAGCGACAAAAAATATTATTTGTAGTTTTTATTAAATAATCGAGTATTTATTTATCGATTTTTTGATGTAGTTGATAATTGTACAAAAAAGCGAAAAATATTCACGCTAAAAAGTGAATAAAAAAAAACACCTGGGCCGATATAACCGCACATGTAAATAATGAAAATGAACGAAAAAGCAACACGAATTATTAATTTAAGACTCCTACGTCCGAAATTTTATTTTAATAAAAAAATATTATCTTGTAACGCTATTGGAATAATCAAGATAATTTATCAATCTCTATTATAAGAAAAAAGAAAAAATAAAACATAACCACGCACGGTCGATCTTTACGACCATTTGTGGGAGCAGCACGCATAGCTCTCTTTATATACTACTGTTGATAATGATGATCGAATTTGATTTCTTACCATCATATCAGTAATTATATTATTATTGTTACCTCTTTGTGCATGAGTGCATCTAGCTATTTATAACTATGGGAAACCAAAGTGCCAGTAAATACGGAGTAGATTTGATGGAAACGTCTGTACATCAGAGATTGACTAGCCGCATATAATATGGTTAGTACAGTATAATTTAGAACTACCATTTGTCTCACATTCAAAGTTCAAGTTGTATTACACTTATGATATTTATATATACTCTAATTTCAAAGATAAAGAACAACTAACGAACTACCTTTCGATCAGTTTGAAGTGGCCTAAATTAAAAAAAAAGAAACATTCTCCGATCCCTCACTTCTATTGTTTCTAACTTCCAATATTACTCTGTATGTATTGAATAATTTACAGCTGAAATAATTATTACGGACTATGATGTAGGAAATATGTCATGCTCATCCAATCCCGAGATTGAGGAAGACTTTCCTAAACGTATTATTATTAGTACGTGAATGAAATATATTTAGAGAGAAATTTTATAAAATATTTACTCTTAAAGAAAAAGAAAAAAGAAAATATTTTACAGTCGTAATAATAAAAATAAGTACTGTAGAAGTTACAACAAAAATTTCAAGATTACAAGATTTTATTCTAATATCAAATCAATTAATACGCTAAATCACAATATTTATTTACGCGACAAGAAAAGATAGACTTAATTATCATATAGACTTAGAAATAAATAATTCTTCATTCAAATATATAGGAAGTAGTCTAGATACTCCATTCAATTCAAATATATTGATATTTATATGTTCGCGAGAAAGCTTTGATCATAAGCACTATAAATGACAAAAAGATCTCCATCGAGATTTAATAAATTTATAACATAGTATTTGATATTTTCATATTTCAGTGCATTCAAAATGCTCAACATATATTAAGATTTTAATTCTATTACAAACGTGGTATAATTGAAGTCAATGGTGTTTTGAATGATTTTATGATAGAATAGAAATATAACTAATATATATGTATATATATATCTGATAGAAAATGAAGAAATACAAATTTTCTACATCTTATTACATACTCCTTTTGTTTATTTATAGTTAGATAAATTAATACTCCCTCCGCTGCAAAAAAATAAAGCCGAATATCTAGCCAAAAAGTCAGTTTTATTAAAGAGTTATGAAATCAACGAAAAGTTAATAAAAGCTTTCATAATTTTCACCATGTAAAGACATTAACCAACGAAAATAAAAAATAGCGAATGCATTTATGCGAATTTTATAAATTTTCATCGCATAAAGCTTGCATTGAAAAAGCAACAATCACTTATTTTGGAAATGTTAATTTTTGATGTATTTATCACTTATTTTGGCATTTTAAGAAATATTATCGACTAAACAAGGAATGTGTTAAATAATAAAGATTCTCTATTTACGCATCCTATAAATAATATTGGATATTATTTTCGTAAAAAGAAATCACCAATTTAGCAAATGGGAGGTAAGTAATATATTTTATAATTAAACAACCGATTAGCCTTCCAGCAGATCATGCATCACTCTAGCTGGACATTATTCAAACAACCTATTATATATTCAAAGAACCTATTATACATGCGTTCATACTTTTAGCAGACGAACAAGGTTGAAATTATCTAGATAGAATGAAAATGCCAGGAAGGTATAATAAAAATAAAATATAAATCTCACTGTTGATCTCTTGGCAAGCCTTAAAAGACCCGCCACTCACGATCATCATATTCCTGTGAATATTGTGGAACATGAAGAATTGTCATATATGAAATTGAATCAAGTTTCATCCCTATATATTTCCTTTGAAGATGTTCATAAAATTCTACGATATTAAGAGAAAAAGAAGTCTCAAAAATTGAAGTAAACTAAAGGAGTTTAATTTCTCCTTAAGAAACATTATTAGCAATCCAAACTTTACTTAGCTTGTAGTTTGAGCTTACAAAAGGTCAACTAAAAAAGTCAAAGTGATAGACCAAATTAAGTTAGATACAAAAGTATCTTTCCATATTCCTATATATTTAAATCACATCTACATTGTCCTAAGTTTCATTGCTTATAAAAACTAGCTAGCTCATTTTTTTATTTCCTCCCAAAGTTAGAAACCATTCCTATACCTTCACCCTACCAACCACATATAAATCAAACCCTACAATCACAAAATGGTGCCTCTAAACATGATGAAGAGAGCTAGAGAAGTAGACTTTGATAATATTACAACCATGGCAAATTGTTTAATGTTACTCTCTCATGGAAATGAGTACGAGACAATAAACAACAACGATTCACCAAGTCGAGTTTTCGAGTGTAAAACATGTAATAGACAATTTTCATCCTTTCAAGCCCTAGGCGGTCACCGGGCAAGCCACAAAAAACCTAAGGTCTCCTCGGAACTAAGTCTACGAGCCCTTGTACCACCATCACCACCAAAACCGAAGACTCATGAATGTTCAATTTGTGGGCTTGAGTTTTCGATAGGGCAAGCGCTAGGCGGTCACATGAGGAGGCATAGGGTGGCACCCAATGAAGATCATTTGATGCCGTTGTCTTTATCACCTCCAAATGTTGTTAATGTTCCAGTTGTGAAGAAATCAAATAGTAGGAGAGTTATGTACTTGGATTTGGATTTGAATTTGCCACCGTCGGAAAATGGGTTGGAATTTCCCTCTATTAATATGAAAGTCGCTCCTCATCGACTGGATTGTTACTTTTGATCAACTAGCTAGTTATAGTTGAGTTGATATTCATATACTCCTATATTTGATGGTCTTGTCTTCTGATTATCTTGATACCATCATTTTATTTATTTTTTCCCCATATTCATGTATCTTCCACTTTGTATTTATTTATTAGCTATTTAGCTATATAGAGATTAAGGGTAGTAGTATTATTACATTGTAGACATTTATACACATACACATTTACTTTTCCATTGGTATATACTATAATTTTCCATCGAGTTAGCATATCATCATTATCATTGTTTTTCATATGATTTTTCTTCCATAATACTATCATTGCTATTTTTTATTCAATGAGATGTTATTTATAGGTTAACCTAATAAGATTGATCTATTATTAATAATTAAAGGAGTGGTTAGCCTTCGTTTATTGTATGAAATAATCTTCTCGTTAATTCATTGAAAATGTTACTTGGAGCAAATTCAGAGTTAACCGATTCATATAACTAGCACATTATCTTAAGATAAATAAATACTACTCGTTAATCTAAAATTAAAATTGTCAAATAAATTTCATGTATTAAAATGTGATGAATACTTGACTATATATTTTAGGGATGGAGATGGATATGTTTATGCAAATTTTGGCAATACGTAATTACGTATGATACCCTGTATATGATAGTGCATATAGATGTTAGAGTAGTTTATTGAAGGTCTTATCTTGAGAATTCTTTTGGTGGTACAAATTCAGCTGCCGGTTGAACGTATCTTTTTATCTTAAAAAAGGAAATTGACATTTTTTAAAACGATGATAGTTGGACAAGGCTGCTAGCTTATTACTTGCTATTTATTTGTATTGACTATTTGTTACTTTAAAAACATAGCATTTATTTTATTTGCCCCCATATAGTTCTTGATCACAATGTTCTTCCAAATACACTGTTTTCTTTTATTGATGGCTCAACATCAATTTGATGTGAGTTTGATATATTTATAATCAAAGTTAACACAAGAGTTTTAATGTAATACAACTATACTACCAGCTAATATATATCTATACAATAAGCTAGCTAGAAGACTCTAGAAGATAAGAACAAACTCTAATACAAGAATCCTAACAGTTCACACATTGGATTCCTAAGATAAATTGTTTTTCAATGGTGGATTCTAAATTTGGATTTAGGAGAAATAGGTATTTATAAATTATAATCTTGAAATCTTCTAGGGACTTAGAAAGAAGATTGGTTTAGAATTTAGATTTTAGACACACTACCTAAGGCCCAATGATCCCTTTTCTTTTGTTGGTCTCGTCCAATGTAATTTTTTATTGGGCTTTCTTCCAACATTTTGCATTAGCCCAATGCCTAAGTCCATTTGGTATCTCAAATGATTAGTTTTATTTCTTAAGCAATTAATTAAAATAAGTAGTATTTAGAGCATCGTGCTTACAGGGTAATTTAGTAATTTTCTATAATAATTAAATTAAAACAAAACAACTCTAAAGAAAGCTTACACCCAAAAAAGCCCAGAAAAGAAAATCCCCCTCCGCCGGAAGTTACTCCCCACTTATAATCTCGCATCTCCCAACATCACTCTCGCCTCCTCTCAAATTCTTTCCTGAAAACAACATCCACACCCAAATCCCACTATATCCGCATTAAGTAATATAATTCAAAAACATTGAAAAACCCCACAAAACCCCAGAAAAATATTCACAACTCGCCACAAATTTGAGTTCACGAGGTGCGCAGTATCTAAGACATAAGTAATCCAAGGATGAGTTTAAATCGTTGGTATTAAGAAGAGCATCCATATCTCTGAGTTGGAGGATAAACTAGGATTCATTGGATGATCCAACGTAAGCCAAGGAAGTTGCCTTGTACATTGCTTACTGTTTATTGAATCCAATAAATAGTAACAATGTAAGCCTGAGATATGCTAGCATATTGGGAGATGTGAACTCTATTAGCCAATATGATTGGTGTGGACATGTGTTGGATGGCACCTGAGAGAAAGCATCGTGTGAAAATAACAAATCAATCTCTGAGATATGTAATTTTGTCTGCAACTGCTTTTGACGTTTCTTATATGTAGTAATTTAATGTACTAACAAGCTCAATTCTTCCATTTTTTTGTAGATTAATTACCTGAAGAGGATAGGGAAGGGATGTAGGTTGTCGTGCAACTACATAAGTCTATCCCTCCGCGAAAGGACGAGTCAAGGTCGAAGGCTATGGAACAAATTGGATGAGATTGTTGGATTCTCAAAAGTCAGAACTACTGTGAATGCAAGGAGAAAGGAGATGATGGACGCAGTTTTCTCCCTTCGAATTTCTTCAAGCATGCCCCATGGATAGGAAAAGTTACACGTTGATCCAAATAATATAAATCTTAAATTGCTGGTTAATAGGGGTATGCAAATTTTGTGTATTGTTAAAAATAACTTAAATATTCAATCTTGGTTGTAAAAATCACATTCAACACATTGGTGGTATCGTTTCTGTAATACACTAACTAGTAGTATCGTGGTATCCATTAAGAGCTCAATAATACCCATATGAACACTGTGGTGGTATCGACCTATTTTTTATGCTTGTAATACATGAATAAAACACGACAACATGTAATACACTAGTTCCCATGAGGTGGTATTGATTGGTTACCATACGTTTGTGTTAGCTATGTACTTCTATTATGTTGCATGCCCATATATGTCTTATCATAAACTAGAATACATACCATGGTATCCATCCTAACAATAGCAATACCACCACCAATTCTGCTATGGTATTGCACTGACATACATAAAAATTATTGTTTCAATTGACAGGTGCCAAAGCATGTTGCCCATTGCAAATGCCAAATAGATGCCTACCAGAATGGAAGTACTAATGTTGATGGATGAGTTCAAGAGAATGAGAGTGTTAGAAATGAAGATGCTACTGAAAGGCTAAAAAGAAGGCGACAACAAGTAATTCCGGTCTTGAAAAAAATAGAAAGCAACAAGACAAGAATAAGGGGAAGACTACAATGAATAGTGATTACGAAACCTCCGAGAAAGAAGCCCCCAGAGCTACAGATGATGTTGAGGCAAGTGATGTTGGTCACCAAAAGAATGCCAATAAAAAAATGTTACTATCACACAAACGTATGGGAGACGGAGTAAAAGGTGCGAATTTATCACACTTGTTAGTTTCAAACTGTTATATTAGTACTAATACATTGTTAACTCGACACTAGCAGAGAATTGGGGGATGACAAGACTCCAGAGTTTACAAGAAAGGGATCCCCCAATGTCTAAACAGCCAATATCTGGGTCAAGCCAAACTCCATCTCCAAGAAAGAGAGTCAAGCATACAACGTATGTAGAAATCTGCTTGTAACATTTAGCTCTTTAATATTATGATCCCATTAATTAATTATAGTTTCACTTGTAGATGGTGGAGAAAAAGCAAACAAAAATTTATCTTGAGGACTCCTAGAACACAATCGAGATAAGGAGCATCTCGGATGCCAATTTGACCTCCTTTGTGAAATCTCGCTTGTAAATGTAGAAAACAAAGCTTTTATCCTAATCCATCCGAAGTCGCATGTTAGCTCTACTCAGACGCTTCCTTATGACTAGATCACAATCTACCATTCTTCTTTTAAATTTATCACCTTGCTTACTGCTACATTCCATATAGACGTAATGAATGTAGTCGACGCCGACCTCTTCTTAGTTTTTTTTTTTTTTTTGACATTGTCACAAATTATGCCAAAACCACGCGACGGGCATGTTGAATAAAATTGAAATTCTTCATGGCTGTCAAATAAAACACCAAATTATCCAAGTGGAAACATCAACAGTTTGTAAGGAAAATTCACACAAATAAAGAACTCAAATATAGAAACATTCCATGACATTACATGTAAACGAGAATACCATACTACAAATTACGCGACATTACAAATTATTAATACTACTAATATTCTACGCAGACATGCACAGAACACAGGAATAAATTCATGTACTCTATATCATTAGCCTCTATTAAAAATAATAGCAAAATAATTATAAAAAATGATAAAAGTTACCTGACGCGAGAAGTTCCTTTAATTGGAGAGTTTGATTAGCAGAGTTAACCACTACACAAAACAATATACAAAATTAGATACACGAAAGACAAAATGAAAAAGAATTAAAAAAAGGAATATAATTAAACACAAACAAAAATCAAAACTAACCAGATTTAATAGAATTCAAAATCAAAAGCATCTTGATCCTCGTTAGACAAAAACTAGAATAAAACATAACAAATTCGACATTTAGTAAGCTATATATAATTACAAAAAAACCATTAATACCTTTTTGCGAATTTGAAGAAGCAGTTTCTCCAATTATATCAAGATTTGAGCTTTTTTGTTCCATGATGATGAATAATTAGAAGAAAATTATATTAAAGGTTTGAAATTTTAATTAATAATCATCTAACCATAAAACTCTAATCTAAAAGGAAGTGGAAAATGAAAAAAGTTAAAAAAAGGAACTGGAGAAAATCGAGGCAACAAATAAGGAAAAATTAATGATCTCAATTTAGTATGGGGCTGCCAGTAAATAAGAATGAGAGGCAAATTTTTTCCTAATTCTCCAAAATAATGTATTAAACAAAATACCCCTACTAAATCTTTAATTATCGATCAAAATGATCATCCAATGGCCAAGATTGAGTTAGCAAATCAGAATCGCTCAATTTGTAAGCATCTAAAATTACCTATGTCAAATAACAAATCAAATTGGACGCATAAGTCTAGTTTTTGTTTGATAGATAAGATCCAAAACAGGAGGAGCATAGATAATTGCTTGTTTTTCGACTTACATTGTTTTTTAGACTAACATTACAATTTAGAACTACTATTATTCTAAATTCCACCTGACTAATGGGGCTTCAGTGAATAATTAATTATTTTACTCCGTAATATTTAAAACTAAAAAACATGAATGTGTTGAGTCAAAAACTACGTGTATTTATCTCAAGAATCAAAGTCCTCCTCATTGTCTCAATCATTACCAACGAGCACTCCCAGAAGGCTACTGTCTTCTTTCAACTTCTCGATCGCTTCTCCCAGCGACAATCAAGAAAAACCCAACCGAGTATTCCCAAGATCTTCAGCGCCTAAGTTAGAACAGGTAGGGGAGACCGGTGCATCCGCACTCAAAGGAAATAAATACGACATCGATGGCGAACAAATGTCAAGTAATGTGGATATCTTTGTTACGACGAGAATATTTTTCAAACTGGCTGCGACAACCGATTTACGATTTGTAATCCCGATGATATGTAAATATGTAATGATATGTACATATGTCATCCAACGACATGTATATACGCCATCCGACGATGTATAAATATATCTATCCGACTATAGGTAAATATTGACGGTCTAACTCCATCGCCTTTGGAGAGAAATGATGTTTACTTAAGCGTTAAGCTTACAGAATAATATTTATTTAGTCTTTTAATATATATAAATATAAATATATATAAAGCCTTTAATATTTTTCTCCATTTTCTAATCCCATTTCTGTAGAAGACAGAGTCTATATTTATACAATAGATTGTAGATGAGTTCTTCTTTGATGATACTTATATTTATATTAAGCACAAAGAGAAGCAAACTAGTAGTTTTTCGATATGGTACATGGAGATTTGAACAAGGCCATATCCATGGCTTTTCCTTCCGTTCAACAACTTTAGACTCTTTGTACGATCTCTTTCGAATGCAATATAACATCATCATACTTTGTTATCCACAAACTACATAATAGTACATCAAAACACATAAACAATTACATGTGAATACATGTTGAATGTCTCCTACTCACCATCATTAATGTTTGCACCAAAGAATATATTTTATGTGATTTACTTACCAAAATATTCCTTAGCAATGCCCCTTGGCTCAGCAATGAGCCAGGCTTACGGCGAAACACATACCTATAGCCAAGGGATTCCACTTTGCTCTCGAACAACATCCATTCAAAGATATAGAGACATTCTCTCTGCTGGACATACGCCCTTTGAACATCCATTCAGCAAGATATGCAGGCATTGCCTTTCAAGGGACATACGCCCTTGAACATTCGTCAAAGATATAAAAAGTGCATTCACCTTTCTGCATACGCCATTCGGGAACATTCGCTAGCTTATGGAGGCTCGCTGCTAGACATACGCCCTTGGAACATAATGCTCAGCTTTATAGAGGCATTCGCCTTTCATTGGACATACGCCCTTGAAACATCCATTCAGCATATGCAGACATTAGCCTTTTGTCGGGACATACGCCCTTGGAACATCCATTCAATATATGCAGGCATTAGTTTTCGCTGGACATACGCCCTTGATAATTTGAAGACCTCGTGTTCTTCAGAGACATACTCCCCTTGAGATGTTGATTCCATGATGCTCACATATATTTGAGTCTTTATGAACACAATGCCTCTATACAAAGGTTCTAGTCGTGTCAGATCCATTTTGTCTTAAATGGGTTGCTTATTCCTTTTAGCGCCTAACAACGAGATATGAAAAAATGAATAATAGATACTCTAATTTCCAAATGAAGTATTTGGTCTTAATGAAGAAACACTAATCTTGGACATCCACCAATTCTAGTGAAATTTATGGGATAATTTGCCAAAATAAAGTTTCTCAAAGGCCAAATTCACTTTTTTCATGAATTTCTTCTAACACAAACTATTTTTGGAGGTTTGGACGTGTATGGATGATGTTGGAGGTTTAAATATATTTAAATCATGAAAAGAGTTCAATTCTGAACCACTTCATAATATAAATCGCTTCCTATTCTGCTTCAATTTCATTTAATCGCTTTAAATCATTTAAACTTCTTTCTTCTTCCTCTCATCCCCTATTTCTCGAGTTTCTGCTCATCCTATAAAACCTATGTTCTCAAAATAATAATCATCATCTTCCTTCATCAATGTTTCATCAATACTCTATCTGAAGTACTGAAAAACTATTGAAAAACGTCAAAAGAAGTACACAATTCAATTTTATTTTTCCAACAGTATTTTTTTGAATTTTTTCTGATGAATATTATTTTTTTGAGTTTATGGAATTTATGCAATGTTTTCAAAATTTTCTGAACATATTTTTCTGTCAAATATGTTAAATAGCATCCGTTTTTTTGTTGATTTTTGCATAGAAACTGATCGGATTTTTCTCTCCTTCTTGGCTGATTTGGTTTTTTTTTTTTAACATCGTTTTCTCCTTGTTGAATTGTGTATGGATAACAACGAATCGCCGCATTAAAACCACCTTATCGGGCCGGGACAATTACGATGTGAGGATGCAAAGTCGGATAAACGGTGGCACATCCGTGGATGCCCGCTGGATCATTTTCCCGACTCGATTCTGGCCGTCAAGTTTCCCCGTAGGCGAACCCGGGGGTGGCGCCACATCTATGGATGCCCTATCGATCGCCTCACTGCCACCGCCGAGTTTCCCGCAGGTGTCGGGCAGCTTCCACATCCGTGACGCCTCGGGTCATGCTTCCAACTTTGTTTTCACCAACATATTTTTCATAGGAGAAGTCGTGCTGGAGCCACACCCGTAAATATTCCCTTTTGTTTCCCGTATGCAAAGTCGGAGGTGGTTCCACATCCATGGATACCTCTATTTGAATATTTTAGGCTCACGATTTCCCCCAAAGAGAAGTAGATGGTGGTTTCATCCGGATGCCCCCATAAGATCAAGCAAAACCACTTTGTTACTTAATGATATTTTTAACCGCTAACCGATATCTATGAATATAATATACTCTAAAGTTGAAAAGTGTGTCAAGTCTACCACGGGGTGATTTGTAGAATCTCAAAGTGGTATGTAAATATGCCATTCGACGAGCATGTATACTATCCAACGATACGTGTGAAACATGTTATCCGACTATAGATAAATATATCATCCGACGAAGTAGATAAATACTGGGATGGTGTAGGAAATGCCTCCTCGAGAGAAATATGCCTACTTCAAGCGCAAAAATAATATTTAGTTAACTTTTAATATATAAATATACATATATATGTTTTTCCTTTGATCTTTTTCTCATTTTCCAACCTTCCTAGTAATGAGAAATTATTTATAATAGACTAGATGTGAGAGTTCTTCTTTTAGACGTGATACTTATATTTATATTACATAGCAAACTAGTAGTTTTTCGACATGTATACATATATCAACAAGGTCATATCCATGGCTTTTCCTTCCGTTTTACAACTTTAAACTTTTTGTACGATCTCTTTCGAATGCAATATAACATCATCATACTTTGATATCCACAAACTACATAGCAGTACATCAAAATATATAAACGATTACCCCTAGAAACATGTTGAATGTTCCATACTCACCATCATTAATGCTTGCACCAAAGAGTATATACTATGTTATTTACTTACCAAAATATTCCTTTAACAATGACAAATACTTGAAATTATAATCCTGCTATGTACGTGAGTTATTAGAGAATCTGAAATGATGGGAGTGTGTTTATACCAAAAAGATTGTTGGTTATGTTAGTTAAATCGTTGAAAGCTGGAAAAACTTCCGACATGAAGTAGTCACAGATTCAATACTTCATCTATGCTTTAATTTCCTCATTGATAATTATACAAATACATGGGGAAGAATTGGGAAAGGTAAGCAGCAAATTAAACCTGACATTATTACGAGTATAGTTGAAGTATTAACACAACGTGTAATGTGTAATGTGTAATGGTGAGATTCTTTAATTTATATCTCTGGAATTCCATTTTCAATCCGTATTTTTTAATCAGTTTCTTAATTAATTTTTCATATTGATTAATCTAGCTTGTTTAACAATTTATATGTCTCGTTGTTATTAAGAGTTAAGATCAAGATCTAATTTGGTTTATTATATGATATCGACATAACCTACTAATTATTCGACTCCCTCTTCCCTATTTTAATTAGGAGTTTTTTCAAATGAAAAAACAAATTTGAAGCATTCATATATATCCACATAACTTTAAGTTTGAATTTTAAAAATCCTACTTTTTAACAAATGTTAGCTCTATACATTACACATATGTGTTAGAATAATGTTGATTTTTTTCTAATTTGCATAAGCTTATTTTAGGGGGGTCGATTTTTAAAAAAAATTGAGATGAAGACAGCTCAAAATGGGACCATTTATAAATGGTTTTCTTGATATATCGATCACAAGAACAATTGAAACACTTGCCGCTCTCCAAGTCATGATTCTTCACATGCATGAATGATCCACATCCTACCCAATCTAAGAAGAGGAGTGGTTTTAAAGGAAGGAAGAAATTGATGGGCACTCACACAAATGAAAATATACCTAGTAATCTTAGCTTGGTAGGTAACTCACATGACTTTGCTTTGCATGCGATATGTGATCGAGTAGGTGCTGTGGTTGAGCCATGTTTAATTGATTGATTACTAATAGCCCCACCTACACACAAATTAAAACATCCAGATCCCATCAAACTTATTAGAAGACTCCAACGGATCCAAAGATTTCCCGCATCTGGAAAAGTTATTTATGGTGCCATTGTTATTAGACACGGCGGCGTAAGCTTGATAGAGAGGATTTATTAAAAAAGAATTATTCCGTGATCTCATAAATGAGCAAGAATAGATGTATGATGCAAGAATGATAGCAGAATGTAAATTATATCATCAATAAACTCACGAAATATAATGCAAGAAACTACCTCCATATTTATAGATACAATATCAAATAAGCTATTGTGAATAATAATAATTAATATCAATAATCTTTTCAAATTATCCGAATCCATCTCAATAACTTTATTGATTATAATCCAAATTTCTCTGAGCTTAAATGAGAAGTATCTAAAATCAAGCGAATTGAATAAGTAATTAAAATACTCGCACGTTCCCAATTTGAAGCTCATTAAAGGTGCATAGTCGAGGAAGGTAAGTAGCTATATATTACCTATATTATGATGATCTTATCTTGTAAAAAAATTGTTCATTTTTTATTTTTTGTTATACCTTTTTAATTTCTACTTAAATAGTTTTGGTTAGACAGATAATACTACGAAACTGTATCAAATTTAAAAAATATATTTCAAACTCTTTCCATTGATATATTTTTTATAAAATATTATACAAAACAAACATATATATTTAAGGTTAAAGTTTAAAAGTTATAACTATAAAAAAAGTGGATAATCTTTATGGGATGGAGTAAGTAAGTTGTTCGATTTAATTTGCATAATAATGCACATCTATACAATTATTTTGTCCAATCAAGACATGTTACATAATTATTTAAAAACTATATATCAGTTTTGTTTATTAATTTGTTTAGTTTGAACTTACATTGTATATGGATACAGATCTGATTTTTTGGGTGAGAATGGAATTTATTTGGGTAATTAATTGTTGGGTATAAAAAGAACAAAAAAATGGAATGATCCGTAAATTTTGGTTGTTATTCCACATAGAAAGAGGAAGTTTGACTGTGGTTGATAAATTCCATTACTTTGAAGTTTGACCACAAGGATTGTTGTCCAAAGCACACAACTTGTAATTCCTAAGCAAAGCAAGGAAACGTCTTCTACATCAGTTACTGCTAGCAAATTAGCAATTGCAGTATAAAATTAGAGCTATCAGTCTAAAATCATTTCTATATATAATCCTTCAATTTACTATTAATAAAAAGTACAAAACTCAAAATGAAACAAAGATAAAAACGAAGGGTAACTTGTGACTCCTCCGATTTTTTTTTTTTAGCATTTATACTTTGACTCAATAATTGAGAATGATCGTATTCTTTACTTATATATAATTATTTATGGAAAAATAAAAACTTTAAATTATACCTAGGTTCCCATGAAACATCCAAATGAAGGAAAAGAATGAAAAAAACAAAAGAAATGCCTATTTCAAGTTGTGATAATTATTAAAAGAAGGTCTGTTACAATTTTTAATGTCGTATATGATAGTATAAAGAAATTGTTCTAGCATAAGAATTGACTAAAGTTAGCCTTTGTTGGCCTCCTATTTTAAAGCTAGCAAATCGCGATGTAACGTCATACCGTATATTATAACATGGACGAAGACCGCCATTTATGATATCGATCTCGAAAAGATATTTTCAATTTCTAGATTCTTGAGAAGATTTGCTGAAATATTTTCGGCCCCCTGCTTTTTCTTTGCATCGTGTCTGTCGTAAGACATGCAGTTAATTTTATCTCATTTAATTTTTATTAAGCCTGTCTTGGAGCCCAAACAAATACCTACTTTATATGACCAAACCCCTTATTTGTTTTGAAGCACTATAAAAAGAATTCTCACATCTATTCCAAGATGTCAATAGAAAGCATCAGTTCATTGAGCTGGTGTTCGAGCTATATATTATTTATATTTTATAGTTTTTCAAATGTGTCAAACTATAGCAATGAGTTTCATGCACATAAAATATGAGTGATGTATGTATAGTTTTAGAAGCAAGAATATGATTTCGCCAAACAAACAAGTTGTAATTGTAAATCAACCGCGATCTTGATCGAGCGAAAGCGGCTTTTATCTCATTCGGCGAGCCCGGAAGTAAGCTCATGCGTGAAGTGAAGAGATGTGTATATCTCGCGAGAAATCAAGCTGTGAATCCTTTATTCAGATATTATAAATAATTTTCGCAGTAGACTGAACCCTCCCTGTATATATAGTATATCGCATCAAACTCCAGAAAACAAATTCTTAAGGCTTTTACATTTTGTACTATGTATTTATGTTCTACTTTCTATCGATATATAAGATCAATCCAAGTCATAATGGCCTAACAAATAAGGCAACATCAAATTTATTTTAAATGAGCACAGACATCAACAACTGGGCATTAAAAAATAGAGAGTATCATGCATGACCCTTTTGAATTCTTATTACTACCCTTAATATGTCCTTATGATGTAATAAAAACTTTACAATCGTTCTATAATACGGAGTATTATGATAATTACCTATAAACAAAATATTAAAAAAAACTTCACCAAATAGCAATAATAACAAAGAAGTTGTCCCAAAATTACCCCATTCCTTCATTTAATTCTCTTCCTAATAAGTACCTCTGCTCTGCCTTCATTTCCATAACTCACAAACCATCAACTCAATCTCCCACCATTTTTTCCTCCCTCCATCCAATCACATAATGGCCATTAAAGCTTCTTTCCTATTCTTGTAATTCTTTTCTCCCTACTGACATACTTTCAGTAGCTAAAGAATTCCAGGGTGTTTATAGTGGCATGGCAAATTTTATGGGGCATCAAAACAATGGGTACTTAACATTTAAACTTTATCACATATACAAAAATGGTCGAACTAGGAGAGTCATGGCACGAAGTCGTCCACCTAACTTCTTTAAAAATAGACGTACTACTATTGCAAAATAAAATTTTACTATACATTTTCCGATAATTGTATGGTTTCACCCTATTTCGATTTGTATAGTTTTCTTTTATTCTTCTGTAACAATTCCCTATGCCAACAAAACTCAGCTAACACACATAAAAAAGAATTAAAATCAAGAAATCCAATTTCATCTCATACAAATTGAATCTTTTACACTTTTTGTTGTTGTTGTACAGGTATATGTGGATATGGGAATTGCATATAGGAAACACAGCTTTGAGCACTGCATTATTCAACAATGGGTTCAAGTGTGATGGTTTTGAGATCAGATGTGATAGTGATCCACAATGGTGTCACTCCTGGAAGACCCTCCATTTTTATCACAGCTACTAATTTTTTGCCCACCAAACTAAAGCTCATCATGACAATGGTGGTGTAAACTCAGCTCATTTTGATCTTGCAATGCTCAGTTCCTTAAAATTGCTCAGTATCGTGCTATAATGTTCCTGTTACTTTCATCGTGGTATATTTTCTTTTTCTCACTACTATTTAATTTTTCTAAGCTGAAGTTGTAGCCTAATGCCGATATTTTTATGCTGAAGAACTATTTTTTGAAAAATTATGTTTCAATGAGTTGAATTTGATTTAGGATTCGGTATCAAACCAAAGTTGAATATAACTGTGTTTAAGACATAATGCCTTTATATCTACATGATTTTACTATAGAATAAATACATAATGGCATTCACATGATCAACCTAAGGGATAGCTTTCTTTCATTTCAACCAATTGCTACATTCCTTTTCATTATATGAGTATTTATTGATGGGATCCGGGATGAATGAAGATATTTACATTAACGGCTACACCATAAGCTTTTAGTAATAATCGAAAGTACTATTACTATATTATTAACATAAGTATTTCGAGGTCAATCTATAAAATTACGGTTAGTTTGTCCATATATTTTACGAGTTTATTCAAGAGCAATTTTACATTATCATCATTCTTACTGTAGCCTAAATAAAAATTCCGCTTAACCCGCCGTGGTTTTCTATAATGCATACCACCGGCGGATTTCGCTGACTTTTTGCCGGACATTCATAAGTAATTTTACATACTATTTGATTCTTCCTTTTTTCTCAATGATTTCGCTTATTGGTATTTTTTTTCGTTTATTATGCTATATATATATATTAAAAAACCATTTGTTGGAAGCTAATGATGATTTAGTGGTCGATGACGAGTAGTTGGTCGATCATCTTCGGCCCGTGTACTTTAATTCCACATTAGCCAGATTCTCGATAATCAATGCTTTTCGATGTCAGGGCTAAGGGGAAGGTTGGTTGATTAGACCAAGCATGGCATCACATTTTCTTTATACCTGTTAATTTTGTATGGAAAGAAATCACAAACGAAGTATCATACACCTATTAAGGTCATACCACTGTTTGAGATTTTGAGTACCGCTATTACGCACCTTATCGGGTACTTTAATTCCTTTGTTTCCAGTGGTCCGAAGTATCATACCACCAATATATTTTACCGCTTGTTTCCCCGCGGCATAATGTCATTCATGAATCTTGGCATCGATTATTCTAAGTTCAAGATATTTTGCTGGCGTTTTTACCGCCAAAGATTATCAAGTTGTCGAAAGTGGGCATTGCTATCAACAACGCACCATGATATTGGTTGGGCAATGGATGATGTTATCGAATACCTGCATATTGATGAAAGTTCTAAGACATTCATCTGCTATTGGATGAAAGCCTCGCAAATGACATTAATTGAAAAACGTTGATTTTGCTATCTTATTTATCGACTCTTTTCCACGCCGGTAAGACAGTTTAGTCTACTGAAATAGTAAAATCTATTTATTACGATGTCAGTAGCCAGCTAAACGCAACAACAACTATTCCTGCCTCGAAAAATTGCTCCCAGCGATACATATTTTGGGTCCTCGCGATGCTCTCTCGCCAATGTTTTCAGCGCTTTGCCTTCCCAAGCAATGTTCTTCCGCCAATATTTTGGTGTTTTCTGCTCACGAATTTATTCCGACTTGTCGATGGTCCGGGGCGATGTATATCCGCCGATGTTTTCTATCATAAGTAAACATACGGCAATTCTATTAAATCAGCTATATGCCGACAGAAAGAACTGACGTACAAGCTTTTAATGCAAGCATCTGTAAGATTTTTTATCAAACCAAATGATTTTCAAGCCTACATTTCCGAATGCCTACGCCCAACTCGGCGAGTGGATTTTGATCCCATAATTCCGTACATATTATTGGGTGATATTACCATAAGTTTAGTAATAACTCAGCATTTCAAGCTACTATTATTACCATAAAGATTCGATATCAATCTATAAATATAAAAAGTTTGGCCACCTACATATTTCATGCAGCTTTATTCAATATAATCTACATTACTCTATCATTCTTATCAGTATTTCTGCATTTGTTTCCATTATAGTTTGCCTTTATGTGGATTCTTGTATGGTCCCCAAAGTGAACATGGGGGGGTAATTCACTGGTTGGTTTTATATATTCATGAAACTGGAGTCTATGTGACTTTTTTCTCTTCTGTGTACAATAAGATCTTATAAATATGAGACACCCTTCAACAAAGATTTCCTATGTATTCATTCAATGCTTCTTCAGAATCTGAAAATCAATAGTCCAGAAGCAGATGAAAATCAGAAAATTGTGGACTTTTCTCTTCTTCCATGTGCATGTTTTGCTTATTGTTGATATTGGTCATCATTATTTGATCCAAAATCCCAAACCGTGTTTATACACAGCAAAAAAGTACATTACACCTCATGCAGGAGAAAATGATCCAAAACTGGTCATAAATGGACTTTCTGTTTTCCTCTATGTATTAATGCCAACTGAATTGTACATCGGGTGGCATGCAAGAAGAAGGGAGGACATTTACTATTAATGGATTCCGTTACTTCCTTAACTTCTAGTGCTGACCAACGGGGCGGGGCGGGTGATGACTGGCAGTTTGGATCAAGGGATCAGCACGACATGAGCAGGAATTGGGGACAGAATTCGCAGTCGAACTTGGCTTTTTATCGTTTAGGTTAGAGGGAGCGACTGTCGCCAATCTACTTCATGGAACATTGTACCATCTAATTGGCAATTTGGCCAAACTTCATTGGTAAAACTTTTAGAGTTTAGGAATATGCACAACCAATTTCAACTTTGGGAGTTCGCTGTATTGGCTTATTTCATATTTTGTGTTCCCTTGACTCTATGAAATGAGGGATTTGATAAATGATAACTACTTAGGATGTTTCTGTTTATTTTATGCACTTTTACAATGACGAAAATCATATTAATAGTTTGAAGAGACAGATGAAATTAACCAAAATACAAAGTGAAGCTTTACTCCAAACTTCCAGAGATCAAATGTTTTGGGACCATACCAATTTATACGATTATTTCTTCATGAAACAAGATTCAAAATGTCATTTGAAGGATTAATACAAGATTCAATATCCTAATGTTTATTCAATTCCTAATACAGTTGTAAGTTCGCGAACAGTACCAGAATCATGCATATAGAGTCTCGCACGATAGACTCGGGTAGATTTTATTCCGTTAAAACGATACAACAGCTATCAATTATTTTCCTGTTCAAATATGGCAATTAGTTTCGACACACGACAGAATCCAATACCTTCGACAATATTCATGATATTCCCTGCCATCAATCCGCCCCTCACTTGGGTAGGTAGAGTCTCCATTTCTTCAGCAAGTAGGCAACTCCTTCCTTCAAGGTAGCCTTTCTATCCTCACGGAAGTTCCACACCTCTGATACAATGTAGCTTCCACTTGGGTTAAATTCATTAATCTCCAATTTAGCTGTAGTCACAGCCTTGTACGCCTCTTCGCCATAATTCTTCCTTAGATCTATCAGCTTGTCATCATCAACTATAACCACCTGATAAACATTGCCGAGCAAATTTAAAGCAAGGTTAGTATACAATGGAAACCTGAATATCTATCTTGTGCATTCATATTGGGGTCATAAAATATATGTAACGGCCGTTTAAATCCAACTCTTTGACATTATACTAGAAACCAATTTGCATATTAAGGAACACGAATTGCGTACTAAGGAGAATAATCCGTAAAGTACCTGAAGGTTTCCATCAATCTCTTTCACCCTAATGGGGTGCCAGTCTGGATCCCTGAGGTGCTCTTCCCACAATGAGCAAATTTCAGAAGCCTTTTCTTCTGCCTCACTCTCATGGTACGTCTTCTTTAGAGCTTCATAGAATGGTTTGCTGTTCAGCTCTCCCATCCGTTTAACTCCAATATAAGCATCACTTCCATAGTCTCTCAGACCCTAGTTAAAAAATGATTTGAATCCTTTAGTTTTATTTTTATGCTCTTAAGATGGGCAGTAAAAATGTAACCAATGAGAAATAACAACACTTCCTTAAATCTTGATCCATGATGCAGGAGCAGGAAAAAGATATTAACAAGCTTCCAAAAGGTTATCGATTGAGGTTAATAGAACCTATCTCAAATGACAAGTTGCATTAAACATGAGGTCACCAAAAGGACTAAATAAGCATGCATATTATAATCACTTACATTAACCAATTCTTTACGAGCATCCTGGAGTTCATCATTGGCTTTCCGCTCCTTCACCACTAAAGTTTGATTTAGGGATTCCAAACCCTCAAATTCTTCTTCCTTCTCTCTCAACTTCTTGTGTATGTCTTCTACATTTTTCAGAACTTCTAGATCTCCTTCATCTCCCATGTGCTTCATAACATTTAATGTTCCCTTCAACTGCTCAATTTCCAGCTCCGCGGCTTGCTTTGCATCCAACTGCCGCTCCAGATGAATAATTTTCTTGTGAAGTTCTTCTTTTTGCCTCTGAGATGATAATGAAATAAAAAATTATAAACAAGCAGCCAATTGGTGGGAACTATTCCAAAAGAGTATACCAGTTTACTAATATTTAGGCATGAAGCAAAATAGACAAACTAACCTTTTGTTGTTCTGCCAACTTCATCACTTTTGCATCAACCCTTCTTTGCTCCTCAGTTGCAGCTTGAACTAGACTATTTTGTGTAGCATTCTGGAGTAAATTGAATCGGTCTTGTTAATGTGTTTGAGAAAATACGTTTACAAAATGAGAATAAAAAACATGAAGTGGAATGAATTGTACTTGAAAATATCTATTATTAACAAAAGTACATTTCAATGATTGACTGCAAGATGAATTTGTAATTCACGCTATTGCATAAAGAACTAATGGAGCTAAGAATAATCATACCCTGCTACTTTCGTTATGCCTTCTTCAGAACACAATAGTTCAGAACAATCAAATGATATAATTAAACCAAGCAAACCTTAATCTAAGAGAATCAAGAATTGACATATTGGCAGACAATACATGCTTCAACTGTTTTCATATGAATAGCCTACCTTCAATTTTCATACAAATTAGGGGAAGTCGTTAAATTAGTGTAAATGTACTATTCTACTTCTGTTTGAAGTTAACTAAGAGTATTAAGGAAAACATATGGGCAGGTGGCAAAATTGTAATATTACACTAGTAAAGGTAAAGATGTAAAATGCTGTTAAAATACGGAGATAGGATATTATACTTGCATCATTTTTAAGAAGGTAGGGTATGGAGGAAGTACAATATAGTAGACTGAAATCATAGATGAAACTAATTTTCCAAATCATTCATTAGATTAAAGGATAGTCATCGAAATATACAATCGAGCATACAAGAAAGATGTAAACAAAATTGTGCACCTGTTCAAGCTCCTCAGTAAGCTTTCTTCTGTCATGTTCATTTTGCACCTCACGTTGTTCCAGCTCTTTGCCCCTCACCTCAAGCTCTTTCTGTTCAGTTTCTAGTTGTGTCTTCAGCTTTTCATGCTCATTAAATATCTTCTGAAAATGTTCTCGGGTAGTACTCTGCATCTTTTTTATCTCTGTTAAAAATGAAGATTTCATAGTGTCAAATTTAGTGTTAAGTAGACCAAAGAATACCGCAATATATTACATACCTTCATTGTAAGTTTGATGGAGGCGGTCCTTCTCCTTAATTAACTTATTCAGGGACTCCGATGTCTCCTCAAATTTGGTTTTCATTTCCTTCAAGTACATTTCCTTGGCCTCAATAACACTGGTCAAGTTAACAACAAGCTTACTGGCTTTGCGAGCTTCTTCTTCCATAATATCAGCAATCGTTCTAATATCTCCCATCTTACGTAAGTTTTCTCCAATAACAGTATCGGAATTGTAGTCATCGGCACGGGCAACCCAAGCATAAAGACCAGATCTCCAACCAGTGCTTACTTTCCAATCCCTCTTACCATGATGATCAGCCTCATAAGCCTTCTCAAAGGAGATGGCATTGGAGAATCCAGCCCAATCCTTATGGAACTCTACAATTGCAGTTCCTGAATGGCCCTGGTAGTTCCAGAGAGGACGCACTCTAGTCGGATTGAACCCCCTAGCAATATACTCGTCTCGCAGCTTAGACCCACTTGCCCCCACATGCCGCCCCTCTTGAAACGTGGTTTGTATATTTACAACAATTCCAACCCATGGCCATACAAACATCTCATCACGGTCCTGATCTGCAAGAGGGTTCTCTTCAGTCGCAGGGTGAGATGGACCAGCACCAGCAGTTACATCTCGTTCTAAGTATTTCGACAAGGCTAGATGATTAGCAATGTCTCTGGCACTCCTCTTATTCGAGTTGCACTTCCCAACTCCAGTCGCGTGTTGTAACAAGTCCTTATACATAAAATCTCTCTTCCTTTTCTTTGGGCAGTAGGGGCAAGTGTATGCCTCATTGTTGATTTTGACAGACCGCTTTCCACTTTTTAGTTCTTCATAAGATTTCTCCTCATACTCTTCAATTTCAGACTCACTAATATCAGTATCTTCTCCAGAATCATGATCCATGGAGCTTCCCATCTACTCTTACACACAAGAAAATTACCAATAAGATAAATAATACGTTTATATGCTTAACGAGCAAGAGCGAACGAGAAGAACAATAAAGTATACCAAACAATAGTATCACTGCCTTATAAACCTACTGTACCTAACAATTACTCCCTGCATCCCATAAAGATTGTCCAGTTTTGACTTTTCCATATGTATACCATAGGCATATGCAAAGATCCAACACACAAGATCAGAAATTCAGAACTAACATATATGTGGCTACTTTTTCTTGTATTAATTCAATTTCCAAACTAATCAGTGACACTTCAATTTCCCATAAAACTGAAAAAGAGATAAACTTTTCTTAATTTTTTAAATACAATGAAAGACCAAGATCCCATTTTTACATAATTGATAATAAATAAACTAGTTTCATATGAAGCAAAAAATAAGATCTTTATAACTGAAAATGATTTTGGTATTAATAATAAATCTAACTCTTATTCAGCATAATCATAAACAAGATTCCAGCTAAAAGAACAACAAAAAGCAGCCAAAGAATCAAACTTTGGCTTCTATTGATCGACAGTAAAAATAAACTCTCTAAGAGAATAATTTTTTTTCAATCCCAACATTAATAATTTCTTTAAATTAACACTCGATAAATTAATCAACCGACAATATTAATTTATAGAGTTTTTACTATATCTCAAAAAAACCCAACAAAGGTTAGATCAAGACAGTGCATATAAATAAACCTTAATAACAATAGAAATCTAAACATGCAAGAACCCAATTAACAAAACAGTGAATTGAAATAAATAAACACATTTAAAGCTAAAATAAGTATAAAATTAAATTGAATTGTTTACCAATGAAATGAATAAAGTTGAGGTGGAGATATCAAAGTTGAATTGAGTTATTACATAATAGAGTTTTCATGACATTGTTGATGAAGTCAAATGAGGGAGTGAAGTGGGTTGAGTTTGATCAAAGGAGGCAACAAAACTGGGAACAAAGTACTAGGAGAATCCTAAATAGTAAATACTCATTACATCTCTAGATTGTACAATTTGTTTTTTATATATAAACAAAATTTATCTATACTATATATAAATAAAATAGGTATTTAAATTAAAATCATATTCCAAATTTATCCTTTTAATTATATATTATACAATTGGGCTTATTTATCTTATAAAGCGTTAAAATCGTCATACGACATACTTATACACGTAATTTCAATCATTTTTTAAAAATTAAAGAAAAATTACTACTACACTTACACAACCATCCAAAATGAAAGAAGTTATTTTATGAGAACTTCAATTTAGTCATTTGACCGGATCATGGGATTTGATGGTAGGTAAATATTTTTTTCGTTTCCCTTAACGTTTTTTTAATTATCAACTACAAATAAATTGAGCACACAATCTATTATTTAATAAATTTAATATAATATTTTTCATTTCCCGATTCTAGGAGGCATAAATTAATAATTCATGCTATTTGTCATTCCTCTTTTCATTATTTCACGCACTCATCATACGCGATCGCTTTTTTGTCTTTTCACGCGATTTTTTCTTAACTTTTTTTCTAATTATCATCAACTACAGTAGAAACTCGATTATTAATAAACTGCCTAAGAGTAATTTTTCGATCCTTCCGACTTCTTGTGTGTATGTGTGTCAATTAATAATCAGACGCTGCCTTTCACACAATTAGTGCCATTTTCAGCTCATTTTTCATATTATTTCTACGTTATTCCATCATACGCGACCGAAGCTTTTTGCTGGTTCTCGTGAATTTTTTTTTTTTCTCCTTTTTTAACTATTTTTTTTCAATTATTAACTATAATAGAAACTCAATTATTTAATAAACTCAGAAGGTAATATTTTTACTGCACTTCTTATTACAAATTAATAATTGCGGCTCTTTTTTGTTCTTTTTTCATTATTTTCCTACGCATCAGTCATATACGATCGTGTTTTTTTTTTAGTAATTCAACCAACTATCAATGTAATATCGCCATTTTACTACTACTTCGCTAGTAACTGAAAGAAATCTAAAATTTCAAATCATGAAATTTGGTTTGTGAATACGGAGTATTACTTTTACCAAGCGTGAAAACCAATTGTTGTGAGTGTGAGTGAAGCACATGGAACAATGTAAGAAAGAGTCTCCCAAAGTTTTGATA
Organism: Lithospermum erythrorhizon; assembly: GCA_019722365.1. Classification (NCBI taxonomy): domain Eukaryota; kingdom Viridiplantae; phylum Streptophyta; class Magnoliopsida; order Boraginales; family Boraginaceae; genus Lithospermum; species Lithospermum erythrorhizon. The sequence goes on along the minus strand of JADFUC010000776.1, from coordinate 716,341 downwards.
GCAGAAGACTGAACATAATGGGGTCCCCATTCACGTGTTAGCTTTGGGCTTGATGCTTCTTCATTCGTTTGCTTTTGTGATTAAGTTGTGTTTGAGGTACGTTGAACATGTGAATTGTAAATCGAGATATGTTTGTCTTTATACGAATATGAATTTATGTCCAATCATCTTGTTATTTATCATTAAATTATGTTTCAGTTTTACCACCATTGACTATACTGATATCGAACAATATTTTATACTCGAAGGTGACTCAATTATTCCAATAATTTTTTGTGTCAAGTGCAAAATAAGAATTGGGTTATCGGATCCGTGGCGGGTCATGGGGTTTAGGCTATTTGGTCCAGATCACAATAATCTCCAAAGCCCAAAAATGAGTTAATGATCACGAGCTACATCATAATTTAAGATATGGTCCACAATTTATAGCATAGAACATTTAGGGTCCACGATCATTATGTACCAACTCCTTGGCCCATTCGATCTTTGAAGTGTTGTGTTCAATTGTTGGAGTTGGTGATCAATCTACAATATGAAATAAATGATTAGTTCATGTATTCACAATTGGTTTCTGGGTGGTCAGCTTCTCTTTTCATAAAATGATTGTGAAACCGTACGATTATGATAAAAATATGAAATAAATTAATGAAGAAGAAGAAGAAACATTGAACTAAAGCTTGATTGTTTTCATAGGGTCAAGTGTTAAACTATTTACTACTCCGTCTGTTTGTAAGTTTATAATTCGAGTTTCTTTAGTTTCCTCCCCTATATAGTGATGGTTTGACAAGCAACATTGTACCAATCATCCCCTTGCCACCTCCTCCAATCTGGCTTGGTTTATATGTCACTTTAGTGAGTAGAATCCAATATAGGAGAAAAGAAGAGTCAATAAATGAACCAAAGTGTCAATATCATGGGACAAAACATCACTAAGTGGGGGCAAAATAGCTAAACCATGATCTAATAATCCCTTGATTGATGTTGAATGGGTTTTCAGAATATAAAGTCCAATGCTAAGTGGTCAGTGGACCACACCACCACCCTCTAGCAATTCTGACTACAAGTAATGATATTTCTACATTAAAATAGACACAATATTATTAATACTCAGGTTGGTTGGTCCATCCAACCAATTATATTACCAAACAAACCAAAGTCTCCCATTATACAACACAAGAACATAAATCTACCAAGAACCACCAAATCAATCATTCAATGGAGCAAAAAGAGAAGAAGAACAAGAACAAGAAGCAAAAACACCAACACCCAAATGATCAAACAACAAAATCCTCCTCAGATTTTTCCTTCAAGCCAAGCTCAGAAGTCAAAGGCCTAAGATTTGGTGGCCAATTTATTGTAAAATCATTCACAATAAGAAGAGCTAGACCTCTAGAGCTTTTAAGCCTCCTCTCTCTCCCACCAATCAGCAACAAAGACAATAACAACAACAACAATAATCCAAATACCCCATTTCCTTCAACAACAGCTTTCTTGCCTACAAATTTCACCATTTTGGCACATCATGCATGGCACACTCTAACATTAGGCCTTGGGACAAAGAAGTCCAAGGTTCTTTTGTTCGTATTCGAATCCGAGAACATGAAAGTTACAATAGACCATGTTTGGCCACATGAAATCCCACTTGGAGAAGTGAATAAGAAGATCATTAGAGGCTTAAATGGTTGTGAAATGGCAAGATTCAAATTCAGAAAGGGGTGCATTACTTTCTATGTTTATGCAGTTAGAAAAAAAGGGAACATGGGATTTTCTTGTGCAGATGATCTTAGAACAATATTGCAATCTGTTGTTGCTTTGAAAGATTTCATGGATCATACAGCTATGCTTGCTATGCCTAATCAAAGAAGCATCAATTATTCACCTCCAATGGCTATGGCTCACTAGGCATGTTTCTTGATCCTCTGGTTTCAACTTATTTTGAGCACTTTTTTCCCTTTTCATGTTTAGTCGATTTTGGGGTTCGAAAAACGGTCCAATTTCCTCTCTTTTTTTGGATATTTTCAAGGTCTGGCTTCTTCTAAATCTTTATTCGGATGTAAATGACCAAGAGCTAATAAATCACTAATTTCGAATCATGAGAATATTTTTTCTCAATTATCAGCATTTATAAATCCAGCTAGAATATCTTAGTTATTAATGTGAGATACTCTATTTTTCTATAATCACCAATATTAAAAAATATTACTAGCGTTCTCTTACTTTATTAAAATATCAACATCTTTAATCAATTATATAAGTCTGACATGAATAGATGTTCGACAAATTATGAAACAATAATCAATATAGTAAGTTTGGTAACTACGGATAATCACAACTATAAAATCGAGTTTGATTTATTGCAATCAAAACAATCATTATTTTTATGAAAATCATATAACAATGTATTTTATATACGAAGTTTAGTTGTTCAAAGTAGTAGTGAAATAATAATGGCATTCGGTAGATGGCTTTTATTTGTTAGCGGACTCACTATACATTATAATATCAAGTATTCAAGTGCATATAATATACTAGGTCGTACATTATTATTATACATACACTGTATCCAGCCAGCAAGACTGGTAATTATATTGAAGTGCTTCCCTTTCATTTCTTAGTAGGAGTAATTGAAATAGACATGACTTTGGACTTGAGGAACATGTCCAAATGTCCATGGCATTATTTCAATCCTATTGGTAATCTACAAGTGCTGGAATTGGATATACTAAAATTGTACCAATATGGTTATCTTTTTGTATATTTAACGATTTTCTCCCGTGCTAATGCATGATGTTTGCAAATATAACCTGCGATGGCCAAATTGATGTTTTCACTTTTTAGTGTCCACTATAAACGTCATTTTTTCATTTCCTTTTTTACATATAGTAAAAATGGATAAAATTGTCGAAATCAAAATTTTAATATCGTTCATTTGTGTTTTAACAATCAAAGAACATTGTTTATTTTGGTAAATCGAGCTGAGATCAAACCCGTAAAACTTAAGAAATCCAACACGATTAAAAAAATAACCTTGGTACTAGTCTCCAAGTAATATATGTACATTTTAATTACGGAGTACTCCGTAGCAACTAGCATATATACTTATATAGTGGAAGTCTCAAGACTTTTTTAAGTTGTTTATTGAATGCAGGATTAGAAAATACTAATCCACTTTTTATAAGTAAAATGTCAGAAGCTTATATTACAAGTAGGAATTGTATATGTGTGAATCTTGTCGGTTGATGAATGCTTTGTATGGAGAGGATAACATATTGATGGATTCTATTCATTGTGATTTGTGAAGGTACAATTCTTGTTGGTTGAATTATTGCTTTGTCATGAATTGTGTGGATGTAATTATAATAATGAATTATGAGAATGGTGTAAAGTCAGGGGAAAATTAATAAAGCTTTGTTGGTTCCTTTATTAAATTAACAGATCTCAATAATGAAAGTGTTATTTTGACAGAAGTGGTTGCATTGGTTCTTTTTTAAATATGGATAATCATATATGATGGATTTAAAACGTAAGTAATATAAGTGAATTTTTTTAAAAATGTTAGTGATATGCCCTGTATTCATCCAAACCTAAATGATCAAGAATATGAGTTGGGTGCAAAGGGTGAAGGGGAGGAATATTGTTGGGCCATCCATCTCACATCTTCATCCATTCCTTCCCCTTTCCAGGCTATATGAAAACTGAAAAGTTAGGAATTCAAAAGATGAAACTTCTTTTTCTTGTTCCCCAGCTCATACACACTGGCCCCCATTTTCAACTTTTCCATATGAGTATTGCCTAAGTTGTTACCTTATTGATCATGATATTCTATCCACTGCTATTAATATTGTGCCAAGAATTTAGGAGTTAACTTTTAGAGGTAAAAGGAATTTTTTTTATTATCAAGCGATTGAAATATTATTAAAATATCATTAAAATTATGAAATTTAAAGATGTATATATGAGATAGGTTAAGAAGATTCCATACTATAAAGGAGATACGAAATATATTTTATTATCTATTACGTTAGTCTGAAATCTATCCAGTGTGCCGCACTCTACAAGTAGCGCCTACAAATCCTTGTTACAAAAAATATATTTTATTATGTTGAAATAAATTTGATTTTTAGAACAAAAATCAATGGTTCAAACATAGCATGTTTTCGATTAACTTCCTTCAATTAGGAATAAAAATAAATAGTGATCCATATTGGAGAAAGATCAAACATTGACATGGAACAATAATGTGCATATTTTTCATTGAAGTACCTTCACTAATCACATTGTATTTTCATAATCATAAAACGTACACGATGTTGTGGTAAAAGAATTGAAATATTTTTCAATTATAGTTTAAGGACGTAAACACTAATTTGCCTTGAACAAATGGAGAACCGCTACTGCTTTCACAAAAATAGGGGCAGAATGACCCATCGGCTGAACCACCTTGAGCAATGGAGAACCGCTACTGCTTTCACAGGAATGGGGGCAGAATGACCCATCGGCGGGGATACTTGGGCCTGCCGTCCTTTCCATCAAATAGCTGGAACAAGAAAGTAAACAAAGACGAGAGTAAGTGGAGCCAGTACGTTGCTCATATGCTGATAAGATGATTTGTGAGACTGATATAGCATAACCTTGAATATTAGTTTACTGAGGAACTGGACAAATGATTATATTGACTGTGTTCCAGATAATGCATGGCAGCAGCAATGGTTATCTTTGATTAAGATATCATAACATGTGTCCATTTAAATAAAGATACTTAGACGAATTGCGGGAGTCCATATGGAACGTATCAAGATCCTTGATAATAGAAAATTATTCATCTATCTCAGATGAGTCTGTAAATCTAGTACATAAGTTCAAGCAATATAACACAGGTGAATTTAACAGATTAGATGGAGTACTGAAATGAACATCAAATAATGATAGTCAATACATTATGTGGTGTGTGACACATGTGAGAAAGTGCAGATATGCATCTATATGACTAAATCTGCTGATTTAGTATTGTCAAAGATCGTATGGAGAGATGAAATATTTAATTCTAACTGATATTCACTGCATTAGAAATCTTTGGGTAGCTTAAATGTTCAAAAAATGCATGTTCATATTATTGAAGTGATGATCTTATTGTGCAATAAGAAGTTTACCTTCTTAAGGCGACGGTGCTTAGCAAGAGCCCAGTTAGTCATGATGGAAGCTGCTACAACCATAAATAAGTAGCCTGCAACTGTCTGTGTTGCTATATTGAAGCCCAGCCATTGGTAAATCTCTGTTGTATAATTTGCGCATGTAACAACATTAAATAAAAAGCCGTGAGGAATTTGATATCCTCCATTACCACTTGGGCTTCTGAGATTTCTCAACAATATATGACAATAGAAGTTCGCAAGCTGGCAAACCACCCCAAACCCGAAGCCAATTTTCATCTGCATGTCATTGACAGGTGTATATAGTGGATGGTTCACAAAGTAAGCTATGACACAACCAAAGCTCCAGTAATAAGCACAGTTTCGGAAGACATTAGAAAGTGGAGAGGTGGCATGACTGAAGCGGTGCACAAAGAATGTTTCCATGATACGCTTGAAATAGTGGAAGCACCAGTAATACATAGCATAAGTCTGAGCTGGGTGGATGATGCGCTCCTCTTCATAACCAAGGTACTTGTAAACTGGGAAGTGGTAAAATACAGGATAGAGAATAAGCGGACCCAGGTACTCCCAGAAGAACAATGTGCTGTACTTGACTTGTGGACCTAAATCTTTGAACACAACAGTTAAGGTTGTCTTCCCTTCGCTGTACTCAGCCAGGGTCTTTTTATAGTTAAGCACGGTAGGTCTTTCCCTTGTTCCAGGTGGAAGAGGGAGGGTAAGGCGCTGCCTTGAAGCATAATACTTTGTAGCTGAAGACAAACAAATGCTTGAGCTTCCATTTATGGAAAGGAACGCAAGGCAAAATACATGAAAGACATTACTGAATAATTACAACAACTAACTCGACCTTAATTGGTGATTCAGCAATAATTAAAAACCAAATCTTGATTATTCAAACATGCCAATTTGGCCTTTAGTTCTCTTGAACCCAAGCGATCCAGAATTGGCATCTTTGAACAACCAATCTCTGGACTTCAATTATGAATCCAATCAAGAGTAGCTTATAACTGTGGCTTATGTACAATAAGACTCCAATTATACATTCAACCAAGAGTGGATTAAAGATTATTAATAAGAGTTCAACCGTGGTATATATACAATAACAGTAGCTTAGAACTGTGGTTTCTAGCTAGTGGTTACTGGCAAATCAGAATTTAAGTGACATTGAGTAGTAGAAGTTATTGGGAATGGCAAACCAGCTCTAGAAGCTTGTGGCATTGTCAATGATATAAATCACTTCTATTCCTCCATTTATCAAAAGTCAAGACTTGGTTGACGCAATTTTTAACCTTAAAATCGTATCCAATGATCTTATGCACAACATTGCGTTACTTATCACAAACTTCTCAAGCATTCAACTAAAACTCGGGACTAAGTCTCGACTTTTGTCAAGAGACTATTTGTACTATTTACACCAAGTACAAATGGCAAAGAACAGAAACTCACTTCGTTTGTGGATGGCGTCCTGCAGATCAGCAACAGTAGCCTACAAAAAACAAACTCATAACCACATACAAATACCAAAAGATTGAATATTTAGGACAACCATATACTTGTACTGCTCAAATTTATTCAAGAAAATAATGAAAACCAAATAACAGTAGCCCACAAAAACCCAACTCATAATTTACACACAATTTTTAGGACAACCATATACTTTACCAGCTCAAATATATTCAAATAAGTAACTAAAACCAAATAAGAGTAGCCTACAAAAACCCAACTCATAATTTACAAACAAATACCAAAGATTGAATTTTTAGGACAACCATATTCTTGAACTCAAATTTATTCAATATAAAATAATAAAAAACCAAATTTAAGAAAAAAATCATACAGAATCAGTGAGCTCAAGGCCACCCTTGATGAACTCTTTGCCACTGCGAGTGGTGATAATCACCTTCATTATTACCAAACTGGTTTTTGGGATTTCAAGATCTATGTAATAAGATGAAGCTTGTGCAAATTGAATTGTTTTTATATACTTGTTTGAGGAAATTTATGAAATACAGGTGGGGTAGATGAGCAACCATTGTATTACCAGTTAACCACCTTAGTCCTCATCAAATGCCTTCAATGTGTACATTTCTATACGGTTTTAAAATTTTAGTAATAGTTTTAATAATTCATTTTAATGGACTTTTTTGTTTTTAGGTAAAATTATTATGAATAAGATTTTATTATTATTTGAGTAAATATGAAATTGATATAATTAATTTAGTGTTAAAAATAATTTTACAAATGTATAATTTTAAACGTCATCAACATTTGAAAAATAATTCACTTTTAAAAATCATATAACATTAAAACCTTAATCAAACTACGAATTATTCAATCTAAACATCAACTACACTTCTCTTAAGTTGATCTTGGCATCAAAGATTTGACTTATGCATAATGTTTGTAGTGATTGTAGTCTAAGTTGACTTACAAAAAGTGTGACAAAAAAAACTTAAAAACATGTATGATGAGTGCAAACGTTAACTAAGTTGAATTGGCGAGATAATTGAAAATATCAATGGAGTTAAAAAGAGACAAGAGGACTGAATAAATAAATCAGCACTCTTGTTCCCCACTGCATTGAACATCAGTTTCAGTCTGCAAATAATTATGTCCCAAAAAATGTCAAACGGATTCAGTCGTATATCTAAAGCTTCAGTCAACATGACAACATTTGGACAAAATAATATCTAACCATCCTTGCTAGTGAAAAAACTGTTAAAGAATACACCTTACACAGCAATCTAAAACTATCATTTGTTTGTTACACAAAATGGATACAGACTGAAGGGGACTTCTCACTCCTTGTTTGGTGTCGAAAGCAGTTCCCTCAAACTAGACTTTATGGAGTTGAGTTGAGTTGAGTCGAGTCGAGCTGAGAAGTGATCGAGCCTCGGGTACACTAGTCAGGCCATGCCTTGATATGTTCTAAACTTGACCGAGCAATTGAACAGGCTCGGGGTGTTAAAAATCGACTAGTTTCCACCTAAAACCAATTAACTTGAGTGGTTCGGTATCTTATTAATTCGCATCAACAGTGAACCCCTCTCGAGATGGGTCTGACCAAGATGATCTTTGACCCCTAGTTGCTGGGATTGTAAACTCGTAACGCATAAGCAGTGAAAGTGTTCAATTGGAACATGAAAACGTGATTAAATTAGTCGCAGTTACTCTTCGAGCTTCCAGACTCAAGTCAAACACCTTCTAAGTCTGGAGTGTCTCTGAAGAGCTGGAAGGACATTGAAGCACATGTTGGTGTACCCCAATTGTGATAACTGAACCATTCTCTTCATCCATGGGATGTATCAAGCTTGATGGTACTCTGGCATCTATAAATTCATTCTTGAAAGCACATTTATCAACTTCTTCATTGATTTTCCTCCTGAAAAGTTTCTCCTCTGCATCTCTCAAGAACTTAAAAGTTGGAGGCGGCGAAGACCATATTCTATTGAACTCTGCATCACTTGCTAACTCAAACAATGAAATAATTTTTTGATGATTTTGTGAAGACCTTAAAGGGGTAAGAGGAGGGGTGAAATATGAAGGGGAAGCCATAGGGGTTAAGTATGGAGTTTCTTCAACTCTAGACTTTCTATCTTCAGCTTCCAAATCTTCATTAGTTTCTTCTTCAATTGTGAAAAGAAATCTTGGAGGTCCTGAAATATGTTCCTGATTCATTAACTCAATATCTATGATATCTTCTTCTCCTAGGGGATTGTCCCACAAATTTATTTCCATATCACTTTGAGCTTGAGGTTCTTGAAAGTTGAGAGGCCTTCTGGTGCTCAATGAAGATGGTTTTTTCCAACACAATGCTAAGAATAACTCCCTTGTTGGATTACTATATCCAACTTCAATTCCTCCATTGGTAATAACCCTTTTCTTCCACCAAAATAAGTAGAAAAACTGAACAACTAGAGCCAGTAAAAGACACCCAAAAGCAAGACTCAAACCAAGACTAATGCAACTCAAAGTTCTCATTTTCTTGATTTCTATATCCACTCAGAACCTCAAAATCAAATACTACGAACTTCTTCAATCCCAACTTTGAATGTATATTCTTATCACCAAATGTCACCATAAATGAATCCTCCTAAACCACTAAGAAAATCTCAAGATAACTATAACAAAAATGAAAATCTCAAAAAAGATGAAGCATAAGCATTAATGTGATAAATTAACCTATAGTATGTGGAAAATGAGAGTCTGTTAGAAGGAGGGGTTGTTGGAAATACATAAGCACATGCAGCACATTGTCTCCTTTGCAAGAATTAATGAGATTTGAAAGCAAATCTAGTACTATGTCTTATACATTACCCTAAAAAGAAAATGTATACTCCATTAGCACATACATAGATACAGTGCAAGCTAAAAGAACTTGTTTAGTGGGACATGGTATAAAGTCGGCATGACTTGTCTAGTTTATGGTCTGTCCCATTTTTCAAAAGATGCTTCGCATGTGATCAAACAAATATACTTTGGGTTCCAAACATTAGTTATACCTGTTAGGCGCCTCATCCCAAACCCAACACCCAGACGTAGCTTTTATCCTCGATTATCTACAATTCATACAAAAAGAAGCTAAAGATCTAATAGTTTCACTTAAAATAAATTCTCACACAAATTCGCCAAGCAAAGACCAAATCTGGATTTACCACCTTACTTACGTCAGTAAGATCTAAAACGAATCTATCGTTTGTCACCATGATCGAACCTTAATCTTTAAAGGCTTCGACGACGAGTATGTGTTTTTTTCACTTTGGGAAAATTTCCAAATTAGCATCATTGGTGATTTGACTAACACTTCATTTCAACTATCTTGTATTGTACAGCTATTGAACTGAATTTACTATAACCTTTCATTTGTATAAAAAATATAGAAAGGTTCTGCAATTTCCTCCCAGACCTCACTGTTTTAGCAATTACAACATAGAACAGACTCAAATTTCTCAAAAAATATTACAACAAAAGCAGGAAGAATAAATGTAACAACACCAAATTGAAAGACAGTTTACACAACTGTATCGACCGGTGAATTATGATGATTTTGGATGTTGGCTGCAATAGGAGTGTCTGAGTTAGAATTGATCAAATGCAACTGCAACAGCCTGGGGCAAGGAGTAGCAATAGTTCGACAGATCGGACAATTGGTGTGTGAAAAAAGCCACATATCGATACAAGTTGCATGAAAAGTGTGCAAACAATTAGGCAGTGTTCGAACATCTTCACCATCCTTGAAATCAGACAAGCAAACAGGACACATCCCATCATCATTCTCAACCTTGGCTTTCTTGTCGTTGTCACACCTCTTCTGATATTTGTACGATGGAACAAGTTGCACGATTGAAGAAGTCTCGATGCTTCTTTGTGTTGCCTGATGATCACCGCGAGAGATGGTCAGAGTCTGGAGTTGCTGATCATGAAGATGATTAGTCCGGCCACCCCTTGGTCCGAGGTTAAGGATGTTGCGAACGCCATTGGTTGAGACGCAGTGGTAGATGGTCATGAGTATGCCTGCACATGCAGCTGCAATTAGGCCGACTGTTATGTTGCTAATGGTTTCGGAGGCTTTCATATCTGACATCGTAGAAGACTGGCAAGGGGATCCTTATGTTCTCGAAAAATCGAAAATGATGATGATCTCTTAGGCGAAACCGTTTATTGCAAGCTCGTCTTTTATCAACCATAGGAGGAGGACGGAGATTGCTAAACATGTTGGATGTCCTATTATAAAATTTTCCTGTTTTTTCTATGATGATGGAATATGCCATGTAGAGAGAATTGAATCAAGAATCAAGAAGACAGATTATCTTTCATAGAAACTCACAAGCAAAAGTCACAAACAGCTGTTAAAACAGCTTAGAGACAAAAAGAAAACTAGAGAACAAGAAACGTCTTAGTAACATAGACATGAAGAACAAGGCAGAAGATTATTCTACTTAATCAACTTCCTCAATCTTGGGGCCTGCTCCAGTACCACTGCTTCCGCCAGTAGGAACATCTTCATCCATGCCTCCCGCCATGTCGGGGCCAGCACCGCCCTGGTACATCTTCGCGATTATTGGGTTGCAGATGCCCTCGAGCTCCTTCATCTTATCCTCAAACTCGTCTGCTTCAGCCAACTGATTGCCATCCAACCACTGGATCGCCTGATCGATGGCATCCTCAATTTTCTTCTTATCATCCTGTGAAAGCTTGGAGCTGATCTTATCGTCTTTAATGGTGTTCCTCATGTTGTATGCATAGTTTTCCAAAGCATTCTTGGCCTCAACTTTTTTCTTGAGTTCCTCATCTTCAGCCTTGTACTTCTCTGCTTCCTGCACCATCTTTTCGATCTCCTCCTTCGACAACCTCCCTTTGTCATTTGTGATTGTGATCTTGTTCTTCTGCCCTGTGGTTTTGTCCTCTGCCGAAACGTTCAAGATTCCATTCGCATCAATGTCGAAGCAGACAGTGATCTGAGGGACACCTCTTGGGGCCGGAGGAATGCCACTGAGCTCGAATTTGCCCAACAAATTGTTGTCCTTAGTCCTTGCTCTTTCACCTTCATACACCTGGATCAACACACCAGGCTGATTATCAGAATAGGTAGAGAAAACCTGCTCCTTCTTTGTCGGAATTGTCGTGTTTCTGGGAATCAAGGTGGTCATAACACCACCAGCAGTCTCCAATCCAAGAGATAATGGAGTCACATCTAGCAAGAGAAGGTCCTGAACCTTCTCATTCCCTTCTCCACTCAGTATTGCAGCTTGGACTGCAGCACCATAAGCGACGGCTTCATCGGGGTTGATGCTCTTGCAGAGCTCCTTACCATTGAAGAAATCCTGCAAAAGTTGCTGAACTTTTGGAATTCTAGTAGAACCACCAACAAGCACAACATCATGGACATTACTCTTATCCATCTTAGCATCTCTCAAACACTTCTCAACCGGCTCCATACATTTCCTAAACAAATCCATGTTCAACTCCTCGAACCTAGCACGAGTGATAGTCGTATAGAAATCAATCCCCTCGAACAAAGAATCAATCTCAATCGTCGTCTGAGCAGTAGACGAAAGCGTCCTTTTTGCTCTCTCACAAGCAGTTCGCAACCTCCTCAACGCCCTAGGATTCCCACTAATATCCTTCTTATTCTTCCTCTTGAACTCTTGAACAAAATGGTTCACCATCCTATTATCAAAATCCTCCCCTCCAAGATGAGTATCACCAGCAGTAGCCTTCACCTCAAAAATACCCTCTTCAATAGTCAACAAAGAAACATCAAAAGTACCACCACCAAGGTCAAAAATCAGAACATTCTTCTCCCCAGAGCTAGAAGCTTTCTTATCAAGACCATAAGCAATGGCGGCCGCAGTCGGCTCGTTAATAATTCTCATCACATTAAGCCCTGAAATCACTCCAGCATCCTTAGTTGCTTGTCTCTGAGAGTCATTGAAGTAAGCTGGAACAGTAACAACAGCATTCTTGATCGTCGATCCCAAATAGGCCTCTGCAATTTCCTTCATCTTGGTGAGAACCATTGAAGATATTTCTTCAGCAGAGAATTGCTTCTCTTCAGCTTTGTAGTTAACAACAATCATGGGTTTGTCTGCTGGACCAGGAATCACTTTGAATGGCCAAAGCTTCATGTCTGCTTGGACTGAGGGGTCGCTAAACCTCCTCCCAATTAGCCTTTTAGCATCTGTTCATCACACAAATGCCACATAAACCTTTAGTAAACTATTGAAACTCCCTAAAATATCCTACAGTTTGCTTTTTCAATTATCAAATTTTAACAAACATTAATGTGTTAAATATTTTAGTATACTTGCATATAATTGCGAATGCTATAACACTATAAAATTAATAGTTGAATCCTTTCAAATAAAATTAACAGTTGAATCTTTTCACATAATTCTTGTTTTCATCCAAAATAGTTCACTCCCAGCTAAAAAAAATTGAATCTTTGCACAAAAAATTTACTTCTAAATTCCATATTCTAATATATTCTGGCAATCAAGACAAATAAAAATATACTCCTACTTGTTATCATTAACAGCAACAAATATAATTATAACTTGAATCTTTTCACATAAAAATTTACATTAAGCTAATTGTACATCATAACCAAATTTCTTATCTTATTTCCATTATATTGCTTTGCTAACTCAATTATTTTTTCCTTTAAATTCAATATGTTACTACAAAGATCCATACATCAATACCTTGTCTAACAATTATCTATAATTGTAAAGTACACAGTCACACATTGAAAGATTACTAAAATACAAACTCATCAAGACCATGATCTTATTAATTGTAGACAACTCATCAGGACTAACAAAAACAATTAAAACCAAACTAAATTAAAAAAAAAAAATCTTACCAAAAACAGTGTTGACTGGGTTCATAGCAACTTGATTCTTTGCAGCATCACCAATGAGCCTCTCAGTATCAGAAAAAGCTACATAAGATGGTGTGGTCCTATTCCCTTGATCATTAGCAATAATCTCAACACGATCATGTTGCCATACTCCAACGCAAGAATATGTTGTACCCAAATCAATTCCAATTGCTGGACCTTCTCCTTTTCCAGCCATCTTACTAATAATATTCTCAACTATATATTATTATATCAACCAAATATAGTTGAAAATAAAGATAATATTTGATTAAAATATTGGGTTTTGGGTGATTTTTGAATTTGGTTGAAAATAAAGAGAAAATTTGATGAAGATTTTGAGAGTTGCATGAAATTGTGGAAATTTGGGGGGGTTTTATAGTAGTTTTGTAAGGGAGGTTCTGGAATTTTCGAGATTAATTGAGACCGTTCGATTTGATGTGTGGACGGTGAGATGCTTCGGGTTTTTATTTGGAAAGTTTCCTTTTTGAGTCTGAATTTTCGCGACTGTTCTTGTATGTTCCAGACTCTCCTTTCTTCTTCTTCTTCGAATATCACCGAACCGATAGCTCACGACCGAGTTGGACCGGTAACGATATATTTTGTATTTGATCCACCTGATAAATTTTAATTACGCTGATATTCTACCGGTTTTTCTTGTGAGTCTCATTTTGGACATATTCCCAAAATGGATTTTGGGTATTTTGGACATATTCTCAAAATTCGGGTATTTATCTAGTCGTCGATGTTTAATCAGTGAGATTGGTCCGGGTAAAACAGGTCCCTTTCTCGTATGGCTTGCTTAATTGACCCAAACAACAAATACTCAGTGTTGGGTTTTCGAAATCGGTGTAGATTTTGGCTCTCTGTGGTGTTCAAAAAAATCATGTTAATACAAAGTTAAAAGAAATTCTCATGGCCATAGCACGCCAGCTGTCATACGCTGAAATTGGTTTTGTATTTTTTTTTTCCTTTTTAAAAAAAATTGATAAATTAATACTCGGATATTTAATAAAATCTCTAGGATAACTCTGGACAAAGCGGTTGTAAATTAATTTTTTTCGCTTTCAGAGTGACGATATGTGGTGTGTTTGGTTTTTTTATTTTAACAATTATCATCTACATTAAAATCTCGATAAATTATCAGTCACCATGGGCCATACACGCGGCTCGCTTTTCTATTTTTTTTTACTGCTTTTCCTTTTAAAAAAAAACTCCATAAATTAATAATCGGTTATTTAATAAACTCTCTAAGATAATTTTTTTGTCGGCTCCGATAGCGTTAAATTAATAAAAAAAATTATTCTTTTTTCCTTTTTTTATAATTATCAATCATCAGTCCCAACACAGGATAGGCGCTGGTTTTTTTTTTAAAACACCATCGTATAGTAGAATCTCGATAAACTAATACTCGATTATTTAATAAACTCTCTAAGATAATAGTTTTTGCCGGTCCCGAGGGATAGAGTGTTAAATTAATAATTCGTTCTTTTTTCGTTCATTTCTGAATTTTTTTTTAATTAATACTCGGTCATTTAATAAACTCTTTAAGATAAATTTTTGCCGGTCCCGACTGGGAGGTATGCTTAAATTAATAATTCTTTTTTTTTTGCAATGATCAACTATCAGAAATTCGATAAACTAATGTTCGATTCTTTAATAAACTCTCTAAGCAGTCCCTGCTAGGGGATATGGTGCTTGGTTTTTGTTTTTTAACAATTATCATCCACATTAGAATCTCGAGAAATTAATAGTCACGCCAAGGGTCATACGCTGGCCGGGTCCCGGCTCGGGGACAGTTGCTAAATTAATAATTCTTTTTTTCTTCTTTTTCATTTTTTTCGCAATTATCAACCATCAGCCACGACTGGACAATCATTGCATCTCAATAACTTAAGTCCTGGTCCCGTCAATATTGTGAAAAATAGTGGATCAAGAGATGTTTTGATTTTCATATGTTGTAAAGAAGGCATTTATCCCAGATAGTGGGAGGAAATTGTATTTTAGTTCCAGATAATTACATTATCGCAGATTAGTCTCGAAGTGGTTCACCATTTCAGTACGGTCCCCGAAAAGTGACAAATATCAGACTATGATTCCCGAAGAATAGTGGACGAATTAAACATTTGCCACTTTCGGGGACTATACTGCAACACATGCGCTATTTTTTGGGATTAATCTGCAACAATCTAACTATTTGAGACTAAAGTGTAACTTTATCCCACTATTTGGGACTCAACCATGTCTTCCTCACCACCCACTGCTATCTCGTGCTCAATCATTACGCTCGATGTTTGGTTTGGGCTTCGGATGCTCTCAAAGGACATATGGCCGGGTTTCTCATTTGCTCCGCTACTTCGCCATGGATGTCAGCCTTCGCCGCTTATCATCTTTGTGCTGGTGTTACATCGAGGTTTCACGATCTCCGGTGGAAATTGATTCTTTACTTCGCTCCCCGCATGGTGCAGTGTTAAGCCTCTACTGCTTCGCATAATACGCGGTCCGGGTTTCGCCAGGCCTGAATGATTCATGTTTACGAACAAACCAGCACCTAATCAGGCTAAAGTCACGCCGCGGTAACAACGCCTTTCTCCTAGCCCGCATGGTGATGGAAAGCTTCGCCGTCATGGAATCTCGAGAGCAGGGCGTTCCCTATGTTCATGCTGACATGTATTGTTCAAGATGTTTTCGAGAGTATACGAATATACGTATAACTCCATTAAGGCTAAATTAACAACTACCTCCAAATTACATAATAACCTCTTATTCAACATCACCACGAGATAAAACATAATACTCCATACACATATTTATAAACCATCAACAACGCATAATCAAATATTCATTCAAATAAAACAACACAATCAATAATGGTTAGTCCAACAAAATACATAACATCAAAACCTCCATCCACACATCCATCCACCCAACCACACATCCATCCACCAATACACACATCTCCCCAATATATATATCACAATCCTCCCGACCGAGGCTACCTCAATATGCATATCGCATCCTCCAACATCGGGCTAATTCCCTCAATACGCAGAGATATCATTATCTCGAGGTCGAAAAGCACTCTAACGTATATATATCAATTCACCAAATCAACTGAAAGAATACACACACCAACAATAACAATTCATACCACGCAACACAATCACACACAACACTCGTAGTATAATCACAACAACTACAACAATCTCATAACATCAATCTCAACAACTCAATATACATTCCAATATAACCACATGACAACACATACCAAATATATAACCATAATATATGTGAAAGGTTTCCAACGTGAGATTTGTACTCACCTCGAGCAAAACAACTAAAATATCTCTAGGTAGTCCACGTGCTGCGCCCCGACTCAACCTTTATAACCCTCAAATAAACATAAAAAATAATCCAACAAGCCCGAGATTTGAGTCCTAGTTCAAAATATAGTAAAATTGTCTAAAGATTCAGCCCGAATATTTTTATGCAATAAAACGGTATTTTTCCATTTAAATCCCGATTATTATTATTCTAGATCTCATAATTCAAAATAAATATCAAATCAACTTTAAAATTTCCAAAATTTGAAAATTTTGTCTTTTATACCTTCAAGGTTTCTGAAAAAATACAAACTTTGAATTTAAAATCTCGAAATAATTTATTTTGATTTAAATATCATTTCTAGTCATTAAATCACCACAAATAGTAAAAAAACTTTAAAAATTCCAAATTTTGGTGAGAATGTCGAATTATAGTAGCTAATCCCAGTAAAAATACTCAATTGAATTATTTCATAAAATATATATTTGTTCCATTTGTATTTCATTTTCTATCATTTAACTTCCAAAATTTATAATAAATACAAAACAACTTCAAAATCAAAACCTTATTTCATAGATCAACTCCTATGACATAAATTACCTAAAAGAAATTTATAATTTTTGAAACATATTTACTATTTATTTTCTATTTCTTATATAAAATAAAAATTAAATAGAAATAAAATCAAACCCATACATAATATGATTATTTCTCAATGATACACTCCTAAAAAATATTCCACGATATCGTCATAATAATATATTATTTTGTAATCCACCATTAATTATATAAAGATTCGAATTATTTAATATAATATTCCATTTTCTCTAAATTTTTCCAATTATAAACAAACATAACATACCATCTGGGACAAGCTTTAAGACACGAAAAGTTAAGAGGCTTAAGAGTTGTATCATATACCTTAGATACTTAGATGATTGTAAACACTTAAAGCTCGAACTAACATGAGAAATTTCACCAAAAAAAATTTGAAACGCGGAGATGATGACGATGATTTTCGCCAAGAGAATAAAATGATAAGATGTAAGATATTTTCGGGTTGCTAATATCTATGTAGCAGTTGCTTAGCCTCGGGCTTTGGTGCGCTGCTTTATTTTCTCCACTAATAACTTAACGGTAAAACGATCCTAAATATATATTATTATCCATGTGAACAAAAATACTACTCATTTAATTGCCTCTAAGATATCTATTTTACTCCGAAAGTATTTATACTATCTTCGAGTCATACCATTAAGCGTCTCATTTAACGGGTTATTTCAATTAATGTCTAAAATCAAATGGGCCAAGAACCGAGCCAAAGCGTTAATAGGCCAAGCAAACGAGTAGGTCTGACAAGGTTCCCTATTTTCGATCACCATCATGGCCGCACATAAGGTGGTGGTCGAGTATTAACATACTCACCACCTCCTCGGATAGGCCGCGTGATCCACCCACCTTTTTTGATCTCTGATTATAAACTCTCTAAGATAATAGTTTTTGTCAATCTTTATGATAGAAATAAGTAAATTAATAATCTGCTCATTTTATTTGTAATTATCAACTATGTGTTTCTGTATAAATTAGACTCACCAGCAATCATATGCGGGTTCGTTTTAATTTTTTGGGTTGTCTCGACTGATATATTAAATTATAATACATTTTTGATAATTCATCTCTCTTCACAACTGCTTTAAGAACCTAACATCAATCATTTTTTACGCTATTAAGATAATAAGTCATGGATTACTAATTACCACACAAAAATTATTTTGCAACTCATGTCTGGGATGAAGATTAAATTCCTAAGCTTCACATGTAGTTAACTATTACAAAACTAACGCTTATTTGGCCAAGTTAATCTTTCACGATATTATAATAAGTAATCTCGTATTTAGATGAACAATATTTTGGGTCTCATTAACGATCTAGATCTCCGTTAGTTAGTACTTTAAAAAAATATAGAAATACAAATGTTAATTTCTATATTAATTTTTTTTAAGGTGCATGTTCGACTGAACGGGCACAATAGCGTTCGCGTCCGGCCCTGGATACGGTTGACCGTTTGATATTTGGTTTTATTATACCATTACATATATTTCTTTCTTTAAGTATAAAATCCCAAAATGACCCGACTATTAACCATATAAAGAGTATGTTCTACCATGAATAGTATGTTTATTAATACTTTTTTAGATTCATTTTATTTGTCATTTTTATTTCGATCCGTGGTCTTTTCCACTATTACATTTTAAATATATTGTTATATATACAGAGGCTTGTGAGTATGCACTCACTGATCATACATTAACCCAGCGCGTACTCCTTTTTCTGTTGTTTGTTTTCCATTTTTTTAAATCCTCGATAAATTAATACTCAATTACGTAATAAACTCTCTAAGCCTAATATTTTGTATTGTTTCGACTTATGACAAAAGCAAATTAATAATTCGTGGTTTTTTGTTCCTTTATCATTTTTATTCAGATTTATCCACTAACAGTAAAACCTGATAAATTGTGCTCATTCTTTTTAATAAACTCTCTACATAATATTTTATTTGCCCACGGATGCGCTATCTGTTTTTTTTCGCTCTCCTTTTTTTTTCAATTATCAATCATCAGAAACTCGATAAATTAATACTGATTCTTTAATAAACTTTCAAGATAATATTTTATCATTCCACTTGACGTAGCGCTGGGTTTGTTTTTTCCTTCTTTTGAAACTCTACAAATTAATACTCAATTATTTACGAACTCTAAGATATTTATTTCTGGGCTCTGCCTCGAATTCTTGATGTGGTGCTAAATTAATAATTGGGTTTTTTCGCTCATTTTTCTATTTTATTTGCAATTATCAACTATCAGAAGCTCGATAAATTCATAGTCGATTCTTTAATAATCTCAGCATAATATTTCATTTAATTCACTCGGTGATACGGCATATTAGTATTTTTTCAATTTATCAACTATCAGAAACGCTATGAATTAATAATCGATTCTTTAATAAACTTTCTAAGATAATATTTTTGGCCAGTACCGACTCGGGGATATGGTGCTTGGTTTTTTGTTGTTTACAATTGTCATCTACAATAGAAGCTCGATAAATTAATAATCGCTTATTTAATAAACTCTATAATATAATATTTATTTTGATCGGCCCGACTTGGATAAAAGGCTAAATTAATGTAGCTTTGTTTCTGCCTCCTTTTTCATTTTAGCAACATAAATTAATACTCGACAAGGCTGTCATAGCTACAATGATTTTTTTTTTTTTTTGCAATTATTAACTATAGTAGAAACTCGACAAATAATATTCTATTTATTTGGGCAATAAACTGGAAGATAATAATATTTTTATACAATTCCCGACTTCTGGATAGTCACAATTATCAATTTTTCTTTTTTTCGCTCTTTTTTTGGTAATTATCAACATGTATACAAGAGAAATTAGATAAATTAATACTGATTATTTAATAAACTCTAAGATAATATTTTTGGTCGCATCCCGACTATGATAGTGCTGGGCTAAATTAATAATTCATAAAATTATAAAGATAATACATTTTGATAATTCAATGCTTAAACAACTCCAAACTTTAATCGAACCATTTTTGTTTGGAACTATGAGAAATTGATATCAGAGATAACCGTTGAACAATTCTAGACAGACAACCCATTTATCTTATTCAAATTTATATGCATATATATATATATATATATATATAAGTTCTAATTTTATATTAATTGTTAGATAATTAGCATTTTAGATTTAACATATTGACATTGTGAGCTACGACACTTACTAGAGTCCATTGTGAATCTATATATTAAATATAATATTCTGCTAATATTATTTAAGATATTACTCACAAGTCGTCTCTAAGCAGATCACACACAAACAAGAAACCAAACTATATAATAAATTTATTATAAACCTTCGTAGTGATGTTGAAAACCTAAGAAAACATTCGGCGTACGGTCGCGTGTTTAGATAGATTTCCGGTGAGTTTTTATCTCTCAAAACTCTCACGCTAAGCCATTTATTTAAGCTCGACACGCTTACACAATTAAAATCTAATGCTCATATTTTGATTTTCATGAAATCAAACTCCTAATAGCCAACCCTCTAGTTTATATTTTAAGTATCTCTAGTAAATCCATCTAGTTAGTCGTGGGCACTTATCATGCTGATCGATCTTAGAGGATACTCTCAGCTATATTGTGAACAATCCACCTCGGGTGCCAACCTCTTTAATGATATCATGTCTGTGTAACAAGTGCATTACCACTCAGAAATTAATTTGTTTATTGTTTGTAATAATCCCAGCGTTTCCTGATTCGATCCGTTGTTTTTTGTGAACACGACATATTTTAAGAACACTAACATTTTTATAAAAGTCATTAAGTGTAATAAGCCAGCATTTACTTAATTACCTGAATTGTCATTATTTGCAACTCATGTTTAAAACCAAGAATTAAATCATTTCAAGCCTCATTTAACCATATGCAAATTATTACAAATTAATGTTGATCGGTCGTTAATCTCTTTCATCATATTATAACAATTACCTCGTATTTAGATTACCAATATTTTTGGATGTGCTAGTTATAATTATGTTATGAAAAGTTATAACCACCATTCATTTTGATTGGCCTTGGTGGTTTTGGAATTAAAGTTTCAACCATACTAATCCTATAATTATATTATCAATAATTTTAATTACATTGATTATGTTATCATCATAATGATGCATGTAGCTTGTAGTTTAGGCATACTTATATATACACCTCTATTGAATCTCTAAAATCTCTTTCCCCATCATCTGTTTTGGCAAACCTAGAAGCTAATCAATCTCTGTATCTCTCTGCCTAAACAATTTATATGGGTACATATTCTCAAGCTAGTCTTCTCCTTCTCAAACAACTCAAAGGTACAACCTTTATTTATATAGATTTTTTACTTTATTGTCCTTGATTAACATTATTTAGCAACTGAAATTTCAAAACAAAAAAAAGGGTATAATCTTGATAACTTTATTTAGCAACTGAAATATCAAAAAGATTGGTCTTTTTTGCCAAAGGGTATAATCTTGATTAACATTATTTAGCAACTGAAATATCAAAAAGATTGGTTTTTTTAGCGTAAGGGTGTAATAGAGATTTTTGATTTTATTGTTATTGGTTAAGGTTATTTAGCAACTGAAATTTGAATAGCAACTAAAATTTGAAAAGATTGGTTTTTTAGCGTAAGGGTATAAACTGTTTTAGAGACTTTTGATTTTATTGTTATTGATTAAGGTTATTTAGCAACTGAAATTGAATAGCAACTGAAATTTGAAAAGATTGGTTTTTTAGCTTAAGGGTATAGACTGTTTAGAGGCTTTTGATTTTATTCTTCTTGATTAAGGTTATTTAGCAACTGAAATTTGAAAAGATTTGGTTTTTAGCTTAAGGGTATGAACTGTTTTAGAGACTTTTGATTTTATTGTTCTTGATTAAGGTTATTTAGCAATTTATTGTATTGGTTGCTTGGATTTCGAAAGATTGGCTGTTTAGTTTAGGTGATTTTATTGCAAATTCAAGAATTTGATTGGTTTTATTTGCAGATCTCAATAGACACCCTGTGGATGGCTTTTCAGCTGGATTGGTTGATGATAGCAATATATTTGAATGGAGTGTGACAATTATTGGGCCTCCTGATACACTTTAGTGAGTGATCACTTTTAACTATTAGTGTTGTTAATCTGCCTAATTGCTATATTCGATGTCGATTGGGGTGGAGGGGTTGGATCTAGGATCAGTAATCGAACCAAACTTAAATGTTGTTCCACTAAGTGGGATAGTTTATGTTAGAAATGTAGTTGAGGATGAAGGACGAGTCTTGCTTGGTCAATTATCGCACTAAATCCATTTGATTACAAGAATTGAATTATGGTCTGGGGTATTTGTCTCCGGTTTATAATTTAGAATGCTGAAACTACATTGACGTGTTCAATTTCTTAATTTATCCCCTTCAATAGTTTCACTTTAACTTAAGACTTTGTAAATAATGAGATCAGCTATTGTCGATTTTTTTTTTTCCGGTTTTCTTATGTTTTTTGTCAAGCAACATCACTTAGTCCAGAGTAATGCATTTTGTTCTATATTTGAGATCTTATTTGGTTTTATGAAACTCATATGCAGTGAGGGAGGTTTCTTTAACGCAATCATGAGTTTCCCGCAAAATTACCCCAACAGTCCTCCAGCTGTTAGGTTTACTTCTGAGATGTGGCATCCTAATGGTGAGTAAAGTGCGTCTAACTCATTTAACTGTTCAGCTGAACTATCTATCATAACTTATTTGCTAGATTCTGCTCCAACTTTGTGAGATATTGGTTTCTTATTCACAGTTTACTCTGATGGAAAGGTATGCATTTCAATCCTCCATCCTCCAGGAGATGATCCCAATGGCTATGAGCTTGCCAGCGAGCGTTGGTCGCCTGTCCATACGGTAAAATTACACATTCTCTATTCTGATTATCTCTTCCGTCTTTGTATGTTTAGAACATAGTGTTTATGTTTATATGGTTAATGGTCGGGTCATTCTCGGATTTTATACTTAAGTAAACATTGTTATTTATTATCGTCCATGAAAGCATGTACGTCCTACGTACTGATTGTATCTTCTTATGGGACCATGATGTGATTTCAGGTGGAGAGTATAGTTTTGAGCATTATATCAATGCTCTCAGGTCCAAATGATGAATCTCCAGCAAATGTAGAAGCGGCCGTAAGTGACATTTATTTGATTTAAAAAAATTATTTTTTAGTTTCCTTTAGCTACTGTATAAATAATATGCTTACTTTTCCTTGGGTGTGAAATAACTGATATTCAGTAGATTTTGGTAAATTACACCCCTTAAGAAAGTGGTAGTATTGGAGCAGTATAATATATGATTTTTTTTAGCCAGATGATCTACTTAGGCAATAACTTGTTTGCATATGGTCCAATTGGGCATCAAACATAAAAAGGTCAGATAGGAATTCTTCATAAGTCGGGGTTAAGTTCAAGTGTCAAATTACCTGCTCCTATCTTGTCTTTTTTATTTGATACACAAATTTTAATTTTTGGGACTTATAGTTCACTGTGTGACTAGACCAAGTGGTGAAAAATAGTTGAGTGATGCGTATGTGACATGTTTGTTACATTTAAATCACTAAATTTGCATAATCCGTAAGGGGTGCCTTACGGTTAAAGGAATTTCAGTAATGGACTATGAAACTAGTTGTTGGAGGATAATGATGAGCACACACAATGATTATGATGCTATTCACACTTGAAGCGTGATTTGGTTTTCGATTATGATGGTATTCACACACGTATTTAATCCAACCGCCATGAATAGTTGCTAACGCCTTCCCATATCACTTCATTGTTAAAAATGCAGAAGGAATGGAGAGAGAACAGGGACGGATTCAAGAAAAAAGTTGGTCGGTGTGTAAGACTGTCACAAGAGATGATATGAACAGCTCCCCAAGCCTCCGAGTGATCCAATTCACTTTGTGAAAGAGACCCTGCAAACAAAATGGCACTTGTAGGAGCGATATAGATTACATTTCAAAATGCCTATGCTTGGGTGTTCCACATTTTATTGATCTACATGTTATGGCCAGCCTCCATCCGAAACATGTTGAGTTGGGGGGTTGCGTTTTATGTCTTTCTTTATGTTGATTTTGGTCATTTTAATGTAACTAGCAATGCATGCGTTGAAGATGGCGGATTTGGTTTTTGATTTTGGTCATTTTATGTTAGTCTTGCAGTTTCTTTTGAGCTTGATCATTCATCACCTGCAAATGCAAATTAAAATAGATTTTTATTTTTTGTCAATAGATATGTTGAGCAACTCAAAGGAAACTGCAAGACTCTCAAAATCATAATATATGATCGTATTTACACCAGTGCTTTTTATATCCGTTTCTCTGCATCATGCAAACATGAAACAACCATCTCTTTGCATGCATATTTCTAAACAGTGAGAACAAAACAATAGAAAATGAAGGTGAAAAAAATGAATTGACCACGGTGGGAATCGAACCCACGACCTTTAGATTCGGAGTCTAACGCGTTATCCACTTCGCTACGTGATCAGCTAAAGATAAAGTTAGGTACAGAAGGAACCAGATAACGAAGGATCAGGAATGGCAAAAGACAAGGTGGGAGAGAGATATAGAATGGAAAACAAACAAAATGCATAAATGTAACATGAAAATGACATATGAAACAAAGACTTATTGATCATGTTCATATACCAATATACCATGATGAGATCACACAATTTCAGGTAGTTTCATAATCTGAAAATAAAGCCTATCATAATTCATGGAACATAGAAAAGGAGAAACGGTAATGACTCTCCCATAACGATGTCATATCAAAGACAAAAAGAAATAAGATAAGATATATATAAACCATCAAAATTCCAGAGATATGAGAAAGATGAATCTTGATCCAACTTAAGTTTTTTTTTTTCAACTTGTGTAGTCTGGCGGCTGAAACAATGTAGGTTGAATAAGCTAGCTAATAAAAGACTCTGCAAATCTGCTAGACCATTGAGGGCATTCTCGAACTTTACTTGGAGATAAAAAGAGTGACAAAGGTCCATTGGAGAAGGAAAAGTTACAAAATAAAAAAGGTGTGGCTGCTGATCTGGAGCCCAGGTTCTGGCCACAATCGTGGAATTCTAACCACTAAACTACAGCCACTGATGACATTCTGTTCGTGTATAACTCAAACTAACTATGATTCATCAAGTGACTACCATTTTTTTGGGTGATAATTAGAAGCATATATTAGAAATAAGGCTTAACACACCCCTCGAATTCATCGTTAATTCTTCATGCTGGCTCCCGAACTTATCTCTTCTTTGCCTAGCAAGTTTTTATACTATTCTCTTTGTCCGGGCACACTTCCGAACAATCTTTCTTTTCTTGTCTGGGCCGACACCCCTGTGACCTAATTTTTCACTTTTAAATGGGGCTTAAATGACTATTTTACCCTAACACTATACAAAGAATAGGGCATGATCTTAAAATATTTTATGATAATTAAAATAAGACCATAACCCTTTCTTTTAACGACACCCTACCTACCTATAACCCCACTAATTGATTCTCCTCACCAAAAAAAAAAATCTGAACCAAAAATCAAGGCTAGAACGGAACTAAAGATGGCCATGGCAAGATTGTATAAGTTTGAACCAAATATGGCGGTGACATCAGATAGGGGCTGTCAGGCGGGCAAGTAGACAGTGAGGGTCAGAAGGGGTCAGCGGGTCGCCACGGGGCAAGATATGAGGGTCGCGCGCGCTGATCGGGCTACATGAGTAAGCAACTGGCACCTGGCGGGGCGGTAGCTGGCAAGCGGGCAGACGGGGCGGGAGGAGGCATTGCTGGCAGATAGGGGTAAGTGTATTTAGTACGAAAGAAGAAATTCACGATGTTGTTATTAAAATACTGTGAGTTTATTTTAATTATGTAAAATATTTAAACGTGACTTATACTTTAGTCTTTATACTAGCGTATCGCTAGGACAAAATAGTTTTAATATAAAATATAGTCATATAGTCATTTTAATATAGGTATAGTCATTTAATGTTTTGTCTCTGTGGTATAATATGTGGATAAATAGTCATTTCATTGTGTATTTTAGAGAAATATAGCCATTTTACTATGTGTTTTAAGTGGTAAAATTAGCCCAGAGGCTTTTCTCGCATGCTACATCAATAGTTTGCGTGCGCCTGCATGCTATTAAATTACGCGCCCCTGCACAAGCATGAATAAGCTCGTTGACTACATAGAAAATTACGCGATAGCTCAGTGGGCGGCTCAAGCAAAGGGCCTCGCCTGCACAAGCATTTAATAAGCTCGCGGGATCACATAAATTAGCATGAGGCCTTTGTCTTGATAAAATGAAATAATATAATACTATCTTTCTCTATTGCACTAAAAAGGCGGAGGATAAGAAAACTTTATTTCGGGTCGAGATCTTGAGCCTGATCAAATCAACCTTCAAAACAACCTCAAGCAAATCTTGGTTCTTGTACTACTTTGATATTGGAAAATCCTCCCGTAACACGTTAGTGGTTCCAATAGATGTTCTGACCTAATTATTTTGTATATATAATGGAATTTTAGATTTTGGACTACAATTTCCGGGTAGACACGGACGTGATTCTCTTCAAAGTTTTAACTGCTTCCGAAGCAAAGATGGATGCTTTAATATTTCTGGTGATTCTTTAGTTCCCTTGAAACGTCAAAGGATGACCCAAGAGTCGGCTTATCTCTTTCCTTTTGAAAATGTTGATTGTCCTAAGTAAAACGTAAAAACCATCGAAGTTAGCTTTACAAGCTTTCCGTTGATAATGTATTTTTTCGATCTAAAATCTAAAAGAGGGATGGATTCGGTTGACCATGTTTATGAGGAGCATCATAGGGGGAATCTAACAAAATCAATTAAAGGTTGATTTGGTTTTATCTATTGGCAACAATATTTTAAGGTCAAATTTTCCTGTGGAGTCACCGACTTTGAAGATTCTTTTGAAGGGTCTTGTAAATCTTCTAAGATTATAGATATACTACTTGAATCTTCTCCTGATGATCATATTGTTGATTTCAATCTTATTGGAGAATCTAACTCTTTGATTGTGGATCTTGTTTATGATTGGAAAAAGTTGTTGATTAGTGAGGCTCTCTGTTAGTTTCACGACTACTAAGGTTTTCTATTATGATCCACCATCTTTGATTAGTATCACGAGTTCGGCGTTGGTAATTACAATGAAAGTTGAATTTATCTATGAATGACGGTAGTCGTAATGATGCCATGATAAGTCAGCAGAGATTTCTAAAAGTTAAATCGTATGCCGCAGATTTCGCCGCGGTGCTGTTGGGCGCTCCCGCTTGATCCAAGCATAGAAACGGAGATGGTGATCGAGAAAGACAATGGAGATGTAAGATTATGGATAATATGGAGCATGGAGTTTCCGCTCTTCCAAAAAGGTAATCCAATCCAAGATACATATCAACCTGAATAAAAAACAGGACCTCAAAATGTGATTGGCATGGCCTTAAACACTTCGCTCAGTCGGTACCTCTGCTCCACGCCCAATTATATTAACTTTGTTGATTATATTGCTAGTGTTATTATTTCTTATACATGCTTTAATACAATCACGGTGGTTGTTTTCATCCTTAGTAATCTTTTTACTAAGTTTTTTCTTGTCAGTCAATCTAAATTTGACGAATTAATTTTTTTTTGAATTCTCCGTGATACCGGCCACGAGAGAATTATGTATCTCGTCTGCTCATGTCAACAACGGTTATCCATTTAGTTACTTTTTGTTTCTTTACTCATCTATCGATCTAGCATCGACATTTTTAAAAATTGTTGGATTATCCGTGACACCGACCACGAGAGCATTGCGCATCTCGTCTACTCATGTCAACAACGGTTATCTATTTGGTTACTTTTTGTTTCTCTAAACTACCATCGTGATTTTATTATGCATTTATTGGATACTTGTACATTAACACATATTAATCATGAGTTAATATAATGTGTTAGGACTATGCAAATTTATCGTCCAGATGAACGTTTGTTGCTGCACGGATTGGTTTTATGTCTGAAGTTGTCGTTGAAATTAAACTTAATAATTTACTATCTTTATTTTATGTCTTATTTCATCTTAATTTCGATAAGTCTCCGTTGTTGGAGTTTCATGCTATAGTAGCAATGCTCGCACTTCTGGATATTTGCCCATATTGCTTATTATCTATATAAAAAAAAAAATAATATATTACTAATTATATTGTGACACACAAATTTTATATGTAAATTATTTCCATTATTTATATAATAGAATTATAATGAAAAGAAAATAAATTTTTAAAAAGAAGAACTAAAAGTTAAATAAGCATTTAAAAGTTGCTACTACTTTTATAAAATAAAGATAGGGACGGTGGAAACAACTTTTTATTTTCTCTTAAGTATAATTATTACAAGAGCAAGCATTCAGAATGGGCTTTCAGCTGTGTTTATTATTAGCTTGCTACAATCTAAGGTTACTATTAAAAAAAAAATCATCTTGGGGCGTAAAACGGTGAATACATTAATTCTACTAATCAGAACTACTAATAGAATAGATTTATTATATATATGGTATAGATGAACCAAGATCGTTTTGCGCTTAATCCATGGTCACGATAATGTCAAAGCAATTTTGACGCATTCCAGCGTAAATTATTCAATTGTCACTCCTAATTTATTTAGTTAGCAACAATCTCCACATATTACATTGATTATCAAACTTTGGAACATCTATAGGAACTAATAACCTGGACGTTTTTCGACTGATCCGTCACTCATATTTTATTATCTACCCATATAACCATGTTTAATGGATATCATAATTAAATATAATGTAACCAAATAATACCTGAAGTACAAACATATACTAACATCTAGACAAAATGGAACACACAAACATAATTTAACAAAAACTAACATAAAAAGTCAATTCAAATGTCAAAATTCACATAGTGATGGTTAACGTTATTCATTCTTTACTTAATCACAGTAACGTGTAACGTCGATGATGTGTGATGTTATTCTCTTTATTGAAATCAAGCATTTTTAACGGGAACCCACCGCCATTATTTTTCGTCACAAGATTGGGATAAACACGAAGTTTACTAACGTACCAGAACCACGCCAATGTGAATCACACTGCATGTCGCATGCTGCGATGCGCCGCACCAAAAAGTATTGGCAGAGGAGAATCGAACACCACCTGGCCACAAACTCCGCTGCTCACTCCTACTCCACCAACTGCGCCATCGTCATGCGGGTAAAATCAAATAAATTTTATTTAGATAGTAATATAATTTGAAACGTACCAACCTCAATTGGTCGAAAGGTTATACACACCCAAACAAGGTTAATCGCTTTGCCAGAAAAAGGAATGACATTTTGCCTCTATTTTCGCTGAGCCTGTTATACGATATATCCAAACAATTGTTGTATATAATAAAACAATATTTTCGCCTCCCTATATTCCTATATTATTATATATATTATTATATTTGTATAATAATTAATAAAGTTATATTCAGGGACAAAATAGTCATTTTACTGCTAAAAAAACTATTTGGGTCCAAACCATAAACCCTCGAACCCAAACTCTCAGCTTCCTTCTTCTTCCTGAGTTCGTTGACCATTTTTCGATTTTGATTAGTCAACGCAAAATCAATTAAATCAAATTAAAATCAATTCAAATAAATTAAATTGAAGAAAATGAAGAATTTGAAGTTATCGTATGAAATATCATCAAAAATCGAATTGAATACGGAAGATGAAGTCCTCCGGTTCGCCGCCGTGGATATCGAACGCAACCGCCTCTTCTTCGCTTCCTCCGCCGATAATATTTATACTATCAGCCTATCTTCTATGCAACAAGTAACTTATATAATATATTGCATGAAAAAATGTTAATTTGGTTATTATAGAAGTTGTGCATTTTGTTTTATTTTTTTAAGTAATACGGTGTACTAAGTACTAATTTGGTTATATTTTTGAATATGTTGTTCTCCATAATATTTGCTGAAAAATATAGTATTTTCGTCTTACTTTACTATTAATATGATAACTTTGATTTATATAGAAGTTGTGTGTAAATTAAGACGGAAAAATTAATTAAAAAATTGTTAATTGAGTTGGACATTTGTGAATTTTGATTGAGTTGGATTTTTTAAAGTTCAAGCTCAAATATTTTTGTATTTGTTGTATAACATTTTTTGAAAAACGGAAGCAAAATATAGTGTTTTCGACTTACTTTACTATTAACACGTTAATTTTGATTAAATCAAAATTGTTATGTCAATTAAGACAACATAGTTCGTTAATTTTGATAATTGAAAAAGTAAACTAGAAAATCTTTTATGATGGAGGTAGTATTTAGTATGCAGTTCAGTATATTATTGCTTTTTTGTAGGCAAACCTTTAATGTCATAATTTACTTGATTTAAAATGTACACGATAATAAGAAAAGGTGCTTTCTTTTGAACTAATTCAATGCAAATGTGGACAGAATGATAATTGCTCGAGTAAATCATCACCAATTACCAGAGTCGATCCTGTTGACCTGGAACCTGGAGATTTTATCACGACATTGGATTATCTCATGGAGAAAGAAGCTTTGATCATTGGAACATCTTATGGACTTATATTGTTGTATACTGTGGACGATGACACGACAGAAATGGTTGGCAGGGTGGAGGGTGGTGTCAAGTGCATCTCACCCAGTCCTGATGGTGACTTGCTCGCTATAGTCACTGGCTTGAGGCAAATACTGGTGATGACTCATGAC
Organism: Lithospermum erythrorhizon; assembly: GCA_019722365.1. Classification (NCBI taxonomy): domain Eukaryota; kingdom Viridiplantae; phylum Streptophyta; class Magnoliopsida; order Boraginales; family Boraginaceae; genus Lithospermum; species Lithospermum erythrorhizon. The sequence goes on along the minus strand of JADFUC010000776.1, from coordinate 685,086 downwards.
TGGGACGTTCTCTACGAGAGAGAACTTGATGACCAGACTGAGGGTATTGATGTAAGTAAGGACTACTCTCAATGCTCTTCATTTTCTGAACCCTCTCCTTTTTGACGTAGCATATACATGTTCATTTTGAAGTAGTAGATAGTGTTGCAGTTTACTCTTGGGCCAACTCAGAAACAGCCTCCCTGATATTTTATTTTCAATTGTGGAAGTAACCTTTCGGAATGTTTATGCTAATTTTTTGATCTATATAAATTGATTACTGCTCCTCACCATAATTCCTATTGATTAATGTATTGATTTGGATATCGCTCATTGTATAGGTTGGTATTTCAGCTGACTCAACTTTTCTTTCGAACTATATACATGATAGCCCTATTTCATGGAGAGGTGATGGGAAATACTTTGCAACAATAAGCAACATACAGAATTCGTCTCCCATCCTTAAAAGTCTGAAAGTTTGGGAACGGGATTCTGGTGCACTTCACTCCATCTCAGAACCTAAAGCCTTTATGGGAACTGTTCTTGATTGGATGCCAAGCGGGGCAAAACTTGCTGCTGTACTTGACAGAAAAGAACAAATGCAGAGTCCCGCTATAGTGTTTATTGAGAGAAATGGACTAGAAAGAAGCTCATTTGCCATCAACGAGGAAGCTAATGCAGTTATTGAAATATTGAAGTGGAACTGTAATTCTGACCTACTTGCTTCCCTTGTAAGAAGAGACAGCCATGATCTCCTCAAGATTTGGTTTCTCAGTAACAACCATTGGTATTTAAAGCAAGAGATCAGGTACCCTCGGGAGAATGGGGTAAAATTTATGTGGGATCCAGTAAAGCCATTGCAGTTGATATCTTGGACTCTTGATGGCCAGTTAACTATTTTTAATTTTATCTGGGTGACGGCTGTTATGGATAACTCTACAGCCCTCATCATTGACGACTCGAAAGTACTTATAACCCCACTTTCTCTTTCATTAATTCCACCTCCCATGTGTCTATTTAACCTAAAATTTCCATGTGCTGTTCAAAGTATAGCGTTCTGTTCGAGGAGTTGCAAAAATTACCTTGCTGCTTCCTTGTCAGATGGCAGCTTGAGTGTAAGTGAGCTTCCTCCATTTGATACATGGGAGGAGCTAGAGGATAAAGAGTTCTGTGTAGAGACTTGCACTTCAGACATGCAGCTTGGACCTCTTGTTCATCTTGCATGGCTTGATTCACATGTCCTTGTTGGTATTTCTGAATTCTGTCCGTCCATGGAAGGGAAGCTTGGGTACTGCCTGCTTGAAATGGAACTCACATGTTCTGAGGATCATGATCCAGGTTCAATCAATGGCTCGGGCTGGAATGTGAGGGTATTCAATAAAATATATCTTGAAGGGATAGTAATTGGATTAGTTGCTAACACTATGTCTGGAAGTTCTGCATATATTCAGTTTGATGGAGGGAAGGTATCTGAGTACATGTCTATGGTTGGGGGTTCTAAAGTGGTTCCTTTTCTGAATCATGAGAATATGTGTTTTCCAACATCTTGTCCCTGGATGGATCTAGCACTTGTAAAGAGCTCTGGCCCACAGAATGCATTACTTTTTGGGCTTGATGAGAACAGCAAGCTTCATGCTAATGGGAATATACAACTGTAGAAGTTATGGGAAGACTAATGATCATTAGTTCTCGTGACTAAACAAGATTTGTTGTATGTTGTTGACATTCATGATGTCCTTCATGGTGATGTAGGCCCTCAGTACGATAATTTTTTGCCTGTTACAAGAAGAAGAGGGGAAGAAGATCAAAAAATATATATTAATGTGTGGGAAAGGGGTGCTAAAATTGTTGGTGTCCTGCATGGAGATGACTCAGCAGTCATACTGCAAGCTCCTCGTGGTAATCTTGAATGTAAGCTCCACCTCGAAATTATTCCACACTGCCATACAACCAAGCTAAAGATGCTACTAATGGTAAGGCGGCACAGGATCGATTTCAATATTATTGTTGACTATTGTGGTTGGAACGCTTTTCTTCAGTCTGTCAAGAGGCCACTGCTAACAATTTAAGTTATGTAACTGAATTTGTGTGCTCGGTAAAGAGTGAAAATATATTTCACTCTCTATACAAGAGTTACACATCATTGCTGAGCCCCAGTCTCAAAGAGTCCAAAGATGTTGCAATTGGAGAATTGAGCGATACCAATGATCTTCACAAAGTTACGTCCGTGCTTCTGGCTGTACGTAAGGCTCTCGAAGAAGGTGTTGTAGAAAGTCCTGGAAGAGAACTTTGCATTTTGACCACTTTAGCCCGGAGTTATCCCCCAGCTCTAGAAGAAGCTCTGCAGAGGATAAAACTTATCCGTGAACTGGAATTATCAAGCTCTGATGATGCAAAGAGAATTCAGTTTCCTTCTGCTGAGGAATCTTTAAAGCACCTTCTGTGGTTGTGCGACTCTGAGGCTGTCTTTGAAGCAGCATTAGGTCTATACGATCTAAATCTTTCAGCCATGGTTGCTTTAAACTCACAAAAAGATCCAAAAGAATTTTTGCCATTTCTTCAAGATCTGCAACGAATGCCAATACTCATCATGAAATTTACTATTGATCTTAAGTTACACAGATATGAAAAAGCTCTTCACCACATTGTCTCTGCTGGGGATGCTTACTTTGATGATTGCATGAACCTCATCAAGAAGTACCCTCAACTTTTTCCTGTAGCGCTTCAACTGATCAACGATTCTGTTAAAAGGAGGCAAGTGCTTGAGGCCTGGGGGGATCATCTTAGTTTTACAAAAAGTTTTGAAGATGCTGCTACAACTTATTTATGTTGTGGTTGTTTGGATAAAGCTTTAAAAGCCTATCGTGAATCTGGTAATTGGGGAGGGGTTTTGACTATTGCGGGTCTGATTAAGCTGGGTAAAGAGGAAGTTGTACAGCTGGCACATGAACTCTGTGAGGAGCTCCATGCCCTTGGCAAATCTGGGGATGCTGCAAAAATAGCCTTGGAGTACTGTGGTGATGTTAACGCAGGTATCAATTTACTGGTCAGTGCAAGAGAATGGGACGAGGCTCTCCGGATTGCATTCCTACACAAAAGAGATGATCTTATCTCAGAAGTGACGACTTCATCTCTTGAGTGTGCTAATGTGCTGATAAGCGAAACAAATGAAGGGTTAGAGAAAGTGGGGAAGTACTCAGCTCGCTATCTAGCTGTGAGACAACGAAGATTATTGCTTGCGGCTAAGCTCCAGTCAGAGGAACACTCAGTAAATGATTTGGATGATGAAACTGCTTCAGAAACTAGCAGTAATTTTAGTGGAATGAGTGCGTATTCAAGAGGGTATGTCTTTCAATATAAATCCCACCTATTCTCAAAAGTTAGGTTCCTCGACTTCGTGCACCTCCTTTATTTACCATTAACATAAGTTGTACCTCTTCTAATCTTTCTCACCTTTATCTTTTCACTGGTTCCAAATTATCTTCACACAGGGGCGGACCGTAGCACTGGCCAACCCAATTTTTAATATATCTTTTAAAAATTGTATATTAACCCTATTAAATTTGTTAAAATTCAGAGATTTTATATTATTTGGCCCACCCGGAGTTTGAAGAAAAATTAGTTGTAAAACTTTGAAGTTTATGTTGCATTTTAATTGTATGAGCAGATCAAGAAAGGGCACCGCTTCTATTAGCTCAACTGCATCGACAAAAGCGAGGGACATGAGAAGACAACGGAAAAAAGGGAAGATTCGTGCTGGCAGGTATATTTAAAACTTAAAATATATACTTTGTTTTCAGTGCTTTGTAATTCCATGGTCTGATTGATACATTTTCATTTAGTCCTGATGAGGAGATAGCATTAGTCGAGCACTTGACGGGAATGTCCGTAACAGCTGGGGCCAAGCGCGAGCTGAAGTCTCTGTTGACATGTCTTGTAATGCTGGGAAAGGAAGACATAGCTAGGAAGCTGCAGCAGGTCTCTGAAAGCTTTCAACTATCACAAATGGCAGCGATAAAATTAGCTGAAGACTCCATAGCCAGTAATGCAGTTGATGAGCGTGTCTATAATTTGGAGCATTACATTGCAAAAATGAGAGAATTGCAGTGCTCAGATTTTGACTCTTGGAAGCTGAAAGTATTGGTATGATGCTCAGAGGTAATACCTGATAAGTTTATGAGCATTAAGATCATACTTAACTGGTCCCTTCTTTTATTATTCCAGCATGCAATATGAGCATTCCAGTTTCCTTTTTTGACTTTGAATCTCTACCCAATTGTTTTTTCTTAAATGAAGGAATGCATGTGATGTAACAATTCATATAAATACAATTGATAATCTCCTCGCCTTCTCGTATTCTCACATGTGTAATCCGGTCCTTTAGCGGGTTGATACATGACCTTAACTAGATTGGTTATGAAACTATATTTAAAATCCATGATATCTTGGTCAATGTGTGTGTATCTCCTCGATATTTTCTCGCACGTATAAGGGAGAAACACATAGCCTAACAATTCTCCATGATGTCGATTATTCCCAATATTGTAATATTCGAGTATCAACATTGTTCCAATACATGTCTAAGGGAGTCTTTAACATACGTGTGTGAATTATCATTGTGATGTTATTTTACTTCAAAGAGTGTTATTGTCAAACTATAGATTGGTCTCAACAAAGTTTAACTAAGCCTTATTTAAATAAATCAAGATTTAATCATTGAGTTATTCTTAAATAAAACAAGATGTAATTGTGGGAGGAGTTTTTTAAAAAAAAATGCAAAAGAACCAATTGTATAAATATTTCTATTTAATTAGTCATTGATAAAAAAATTGGTGATTCAATGGTTAAAATTAGAGTAAACACCTAATAAACATGTAAATGTAAACTTCCAAGAAAAAATTTGGTAGTGTATAGTGTATTATCATTAGATTGCACCTTCATCATCGACATTCGATTATGATTATAATAATTAATAAGTGTCATATTCTTTAATATAAATTGATTTAAATATTAAAAATATGGCTCTTAACCAAGTGCCTCAATAAAACATGGTACTAACTACTAAGAAGTAATTTTCAATAATATTAAAGTAAGAAAATGACAAACAAAAAGGAATATGAAACCCAAACAAAAAAATTCTGCCAAGCTAAACTAGCTCTGAGCCATTAAAAAAAGGTGAACACTATCCATATGTCAACACTCCACTGCTTCTTCACATTACTCTGATGGCAGTTTCCTCAGCAATCTCATCAACCATCATGGCTTCAACTGCCTTAACTGCTATCAGGGTGAGTTTTCTATTTGCTACCATATCACTTGATCATGTTCTGCTTCAATTCCCTTGTTTTTCTTTTTTCTTTGTTTTCTTGATTGTCTTCTATTGGTTCAATTCGGAAACAGCCTAGGGGTAAGGTTGCATATTATGGGACTCCCTATCAGACTTAGGCAGGACTTCGAGAGTTGAGACATTGGGCATGTCGATGTTGATGTTCTTGATTGTCTTCTAAATTTCTCCTGACTTTACTGCAGTCTTCAATGAATGTTCACATGCTCCAGCCACCAAGCATCACAATAAAAGCTTCCATGCAATTGCCTCAGAGCAGCATTACCGGAGACGGAGAAGGTGAGATTCAAGTCCCTTGAAATCCTCCAAATTACATATATATGTATCATCCAGAGTGCAGTTTGCTGAGGGAGTTGTTAGTTGGATAACTATTAATCTGCTGTGAAACCGATCTTGTAGGCAACTTTAAGCGAAGGCCACTTCTCTTAGGACTAGGAGCACTCTCTTTGAGTTTGTCTCCAGCAACTTCTATTTTTGCAGAAGGTAACATATTTTTGCAGTAGCGGAATCAAGATTTCATTGTGAATCGGGAAACATATTGAATGAGTTCAAATATGTACATAAATTTGTTGTAGTTGTGATTGTACCTCCATCTCCTGACTAAAGTATTGTTTGGCATACCTATATGATAACAATTATGCATCATAAATTGGAGTCAATTTGATGTTTTTATTAAGAGACTACATCAGAAATACTTTTTTCTGCAGAAATACCAGAGAGCTATTCAGCTTTTGTTGACAAAAGAGATGGATACTCTTACGTATATCCATCAGATTGGAGGGTAGGTTACCATATATGACTATTATCACTACCAATCAATAAGTGAGACATCAGTAACAAATATATTGATCGAATATACTTTGAGATGATGAACTTTGTATGCAGGAGTTTGATTTTAGGGGCCATGATTCTGCATTCAAGGACCGATATTTACAGCTACAGAATATTAGATTGAGCTTTATTCCAACGGAGAACTCGGACATCCATGATTTGGGGCCATTGTCCGAGGTACAAAAGTCAACTCGATCATTCAAAATGAAACATAAGGAGAGTTCTTGATCTCCAATTAACCTACAAATTTTCCTTCATTTTTTTAAGGTTGTTCCGCAGTTAGTAAAACATGTTTATGCTGCCCCAAATCAAATTGGTGACATTATGGAAATGAAAGAGGTATATGTTTATTCCTAAGGAGTATGTTTCTTTCTGCCCCTAAATTCTCCACACAATAAGGTATGCATCACTAGAGCATGAATGTTTATAGCGTCAAAGATATTGGTCATATTTTTGTGAATGCAGAAAATCGTTGATGGGAAAAGCTATTGTACTTTCGAGTATGTACTCACATCTCCCAACTTCGCCCGTTCGGCTTTTGCAACCATAGCCATTGCCAACGGTAAGTAATATGACTACACCGCCTTAGCGAGGACAATGATATGAGCATAACGCCATAACCATAACATTCAATATCAGGAGTGTTTATCGTTCTCAACTATATATATATTGATATGCAACATCGATGAATAGAGGTCGAACATTCAAACCTCACCACCACTCCACGATCCAGTATTTCAGAAGATTTTCCATTTGAACTAGTTTCTTGAAATTATAAACAGAAAGTTTGTGAACATGTTGGCAAAATATGATGAGGAAGATTCTGAACTAACTTCATGAATATATGAACAGGTAGATTTTACACGCTAATCGTTGGAGCGAATGAAAGACGATGGAGAAAGGTAAGGAACAAAATGAAAGTTGTGGCAGATTCTTTCAAAGTGCTGGACATCTGAAGATCACACCAATATATCTCAATTGTAAAATGCTTTCTCTGAGAAGAAATAAACCTTACAGCATAATGTGCAAATAACCAAGTATTTCAAAAGGTTTCTCAAACCTTTCAAGTCAATCTAGCAAGAAAAATGTGCTATGATAAAGTAACGACTGTCTGTAGCTTAGAAGCTAAACTTTGGCAAGGGGATAAACATAATTAAGAAGTTAAATATAGAGAAAGAAATCGATAAGAGGCTCGATTAGTAGGCACATCATTAGCTTTTAGATTATCTTGATCATATATCAAACATTTAATAACTTCTTGCATTCCACAATTTCTCGATCTTTCTGGAGGGAAATAATGAACCTCATGATATGCATTATGACCAATTTTGTGAAAGGTAAAGATTAATAACCATAACAACCTCAATCCAAAATTTATAACTCGGTCTACAATAAAATTGAAAGATTTCAGTCATAAAATTATCAAACTGACAATTCCCCACAGTTGAGCTGACAAAACTTAATTTAGATGATTCCAATCTTGTTGGCGACATCCAAGGCATCATAATCAGGAGTCAACCGAACATATGCCTTCTTCGTTCCATCAGGCCTGTTCAACAAAAATATAACATTAGACAACCCTCTACAAATTCTCAAACTAAATGGGAAAAAAAACCAGGCAACACCAAAAGCAGAAGTTACCTGATCAAGGTATTGACTTTCTTGGTCTGGATGTCGTACATTTTTTTCACGGCATCCTTGATCTTCTTCTTGTCAGCACGAATATCCACAATGAAAACAAGGGTGTTGTTGTCTTCAATTTTTTTCATTGCAGATTCAGTGGTCAATGGATATTTCAAAATCTGGTAATGGTCCAACTTGTTCCTGGGAGGTGCACTGATGCGGGGGTACTTAGGATTCCTATCCTTCTTCAAAGTCTTGGGACGGTGAAAGGTAACCTTTGTTCGGATCTTCTTCGCCTTCTTGATGGCTGATGAACCCGCTTTCACAGCCTTGGCTGCCTTCAAGGCCTGAGCCTTTGGGTCAGCCTTCTTAGTAGTGGCAACTGTAAGACCGAAACCAACGAAATGATCGAATTTCAGAATTCTTATGCTAACAACTTATTCATATGCTACAGAAACAATATAATGTAACACAAAATGAACAAATAAATTACACCCCATATTTCGTTACATGAATATACAAACTTCGTGTTCATCAAATTTATTTACTACAATCAACGAAAAACAAACTGGACAATGTTAAGAAGAAACTGGACTGTGTTATAATATTAATGATTACCTTTAGCTGGAGCCATTTGTGGAGAATTGAGATTAAACCTTACCTAATATATATTGAAAATGGAAATAATTATGATATTATAGACTACGAAAATGAGAAGCTAATAACAAGATTTTGATGTGAAATTATTAAGCGTACCTTTTGATAACAGCAGCAGCTAGATGACTTAGGGTTTCAAGACACGAATAATTTTCATTTATATATAACCCGTTAGTGTGTTTTAATATTTGCATAGGCCCAAATTCAAATGTATGCAAATGTCACAGTTTGCGTAATCAGTATGAGCTTAGTTTGAGGGGGGAATTTTGAGGACCTGCTTGATCAATTGTTGAGTCATTGGCTCGGATTACCTTGTTGTTAGCCCACGCCAACAAATTTATTTAACCCTGAAGTTAATGTCAGACTTTATCAATGCCTTATTCAACACATTTCAGAATTTATTAGAGAAGTCATCGATATAAAACGAGATATGAATCGGCTGAAGTATCACTTAGTTGGCTCCATCAGGAGCTGAGCCTAAAGGGCAGGCAAACCTTCTTATGCTTAACTTATTTTTTATCGAGTTGAGCTCCAACCTCGATTCACCCAAACAAAATCGAGCAAGCCCCTTGGTATATGTGGTATCATGCAAACCTCTATATCCAAGCATTGCAAGCAACCTCTATTGACATATGTTATGAAATCAATTAACTCAATCAAATTCTTTTTCTTTTACGAAACTTACTCAAGTTGAAGCTTAGAATAGTAAATAAACATTGATTAAACACTCAAATACATATTTAGGAATTACAAGCTTAATAAAATACTAGTACTAAACAAACATAGTACTCCGTAATTAGTAATCAACCAACTCAAAAAGAAACATCTTATGGGGTGATGAAAACAGTGAAATGAGTAATAGTTTCAACACCATCAGTTGTATGTTCATTTTCTTGTTGAAGTTGAGTCTCAATAATAGCATGCCCTTTAGCATTTTCATAAGCACCAGTGCCTCCAATGATAGCCAAATGAGATATAGGTGTAGCCGTACGATGCACTCCAAAGAAGCTAATAGTATCCTCAACCCCATTACCATGATGTTCACCTCCATGCAACAATGCAGTTAATGCTAGTGTATGACTACTTCCATCTTGAGAACTTGCAAGATAGAACCCTTGTGCTCTGCCTATGACCTCTGTGCCTAACTCGTGCCCGTGTGTTAGTTCGTTGTCGACGACGGTTATGGACCCGAACATGAGCTGTTGGAGGCTTAAACCGGACGGGAGTTGACCCGCGGAGACGAAGGGCTGGTTGTCCCCCCCGCTGAGGACGTTGTTGTTGCCGTTGTTTTGGATGTTGGTTGATTGACCGTTGAGGCCTGCCAGGATAGGGAAGTTGTTGTTGTTGATAATGTCGTTGATGGAGTTTAGTGGTACTCCTCCGTTTATTGGGAAGACTTGGCTGTTTGCTTTTGAGAAGGGGAGGTTGTTGGCATCTGTTGTAGCTACCACTCCAGTAACTACCCTGCCTGATTCAGGAACAAGTATAAATAAATTGAGTGTAAACAATTAATCGTCTGTTATACTTTGTATCTATTATTTTATAAAGAAATATTTTCAATCAGACATATAATGTATTAGCTGAAATATATTGTTATATTTTTACGATAATCGTTTCTTATGTTAACAGCTAATCAGATATTATACTTACGACACTTTATAATGGAAATCGTAATGCTAATTGTATGAAAATTTAAATATGTAAAATCTTATGTCAGATTAGCCACTAACCTGAGGGGTGAGAGCCACCAAGTATATCATGCATATAGAAGGATAGTGTTGGGTGCCCTTCTTTGGCCCCTGTAGCCGGAGCTGCGCCAGCTGATGCTGCAACAGGAGTGTGTACTGGTGGTTCTGGGGTGTCGACGGGTGCTGCTGGAGTTTGCCCACTTGGTAATGCTACCGAGGGAGCTACCACAGGTGGAACATCAGGGACATCAGTTCCTACAGGATCTTCCGGTGCCTCGGGTGTGGTTGGAAATGAGTATTGTGGGGTGAGTTCATCAAGGATTCTTGCAGAATTGGCACATCCAATTGTAATCACAAGCAAAAAGAGATGGAAAAGCTTGGCCATTTTGGTATATTGCAGCTGTTTGTAAGAGGAAAGAATTGATACTTGAGTACTTGACTATTAGTGATGGACAAGTAATGTATTTATATATGCTTTGGGTGTTTCAAAAATGATCAAAAGTGGAGCTGTTAGCATGGATTGGAGTTGGTACATGAGTATTAGTTGATTAGTTAGAATTTGAGCTTCAACAAATGTATTGGATCTATTATGACGCACAGCCAGGGACTCAATGGTAACTTTGGATTGAAGTAAATTAAGGAAGTAATGTTTTAAACATATATTAAATTGTTATTTGAATAATATTAATTTTTATTATGTAAATATATTTTTCATCGTTGGCGCTGAATGATTTTAAGCCATTGTTTCATATTTAATTTAGGTAATACCATTTCCCTTAGATGTTCAATTTTAGAACCTCCATCCACTCTACATCAAAAACAAATGTACTATAAGTACAGTAGCATTATGAAACATCATTTGATTTGAGTTGTTAGTTCAATATTACCCCTAAGGACGGCTTAGGTACATCTAATTGCTCTGCTTACTCTTTTGTCAGTGCTAATTTTCGAATCAAATTGTACAATATCCCAAATGTTCTTTACCTTGAAAACTAGTTTAGTAAAACATATGAAAGCAATTTCATCCATGATCCTAATTACTAAAACATTTTAAATAGATTCCTAACATTTCAACTTTTAAATATAGATTCAAGACATTTTTCATCTTAACTTCAGAAACGATTTTTTAGCACCTTAAACTCCACTATCAATAAATAAACCTAAGGAAAAAATATACATTATTAATTTTACATTATTTTTAAAATACGCAATAATGTTAATACATTAATAAATTTTAATTAATTAAAAAATAAAGAAAAAGACATTATCTTCAATCCTACACCCCACCTTCTTATCCTTAACAATACACTACCAACATCATATCGCTATGGTTAATATATTAAACACACTCAATTGTTTTGTTATTAATATATTGTATAAGTATCGTTATTCTTACGCTTATCTCATATAATTCGAAATTATGGCTAAAAATACGCTTTTACGTAAGTTTACGCAAGGCCAAAAACGTTTCCTCATTTGCTATTCGGTGCTTGAAATGCTATGCCTTTGAACATTTTCGCATGTAGCTTCTGAGTGCCTCGCTTTAAATTTAACCATATACCTTAGACTTTACATATACCACTCATCCTCACAATTTAATCAAGATGGTTTTTTTCAATAAATAATCAATGTACTTTCGAAGCTACTTTCGAAGCAATAATAGATCACAACGTGAAATCCCTCTTCTTATTTTGCATCTTGTAACTTTCTTTCATATACTCTATTAAATTGTGATTATAGAATTAAAATTTGTACGAGGATATAGTTTTTTTTTATCCGATAAAGTTTAGGATAAAATTTTGTTATGACTCCACTAGAGCAACCTCTTTGTGTTGTACTTCCAGAATATAGTACTTATAACGAAAGAATCGAAACAAGAGGTGATGTCGTATTTTTGTCGGAATATCGGATTAATCATTCAATTTATATATAGAAACGTGTAAAAGAATATAAATGAGTCGGATTTTAATCGATATCGAATGCATTTGCTTTATCGAATAACGTAATTACCTCATTATTTCTGACATCGTTAAATACTCTTTTCTTTTTCTTTTCTCAGCCCAACCATCAATCGAATTTAAGGAAATGAATTTTGTAGTGGAATGATCCAACGAGTACCGTTATTGACTGTTCTAATTGTCAGTATACCAGCCGGCCTGTTCAAAGTATCCCTATACTAGACCATAACTCCCATAATATATATAGCTGAAAATATGATGAAACCCTAAGCACTGCCTCACTTAGCATTTCTCGTATTAGCAATGGGTAATTATTTCTACATTTTCTGTTAATTCTATTTGATAAATGATTAATTGGGTATTGATTATTTGATTTGTTGTATTAGTGAATTGTAACTAAATTAATGTTTAAATATGATGAAATGCAGCAAGGATCAAGGTTCATGAGCTTAGGAACAAATCAAAGACAGATTTGCTGAGTCAGCTCAAGGATCTCAAAGCTGAACTTGCTCTTTTACGTGTTGCTAAGGTCACTGGAGGTGCTCCAAATAAGCTCTCCAAAATGTACACATCTTTCTCTTTAATTATATATTCATTTTAATGTCTACATACTTTCTTGATCGAACCTGTTACACGGGCTTCACTAGTGTGGTTTACATACCCCCGGGTTTACCCTCCTTGTCGCGGCTCCCCCGTTACAAAAGCATAATACTTATAATATCATTCATTCATATATATGCTTCTTAACAAATTGAATAACTTACGAAAATCTACCTACTCGCTTTTATTTTTATGAGTTAACATACATATGCTAACTGTTTGGATTAGTTTTATTGTTGCTGATCTTTTGTATACTGCTCCATCAATATCTATCTGATTTTGTTTCCATTTGCTAATTCTTAAAACCGGGCCCTATATATGAGAACGTTTTTTATATTTAGGCTTGTCAAATGATAATGTCTAACTATGAACCCAGTTGACACTATGCGATGTTGCATTTGTTGTAGGAATGTGATTATATTTAACTGCACATCTTTCTTGCCATTTCCATTTATCTGTTCTAGAGTTTAGTGATCGGGATGCTAGTGTAATTGTTAAGTTTTTGCCTAGATTTTTTTGTGGTTGTTTGTTCTGTATCTTGATTCAACATTCATCTGTTATTGCAGCAAGGTTGTAAGATTGTCAATCGCGCAAGTGTTGACCGTTATCTCGCAGAAGCAAAAGTCTGCACTCAGGGAAGTATACAAGAACAAGAAGTACTTACCCCTTGATCTCCGCCCAAAGAAGACCAGAGCTATTAGAAGGCGTTTGACTAAGCACCAGGTACTTTTTTGCTTCTGGTATTAATTAGCATTCTTGGACAATTCTGACTCTGCTCTCTCCATTGTATGCACTATGATTCCTTGTAGCAAATCCAATCATGATGGTGATCTTGTATTATTCTCTATGCAGGCTTCCTTGAAGACCGAGAGAGAGAAGAAGAAGGAAATGTACTACCCATTGCGCAAGTATGCCATCAAAGTGTAGGATAGGTTATGGCGTGTCAGTAACCTCGGTGGTTTGAACAAAACAATGTTTTATCTTAAACTTTAAATGATAACGAATTTTGATGTTTAGTTTTGTTATGGTAGTATTTTGCTGGTAATTGTCTGCTATTTTTTTTCATTCGACACTTATCATTATCTTAAAAGCTCTCTACTTTTGATGTTCCAAGTTTCATTTTAGAGAATTTTTCTTTTTACTGTTTCGGGTGTGCTTACTACAGCCGTGATTCAACTCATAACTACTGTACAATTGTGTAACCAGTGTATAAATTGAGGGAATGATTAGGATGAGGAAGCTCTCAAGTTCTTATGCATAATCTGATTATCTTGTAACCAGCTCAAATTCTTATGCACTTTGATATTTTGAAGCATTATAACTCATTCTGGTGTCACACAAATTTCATTCAAATACTAATATAAATCCATTCGACAAGTACTGGCCACGGCTAATTGTTAGAAATCGATAGAAAGGAGAACCACATAGATTTCAAATTATCTAATCGAATCACAAAAACACCAACGACGTTACTTTATTTACTTCTAATTACGAGCACCTAACATAAATCGAGATCATAACCAACCACTACATTATTCTAGTAGACAATAAAATATTACTCATAATGATAAGGTTTCGATTTCAAATACTCATCAAATTTTTAAACTAAAAGGAAAACCATAACCTTAATCTTCGAACACCAAACCCATACATTATTCTTTCGTCAACAAAATATTACTCGTAATAAACGGTTGAGATTAGTTTATTGATATCGTGAAGGATCAATTACGTGGCAGAGAGGATTTTTATTTAGCTCCCTCCTAATAAAACGTGCTAAAAAAAGTATTTTAAATTACGCGCTAAAAAATTTGAGCTGAAGAATGTTTGTTTCAGTTGCAAATACAAACACTTGGTGGGCACAACGGTCTTCTCCAATATTTATTCAATTGTTTCGACGCCGTTTTTGTGCTTCATTAAAGGTTTGAACCAAATTTCTTACTTTATCCCGAAAAGATTGTCCGGTTTTGAATTAAGATGATTGAATTTTTAAATTTTGAACTCGATTTTTTTGTTTGTGTGTTGAAGCTATTTTGTGAAAATATATCTAGATAGTTTTTGTAAACAATCTAATATTCACATCATGTTTCAATACCTCTGAAGAGAGGTTCCCGCCTAAAAGGAGACAGAGTGTCGGATAGTAGGCAAATTTACCCGTGAGATAACAAGGAACTGTTTCCGAAATGACCAAAAGTGATGTGCAAATATTATTGACTACTTTTTTTTATAGTTAATATTACAATAATTCACAAACTCCTCCCCTACAATGAGATTCGTGCTAGCTCAACCGCTAGACTATTTGATTATCTTAAAAAGTTAATTATTGACTATTTCACAATAGATAAAAAGTTTAGGTAGTGTAATGAACTATTTTGATTTATTACATTATATCTAAGAGCGGAGAATATAAAAGCTTCGACTCCATTGGACATGGAAACAACACAATTTACTATTTTCTCATTATTTTAGATTCAAATCAATGTTATACTCCGTATATGTTAATTAAGGTGGCAGAGTTTGTCACTTTTGGTTATTGAAAATCAAACTTGACAATATTTTCGAGATTGAGGGAGTAATTTTCTAAATTTATTTTGGTTATGTTTTGGATGATGAGTAAGTTGTTAACCAGAGTTTGTTATATGGATTAGGAAACAGTTCAGTTAGATGAAGAACAAAGAGAGTTTTTACCATGGTTAGAATCAAAGGCTGGAATGAAGATTTCATCTATGCTTTCAATTGGAAAATCTACTCATGGAAGGTACTATTGATGTTCTCCGTCCCAAAAAGATTGTCCAGTTTTGAATTCCAATGGTCGACTTTTTAAACTATGAAATCGAATGCTTTTTATTTAAATTATTAAAGTTATTTGAGTCAATTAAGGCCACAACGTTTGTTAAATTTGACCGATGAGAATAAAACTATACTACACTGCCTTTTTGGGATGGAGGTAGTGTTAGATAAACGCATAGTAATGTATTTTATTATTGCAGAACATTGATTGCTTCTAAGAAATTTTATGCGGGAGATTGCATTTTGCAGGTTCCTTATAGCGTGGTATGAATCGTATGATCTTAATTTGTATATGATAGAAATGTATTTTACTCATATTTAAGCTGTAGGTGAGGGATTTTTTTTCTTCTTATCTGTTGATAGCAATTAGCCCCAGATAATCTCTCTCCGGAAATTCTTTCTGCTTTAGGGGATGATGTTGGTAGCGTGGTAAAAGTTGCACTGCTTATATTACATGAGCGTAAATTGGGGCAGGTAATATGATTTTGACTTATTTAGTTAGAGTTTGAATATTGATGCTGTGAATTTCATGATTTATAGCGATTGATCTTATCCAGCGTGCTAGAAACAATTTAGTACTCCGTATTTATATTTGCATAATCTTCAGTGAAGTGGAATGAATTGTATGTTAATTTTAAATGCTTTGATTGGAAAGTTAGTTGCTCTGTTTATCCAGTTAACGTAAGTTCTTGTGTTTACTAGGCTTCTGAATGGGCTCCATATATCAGTTGTCTTCCTTCACCTGATCAGATGCATAGCACGGTAACCAAATGGAATGCCTATTTTCTATTAATTCAGACTAAAAATTAATATGCAGCTTGGTTCGCATAAAAACAAATCATTTTAATAGTGGTGGGATTGCTTAATTCTTTTACAGATATTCTGGAGTGACGATGAGCTGGAGATGATTCGGCCGAGTGCGTTGTACCAGGAAACACTTAAACAGAAAATGCACATTGAAAAGCAGTTTGAAGCTATCAAATCTGTTAGCCTCTTTCATTGTTCTTGACATTGTACTATTAATTATCAATGCTGCAAAACCACTAGAATACAAGATATATAGAGGGCGTCTGGTGTAAGATAAATAAGGGTCTTCGATTGTCTTCTTATTTTTTCTTTTTCACCTTCTTCTTGATGTTCTTTATTTTGAATAATGGAGTAAAGATGTTAATAGTTTGACAATTCAAAAGATTGAAATCTTCTGCATATTGTTCATAAAATGGTCTCCACTTTTGCTTCGTTCTCTAAGTTTCCCAGTTCTAGATTTGTATTTATATTGTATCTTAAATTCTCATTTTTATGACAACTATATATTTACTTTTGGATCATTTCTTATGAGATGCCTTACTTTGAATAATGTGTAAGCAATAATTTGGTTTACGGGTTTTAGTGATTCTGTTTCCAGGCTTTGAATAGGTTCCCTGATGTTTTCAAAGATCTAACACTAGAGGACTTCAGATATGCTTTTAATTTAGGTACATTCTTCTTTCCCTGATATGCTTTGAATAGGTTCCCTGATGTTTGCATATTGGTTCATGTGATGAAAAACTGACTTATGATCCCAAAAACTTGTTATAGGTCTTTTCAACTTCCCAAACCACTTTTTAATCAAATCATCAGTTACAACAATCGTGGTTTTAAAAATCATTGTCATAGGACCAGTCTAGCTTTTTTAAATCAAACTTATTGTGGATTAATTGGTTTCAAAATGAAAAATAATTGTACAGTTTAGTACTGTAGTATATTACTATATTATCAATGAATCTTTCAAGTAATGCACGTGAATTTTGTTCTGTATGTGAAACCATAGTTCTTTTGTAAATCTTCTTGGGTGTTACATGTGAGATTCTACATTTATAATCCTTGAACTCTCTTCCCTGCATACTTTGACGAGGATATTGTGAATGCTTTCAGTTACATCTCGAGCATGGGAAAGTTCAAGAGGGGTATCACTGGTAACTTTTATTATGCTTTATCTTACATATTTTTGTCAAGTTGTCAATTTACTGAGTGAAATTTCTCTTTCTTTTGATGAAACATTGTAGATTCCTTTTGCAGATTTCCTAAATCATGATGGAAGTTCAGAGTCATATGTTTTGAGTGATGAAAGTCACAGGATTTCTGAGGTCAGAGCCACTTTTTACACTTTCACCTCCCCCCCCCCCTCCAAAATGTACTTCTTAAACAATAAATATACTTTTCCTGTGCAGGTTATTGCTGATCGTGATTATGCTCCAAATGATCAGGTAATTACACGGACTTGAGTCACTTTTATATAGGGAAAAGGGTCATTTGCACAGTGTGGTTACCTTGTAGTAGGTATTTCTTGTGCACATTATGCAGCACTGCCTTATCTCTCAGGAAGTTAGCTATCACTTTCTTCAGGTATTGATAAGATATGGAAGATTTTCAAATGCCACACTTCTTCTGGACTTTGGCTTTACTCTTCATTGCAACACTTATGACCAGGTTGACCTTTCTTGTAGTAATAAAATATCTCTTGAAGTAATTACTTCAATCAGCTGGGCTCTAATTTTGTTATATCTTACTCTAGTTTCTCTTTTACATGTCTTAATACGTCTCTTAGTTTTATGCTTCTTGTATTAATATGTATATGTTGGTCGTATGCTATACTTCTTGTATCGATCTCATTATAACTCAGTTGATTTGTCTCTGGCGTTTCCAGGTTCAGGTTCAGGTCGACACTATGGGTGATGATCCCTTGTCTGCGATGAAATTGGAGCTTTTTCACAGGCATCATATTCCTACCAAGATGGATATTAATGGTTTCGCAACATCCACAAAGAATACTTTCACAATCAAGTCAGTGTTAAAGTATCTGTCTGTTGATTATAGACTATACTGTATAGTCCTGAGTTTTGATGTTATCTGTGGGTTATCTTTTATAAGTTCAACTTTTGTGCAGGGAAGTGAAATCTCCTAATGGTAAAGGCAGAGGTATTCCTCAATCGATGCGTGCATTTTCCCGTGTTCTATCTTCTCACACCATTCAAGGTTGCAAGTCCTAGTTCTTTTATACTCCGTACATTTTAAGGGATCTAGTACATCTTTAATCCATCTTCCTGTGAACTCCTTCGTGATCTATAGTTTTATTTAATTTTATACATGGCTCGTTCTATTTGTTCAGAATTAAGTGAACTAGTTGAAGAAGCTGCTCAAAGTGATGGTCGACTGGCTCGGCGCCCTCTGAAAAATAAGAGCCGAGAGATCGAGGCACATGAACTCCTCTACTCAACTATGGATTCATCACTTGCAGCCTATAATAAATATATAGAGGTGATTCAGAGAAATTAGTTTTCCTATACTCTGAGAAGTATATGCACTCGCTAATTATTTCTAAGCACAACCTACGCTAGAGCTAGCCGATATTCATTGTTACACTCCAACACACACGCCCCGCTTCTTATCAAACGAAGGGGGAAGCAATCCATTGGAAAATCAGAGAAATATCATGACTTGTAGTCATACACCTATTGCATAATACAAGGAATATGCACATTGCTTCATTATCTCAGCATTATTCCCTTTCTACTTGTCGACTGAGTTATCGACTTGTGAAGATCTCACTTCAGTTTTAGTGTTGAAGAATATGGGAATGTTAGAAGCTTTAGAGGCCAACAATGATATTTCATGTTCTTGTCCTCTATCAGATGCCGTATTCTTGTACTTGGTATTCGAAGAAATTGACGTAACATTTGTATTGCAGCTGCATAATTCTCAATTGTTCAGAAAATGTGCACCGGTGAGGAGGAAACTAGCTGTCTCTCTGCTTGTTGGGGTTTCAAGAAAGAATTTATTTTCTCCTCATTATATTCAATACTTTCATATGTTTCGATATTCTATTATATGCTAAGATTTTGGCACTGCTGACAGTTCAATTTAAAGGAGTATATTATTCGATAATCGTATAATTGAGTAATTACCTGATTAATAACTTTAAACATATTTTGACGTGTTTGACTTGTTTATGAATACATATTGGAAAAACTCGAGTATAATATGTGCTCCACCATCACACGAGTCGAATTCAAACATATTATATTATATAAATTACCCGACTTCATTCAACCCAGAAAGGCAAGAAGCCCATAAGTAAGACCAGCCGACAAGCCCATTAAGGTATATCTATTTAGTATTTAACGAAACAAACGAAAAACATTATACTTTATTACCTCCTTAATCCATCCAAACCCTCTTCATGAATAACCCAATCTTCACTTAATCTAGTACCTCCCCAACAAATTTGAATTAAATCAATATTTACATTTCAACTATTTATTCACTCATTAATAATTTTTAATTTTTTCAATATTTTTGTATTATGCTCTATTTCAACATGAGTGATTTAATTTGTCCTAATTGAATCCTTACTGCTTAATTATGAGACTATGTTTATTATTATGCTTAGCTTAATTTTATTTATCCACTGATTAATATTTAGTATATTTTGTATTATGCTCGATTTGAATATTGAGTGATTTAATTGGTCTTGGTTTAATTTCCATGAATCGTTGTTGCTAAATTAATGTGTTTTATTTATTGTTAGAGTATGTTATTATTATGATTAGCTTAAAATTGATTATTGTATTTTGTTTTGGAGCTTGTTCATTAAACTATTCGATTTATTTGTTTATTATAGCCTCATGAATGGTTATTTATTAGAATTTGTTAGATTAGTAAAGTTTGGTTTTTTGCTTTCCGATTTGAATAAGTTTGATGATTGGAGACGATGCGTTCATGTAGTTGACCCCACTTAGTAGGATAAGGTTTGGTATTGATCAATATGGCCGAGGATAGTTCAGGGTTATGGTCCCGTGTTGTTGCTTGTAGCAAGGAGTTTTGATTTAATTTAATGATGGTATACGAAACGTATAGCTCGTTGGAAGGTTTTGTTTCATTGGTGTTACTCCTTATTGTATTGCCAATAAATTAATTTTACTTATTTATTCTAGTTTATAGTATTTTTCCTGTCACTTGTCATTTTTGATTCGGAATTTGGTGTTCTGATTAGGAATTGTGTTCCTTTTTCATTTTGCCAGGCGAACATTGAACTTTGGGCGCATAATTGACGCACATAACTTTGATTTGAATCAAAATTATCATGTTAACAGTAAAGTAGGTTGAAATTGCTCTAATTTGATTTACTTCGCACCAAATATTATGTTGGAATATGTGTGTTCACAATTTAAATAGCCAACCATATCAATTCAAAACTAGACAATCTTTTTGGGTGAGTTTAATAGTGTGTTCTCTATTAGTTTTGGATGTGCTTATTTGTTTCACTCCCCTGTATTTATATACGAAGATCATACATCAATGAACATCATTTTCTTTTTGTTCTGGCATTAGTTCTCTAGTGTTAGAAGCTTTAGCTGCATTTGATTTAACCATGAAATCAGGAAGAGTTATCAGAATATTGGTGATTCTTTTCTTACAGTGAAAATGCCGCGATATGATGATCGATATGGAAATACTCGGCTGTATGTTGGCCATCTGGGATCAAGGACCCGGTCTCGTGACTTGGAGGATATCTTTAGCAGATATGGAAGGTATCACTTGATAGTTTTTTGCCGCAAACTGTTTTGTCAAGCCATATTTTATCATTTCATTGGTGATTAGCTGATGTTCAAAGTTTTGTCTTTTGTGACTTTAAAAGTTTGCGACTTTTTTCCAGTTAGGGTGCAAAACTTTATATATATTGTATTTCTTGTCCAAGCCTTCAGTTTTCTGTTTGGGGCTTGTTGAGGTCAGGGGTTTTCTAGAGAGGCAACCAATTGCACTTGACATTGATATTACAATTTGTATTCCAATCTGTAAAAATGAATCGTCCATGTGTAATATTTACTTGACTGATGTTTATGAAGGTTTTTGGGCTTCTGCCCAACCTGGAGGTCTATGGTGAGAGGTTGCCTTTGGTGGGATTGGTCCTGCAGTGTGTATAGGGACTTTGACGATACTTTCTATAATGTTATTCCATAGTTTTTAATTGGAACTGGCAACCATCTCAAAGTGGTGTTTAGTTCATCTTTGATGGGCGAAGTATCATCCCTTCCGTTCTTATGTCTTGATGGATTTACTCTTTCTGGCACCCATTTACGCAGAGTACGTGATGTGGATATGAAGCGTGACTATGCTTTTGTGGTATGTTTCTTTACTATATTTTTCATTAGCTGTTCTCTGGATAATAAGATATTGTTGACTTTTAATGCTTTCGTATAAGTTTGATCTTCTGTGGCCTCCATACATCCCTCATAATAGGAATTTAGCGACCCTCGAGATGCTGATGATGCTAGATACAACCTAAATGGGCGAGATATCGATGGAAGTCGTATCATAGTCGAAGTGGCTAAAGGGGTAAGTTTGTTGCTTGTTAATAAATGTGTTCATATTTTTGTTGAAATATATTGTTTCATGATGATGGCAGCTAGCACATTTTTGCTAGAAAAGTTCCCAGGAATTAGGCTCCTGATATTTTGCTATATGGTCTTCGTAAGATGCGGTTTGTTTCTTGCTTTGTGGTGTTGAGTTTCATCCAATTAATATCTTGTAGGATTTATGTAGTCCGTTTTTTTTGTCTGATGGAATGATGTTAAATTATACTCCCTCCATCTCACAAAGATTGTCCACTTTTGATTTTTTGTTTAACTCTTGAACTTTGACCGTAGATATTTTTGTTTGTATTGTATAATAATTGATGAAAACTATATCAATGAAAAATACATTTCAAACTCTTTCTATTGATATATTTTTTATAAAATATTATACAACACAGACAAATATATTTAAGGTCAAAGTTTGAAAGTTATAACTATAAAAAAAAGTGGACAATCTTTGTGGAAGGGAGGGAGTACTTTCTTTGTTGATCTATTTAAACTTTGGTATCATCTTGCAAGTTAAGTGGTTATCTATAAAGAATTGTTATTTTATTTATAATAGATCTTTTTTCTATATGCTGGTTCCCTGTACTCACTGTTTGCCTTGTAGGTCCCACGTGGCCCTGGCGGCTCACGTGATATTGTTGGTGGTCGAGGCCCTCCTCCAGGAACTGGGCGCTGCTTTAATTGTGGGCTTGATGGTCATTGGGCTAGAGATTGTAAGGCTGGAGATTGGAAAAATAAGTGTTACAGATGTGGGGAGCGTGGACACATTGAGAAGAATTGCCAAAACAGCCCCAAGAAGCTGACGAAGTATGCTCTTATTAACACCCACAGCTCATTTACTATTTCTCTCTATTTCCTTTGAGTTACATAATTTTCTGACCAATCTTCAATTTCGTCTGCAAAGACGTGGTCGGAGTTACTCACGCTCACCATCTCCACGCCGTGGGAGAAGCAGGAGCTTAAGTTACAGCCGCAGCCGGAGCTACAGGTTTGTTGACTCATTCCTTTGTTTTTTCAATTGGTTTCTTCTAGTTTTTACGTCTCACAATCGCTTATTGAAGATAGATTCTAGTCTTTTACTGATGTTTGGTGAATATGTAAGTAAAGATTGCCTTTATGGTATTGAAGCTTGTGTACTATACTTAAGGTGATCAGTTTCATGAATTTTCTCCTTCAATTATCTGCAGTAGGTCCAGGTCACCTGTAAGGAGGGAACGGCACGTTGATCGTGAGTATAGAAGATCCAGGAGCCCCAGGAGGCACAGATCACCTCCACCATCCAAAGGAAGGAGGCATAGTCCTTCACCTGATGGGAGAAGTCCTAGAGACATCTCACGTTCTCCTAGGGACATCTCACGTTCTCCTAGGGACAGGCGCAGAACATCACCTCCGCCATCCAAAGGAAGGAAGCATAGCCCTTCACCTGATGGGAGAAGTCCTAGAGACATCTCACGTTCCCCTCGGGATAGGCGAGCAACCAATGGATCAGATAGCCCTAATGACAATGTTACACGGGATGATGAAGATATCAAGGACCAGAGCCCTTTCGAAGATAATGGTCGCAGTCGTGACGAAAGTCCAGGGCCCTACGAAGATAACGGTCGCCGCAATGGTGGTGAGAGCCCTGTTGGTAGGGAGAGAAGTCCATTTGAGGATGGCAACCATGGTTCTCCAAGGGGAGGCAGCGAATCAGCATAGTTTCTTAATCTTAAATTATAATAATTCGATGCTCGGACTGGCTTGGAGATTGTCTTAGTTTTTTACTTTGTTGAGATATGAAGAACCAAAACGCTTTTGTAGTAATTATCTCAACCCTGCAGAGAGTTTGTTATGTTTTCGTTCTGATTGTGGACATGAACATCATGATGCTACCCTACATATTTCTGAAGTTAATGCCTTGTTTGAAATTGTTTGTTTTGTTTTTCTTACTTAAAACTTCTTTTATCCTTTGGCTCTTGCAGTAGTAATACAATAGCATTCTTCTCATATTAATTTTCAGGAAAGATTAGACATTTGAATTATTTTTCTCTTTGAACAGAAGATAAAAATCAATATGCCCGATGGCCAATGCTGCTTAAGTGGGGTAAGGGGAAGTCGGATTTACGAATCGACTCAAGAATGAAGTGTTAACATTATCTACCATTTCACGATCGATAAGAAGCGTAGATATTGTAATTGAACCGGTGGCCCAATGGCAAGCAAACAATATTTTCCAGTCTATTAGCAGACTAAAGACAAACTATTACATTTTGATACACGACCCAACAAACACAAGGTTAAGAAGAAAAACATCAATATGGTTTCCAATTTTGCATGAGATGACTATACAACAAACTGACACATCTTTGGCATATGAATTTCGAACAAACCTCGTGGTAGTTTAAGAAGGTATCTATTTGATTGCTACTCCTAGAATCCTAGGAAGAAATGAGTTTGGAATCTAATTAATGCATTATACCTCCACTTGCAAGAAGATATTCTCTCAGGGCCGTTCTTCAGTGTTCTCGCTCACACGGTGACCAGATTCTGGATTTCTTGGCACCCGATTATTCCTATGTTTCCTGTTCTTTGCCCTTTTGGATTTCAACCTTCGTTTCTTCTCATTGGCATCGACCCAAGCATAATCTGATGGTATATGAAATGGATCAATCTCATCTTGAAAGTTACGACTTTTACCATCACTCGACTGTGCGTCTCTGCTCCCTCTCACCCATGAAATCCATGATGTAGATCCTTCCAATTCCTTGATCTTGGAATCTTGGAAGTGTGCTGGGCTTGATAAAGGGGTTGAAAACTCATCCTCTATCGGCTGCAGCTCTTCAAATTTAGTGAATGTTACTAGGACACGAATAGTTGGGACTATTGGGATAGCAAGCTGTAGATTAAGAAAAGTTTCATAAGTTAGGAAATACAAGGTTTAGCAGTATAACTGATAGACCCCTTGAGGAGTTGAGCTTCAACCTCAAGAAAGATGTTCTTTCTTTCAAGATACTGATTAATAGATAACTCTAACCTACACGTTCCAACACAAATTCAATTTCCATTTTCAGAATGTTTAAAGTCTCACCACCTCTTAGAGATTAAATACTTCAGAATGCTTCATGCTCGCAACTATTAGGAACATTAAAATAAAGGAACCATCTATTGACCACTGTACTTCATAGTATTTTATTTCTTGTGAAGCAAAATATTTTTACAAGTGATAAGCTCCAAGAAGCGACCCCAAACTTTAGCATGTACATAGATGTAAACTCCTTGTTAACTACTAGTACACGAAAAAATAATTGAGTGAAGGGGGATACACATCAATACCATTAATATCACTATATCAAAAGAGGCTGGCCACGAGTTTCAAACAAAAAAAACTAAGTTTTAAATCCTATGACGAATTCCATCAGGTAGTTCTCTAAATGGCATTTCCTAAAAGAACAAGCTTATGGAGGGAACAAGCTTGAAAGTGGAAACAGAAAGTTCGAGATATGATGATATGTCAAGAGCACTTTTTTCAGAAGTACCTTAACAGGAAAAGTCCCGGGAGGCAGTTTCATAGTCAAAAGCTCACGTAATCTCCTGACAGCTTTCACCTTGGATGCCAATATATCAAGCAATGGAAGCAGTTCCTCCTGGGCTTTTAAGGGAAATCAGGTGGTTAACTAAAACAGTCTGAACTTTCTTGAATTCACTTTTGCCTTCAAGATCCTTTTTTTCTTCTTGCTGCCTTGTCTTTTGTTCTTGGAGATCCCATGTCTTCCTTACCCAGTTCACTTGATGTTTTTTGTGTTCCATTAACACTTTGCTTATTATCATCGGGAGATAACTTTGAGAAATTCTTCACAATCTTTGAGTCGTCGGGAGCATCTCCCGTGTGTTTTGCACTTTTTTTGCTCCATGCAAACCAACCTTTCTTCTCTTTGGCAACACCATTAGATTCATGGCTTTCTGGAGAAGCCCCATCGAAATTTCCATGTGAACCCTGGACCCTTGATTCCTCATCCTCGCCATTTCCCATGTGGAGAGCAGAATCCAACTGCATTCTCTCTTCAGCAGTTAACACGTCATCAAAATCATCATGTTGGCCACCATTTGCAGTTCTTTCACTGTTATTCACAGAGAAAAGCTCGTCATCAGTCATAGCACCAGGAACTCGCCTGGATTTCACACTAACCATAACATTATGCATATCATAGACTCTGGCTTTCCATGGTCCAACCATTTCTGTCTTTTCTTGACGCCTCCAATTCATATGGGGATTTAGTTCTGCTTGAGTAACATCTATCCCAGGCCTATACATATTTGTCTGAGACATCATAGCCACTTCATGCGCAACCTCAGCCTCTGAGGGTTGCACTCCAGCACCCTCTAAAGCATTGGTAACTTCTTTCTCTTTGTGAGCCAGAACAATTAATGAACCAGGAGCCAAAGATCTACTTCCATCCTCAGATGTATATCCCTCTCCAAGAAAAAGGAAAGTCTGGTCAGATCTTTGGATACGGAATCCATCGAATCCGGCCATCGTCATGTCTGCCCGGAGGTTTGCTCCACGTTTCCATATCCTGTAAGTATCTGATGGGGCAATCCTTCCAATAAATGGGATGACGGAGCTCTCAAAATGAAATGTGATCTCCATGTAAAAATCATGAATCCTTGCTGTTGAAGCCACAATCCTTGGAAGCCTACGACACCACTTGGCCCAAGCAAGTGGCTGGTAGTGCCGGGCAATAACCATAGAAATATTCTCTTCCCTGGTACACACAGCCTCCTGAAGCGCACTCCAACCGTTCTCATTGTGAAGACTCCAATCTGCGCCAGCTGCCATCAATATCTCAGCCGAAGCAGCATCCTTAAGCCGCACAGCAAGGTGCAATGGAGTTTCCCGACCAGGAACATCTCTTCTATCAATCACGGCTGACACCCCATCAGCATCCTTTTCAGCTACCAACGACTCATCCTCGTTATTAACTTCCCCCGCCTTAGCCAGCCGAGGGAGGCCTACAACTATCCGTTTCAGAGCATCATGGTCCCGCTTCACTACCGCTAAATGAACTGGACTATGAACATACTTACTCAAATCTTCCATTAATTACCCTAATAGTCCCTGTCTCAGTAATTCAATCAAAAATAAATTCCTCCAATCCACCCCCTGAAAATTCACGTCTTCATCCAAATCAACCCTTAATATAAGTCAACAATATCCCAATTAATTCCCAAATTTCCTTCTTCACCCACTAAGTGATTAAATGCTGAAAAGAAGTCCTTTTATCAACAACTATTTCCAGTTAAGTCCTCCAACTTACTAAATATACAACACTTCATCGAATCTGAAACAGCAAAAACAACTAAAACAATCAAACTACAGCAATATACTATCTCCATTACTAAAAGATTATCTAGTTTTTTCAACTATCAAAATTAACAAACTTCAGAGTCTTAAATGACACACGACTTTGATCTGAATCAATCTCTCATATTGTCAGAATTTTGCTTGAAAAATGCTATAATTTTATATGTTCTTCCCAAATTATTAGTCCCCATACAAAAATATTTCACTTCAAATTGAAAAATCAACTACTCTTTTTTTTACTTTCTGATATTGAAAGTTTAAATTTTGCCTCGACTTACTATAAATAAACAATAAAAGTTGATCCAATTGCAAGGTAAACTTGATCTTAGTATAATCGAATCTAAAACAACTCAAACAATCAAACAACAATAAAAAATAATATAAATAAACAATAAAAGTTGATTTCTACAATTAGCAAACAACAAATATCATACAATTACATACATTACCTCTGAACTTAATATAAACTTGTATAAAATTAAAAATTAACTATATATGAAATACTATAAACTTATAAAATATATAGAGTACCTATGAATTATGAATGCATTGGCGGTGATTTGTAGAGAGAGAAGCAAAAAAGAATAAACTATTAAATCTCTTTCTCTGTCTACAATTGATTATTGTATGCTTGTGTTTATATAAACTGTGAGCAAAAGAAGAAGATAAAGGTTAGTCATATATATTAGTGCATAAAGACGCATGTGTAACGTATAATTTAATGTTTCGAATTAGATGCCGAGATTGGATTAATATCTTCATGCTATAAAATATATTAGATTAATTGAAATCGAAATTATTTGATATTATTCATAAATACCAGTAATTTTTTTTTCTTTTTAAGATGGATAATGCGTTATAAGACATCTCTATGAATCTAACGCAAAAAATTTTATATTGGGAGGCTTTTAATAACTATTGTATCATAATCCTCGATTTCTAAATAATAAGAATCGTAATTAATCGAAATCATTTGATACTATTCATAAATACTAGCAATTGTTATATTTTGAGTACATTAATGGTTATCTACTCCGCATTTGTCTTCACGAGTTTAACGAAATTATTTGTTATACTTAAGATCTTTGTAAATTTTAAATTAATTTGTTAATATAGACTTCAAATTATCGTCATACTAAACATTTGTAATATATTATTACTTCTATGTACTTTGAAATGTTTTTTTACTCGAATTCGAACACTCAATTATGATCATATTTTATATTAACAAACTTGAAGTTTGCCAGTTTTTAATTGAAATCATTACTCTCTTTTATATCTAATTTTATTACGAAATATCATTCCATACAATAATATACGCAATATAAACACATCATAATTATTCATAATATCTATATATACGCAATACATTTGTATAATCACATCATAATTATTCATAATATATCCATATTTGGTAGAGTACTTGAGGACCAATGACTTGATGTCATACAACCAAAGTGACTTGTCTTCTTGTGTTGTTGCCCAACTACTGAGATCTTTATTGATTACACATGCACTGTTCCAACATTTCTATTGTGTCCTTTCTCCCACATTTTAGTAACCAATCAAATTCTCAAATTAAATACCTCTTGTACCATCACTTTATCACTACAACAAGATAAATCAAACATGACTAAGTTATTTATTCCACTGTGGTCCATTATATCACCCCCCATTTCACATCTTCAGAATCAAGTGGCTTACTTGCAATCAGATGGTGAGATGGATATTCTTTATCCAACTGCAGATTGCTTAAATCTTGATCATTAGATCAATAACTAACTGCCATCATGGCCGTTGATCTTCGAGTGGTTATCATTCATCATAAATCCTAGAGTTGCAAATAAGTCGAGTTCGGATGGGGACTGGATAACCCTACCGGGTAAGCATCTCATCAAGTTGGGTAATTACCGCAAATGAAACAAATTAGGTAGCCAAAAATGGGAGAGACAATTGCGATAAAGAATGTTAGCTTCCAACAATTACATAACTTCTACAACAATCATATATAGATTCTTTGTAGCTTTTGTTTACCTTATATAAATGAACGATACATAATGATATCCTGTACGTGGCTAATGTTTCCTACAGAATAGTTCGCAGGTGAGTATATCATCTGCAGAAGTCGCATACCTCCCTGCACCCACAACAGGAATAAGATTGAACATGGGCTCGTCACTGGTGATTCCAACCCGTTGACTCATCTGATCAAATTCTTTGAAGGCGTTGCTCAGGATTAGCGACAAAACTTTGGGGGAGATCTGAAGTCTTGTTGAGAAATAAAATCGCAAGCTCTGCAACAGAAGAGATGAAGTATATTACAATGCTAAATGAATGAAGTGGGACAAATACACAAAAGGTTTTATGCTTCCGCGACTAAATGCTACAATATTATCCCTTCCTCACTAACATGTAAACTTCAGGTAGTCTTGGTGGGCTGGGTGGGGGTGGGGGTGGGGCAGGAGAAAAAAAAAATAGTCCAAAAGGAGCACTAATAACTTATGGAGGAATGAATAAAAGAAAGAAACAGTATGTTAACAAAATGAAACACAAAAGAATCTGCAAACCATGCATTCACAATCAAATAGTTAACTGAGACATGATTATCAATCATATCAAGTGCTTCACAAACTTCTATTGAAAGACGTACACATGCACACAGGAAAAGAAGCATACCAACATGTCTTTCCAGGAGAATTGATTTTCTGAAAGGACTTTATCAAGACCATAAATGCAAAATCTTGCTATGTGTTCCATTTGTTCCTGGTTGATGGTGATCTGGCTCACCATTTCACCACAAGCACTCATTTGAAAGTTAGTGCAGACCTTGGAAGCAACAACATCAGTGACATTTATGATAGCTGCACATATTTTCCCTCGAATAATACATTTTTGAATGCAGCTATCATGCCAATCTTCATGCTGGAATCCCCGATAATCTTGTGCATGTGATAAGTCTTGACTATAATCATCAGAGTCAATTTCTGAATCCTGGGGAACATAAAGCATGGGCTTCACTTCCACTAAAGCTCTGGAACATAAAAGAGTACACTCACCTTTAATATTAGCATGAAAAAGCCTTTAAGAGAGACATCAAATCATTTCAATACCATGAATGACTAGCATAACTTTATAATTTGCTCATGTTTAACCCAGACAAAAAGAGCAATCACATTCCTATCTTGGGGGGTGTGTGGAGTAGCCAAACATTGTCTCTTCTGTCTTTGTGTGATAAAACGTAAAGAAAAAATGGAGAAAAATACAAACGAGTCACTACTAAATCAGTAATGCATAAATGCTATGGCGAGAAGCTTGAAGGACAACTAACCTTTTTGGTAGATCAGGGACAAAAACATAGAGGAACACGGGATCCAGCACTACAGACTTGTTTCTGCCATCTAAATGAAGTAACTTCATTTGCTTCAGAAGATTATCTTTCTTTTCTTCTATAATGATTCTTTCTGATGTACTAATTGCTGCTGAACAATAAATGATAAGAAGAAAAGCAGATGTAGAAATTGAGCAGTTGAAGCTTTTTGCCACTGCTTCACTATTTGCTAGTGCTTGTTCCAGTTCAGCTGTAGTCCCTCCATTGCATAGTACCATCGTTGGTGGATCAAGGCCTATCTGGCCAGCCATGTAGAGAACCTCTTTGTGCAAAGTGGCCTGGAGAGTGAAAATGAAATAAAATCATTAACCTCCGTGAACAAGCGACGTATCAAGGGATGTCATATTCTCGTCACCACACTCCCACAAGCAAAGACATGATTCAAATGTAAGATTAAACCTGGCTGTAAGGACCAATGCAACTTGGAGCCCAAGAGGAAATGCTTTGTACATGTAAGACCTTCTTGGCGTTATCATTTGCCACAAGGACTTCAACATAAGCACTGCCAAGTCCAGTTTGAGAAAGTGGAAGCTCGAGAGTAGAACGTGATGGCACACCAAAGCGACACTTCTCTTGAGTGATGAATTTCACATAAGTATCATTTGAAATTGCAAACTTATTCATGTCAGAAATATAAAGGTGGATATAAAGTACATGCTCCCAAGTGTAACAATGGTTTGCAAGTTGCATCTCAAGTTTTGTCAGGACAAGGGTCAGGTCTTCACGTAAATCTGTAAACGCGAAGCAAAGTTACTGACGACTAGTGAAAAGAAGTAAATACCATGATAATATAGATACATGAACCAGAGCAATCCCTTTCATTTACCAAAACATGCCTAAGCAACCCACTACCTGTAGAACTCATAGTTGAATCTTCCAACCAGCAACAAATGGAAAAGGTACCATCCT
The DNA here is from genome assembly GCA_019722365.1 of Lithospermum erythrorhizon. Taxonomy (NCBI): domain Eukaryota; kingdom Viridiplantae; phylum Streptophyta; class Magnoliopsida; order Boraginales; family Boraginaceae; genus Lithospermum; species Lithospermum erythrorhizon. Next base: position 653,580 of record JADFUC010000776.1, on the reverse strand, counting down.
TTTTTGTTTTAGATATATGAAGTCTTTGAGTTACATCCTCTGATGTATTCAGAACCTCATTAATTTCTTTATTTGTCACTTCACATTTTGCTAGACAATCCCCGCCAACTTCATATACTGACTCCAGTTCTACACAGAAGACATTGATACTCTGATTTTTGTCTCCAACATTGGCCATTTTATCCTCCAAATGGAATGCTAAGGGATGAAGGATCCCAACAGGAGCTATAGAATCTGAAGAATGGTAGATAACTTCAAATTTATCTAGCATGATCCGAGCATTCTGAAAAATACCATGTCAAATGATAGACAAACAAAAATGGCCACAAAGCTTGACTTAAATCCTTATCAAACAATACATCAGCTCAGCAGTAGACTGATAAAAACAGCAAATTGTAATACACTTAAACAAAACATAAAACAGAGCACTGCCCCATGGTTGGAGGGAACAACAAGGAAGATGGGTACACTTACTTTGAATAAGGGACAGTCCAGAGTTAATGTTTCATATTCTCCTCCTTCACCACATACATTTATTCCATATAACCTACAAAAGAATCGGGAAAAACATATTCCATATGATATTCTGCAAAAAGGTTTAGTACAAACAGTTCCAATAACTTCTGAAAAAACTAGCATACTCTTTTAGCTTGTGTAGATGAGACACCAGTGACGCTATTTCTTTCCCCACGTGTTTTGAAGGGTCCAAACCAATTGCTGCAACCTGCAAAATTTAATAGACAGAGTTGTGTCACAAACACATAACAAATTAAATAAAAATACAAAGAGCGAATTTAATACCTTCACAATGATAGCAACAATTCCACTTGTAATCTGTCAAAATAGAGGGAAATCCTCATTCAGTACTAGCTATTTAAGTTTTCCAAGATAAGATTCTGGTTCAGATGCCATATTACCATTTCTTGAAGGAGAGCTGACTGATCTTGCTTCCACAAATATGACAAAGAAACAAGTCCTAACCTCGAGCATACACTTTCCACCCGTAATCTTTGGTAGTCAGACGCAATTGCACCAGACGACACTCCTTCAATAGAAGGTATCTTCTGTTTCACCTCATTTAACAGTATGAACATATCTTCAACTTCATCACCAGGGGTTATGCAGTAACTGAGATCAAGATGCCTGAAAACGCCACTCGACATCTTAAGTATACATCTTGTGCGTCCAATAATAAAAGAACAGTAATATTTCAACATACAACATCTATGATGAAATGGGTTGAGTACTGAAAGAATTATGGCATTGCATAGCATTCGATAACTTTGTAACCAATATCAACCACTAAGCAATAGTAGGTTGCAGAAGGGGAAGAAAGATTAATGGTTATACAAGATTCCTGCTTAAAGATCTTGCCTCGTAGAACCTTGTATTCTCCTTCTGAATAATGGTATTCCCATGCATTTCGCATAACCAATGACAATTTGATGCCCCACCTACAGAAAGTTTGAGAATTTAATTACAGCAAGTTGAGTAAGTGACTAAAGACCGAAAAAGAACTTGACATGGTCTGAAAGAAACATCCTTCATTAAATTTTGAACTTCATTAAGCTCAATTAGCTGACAATTAAATTTAGGTGGGGAATTTGTTATACCAAGCCCCCGATCGCAACTATTAAACAGACAACCAAATACTTATAACAACTTAAACTGCAAATTGAACGTTAACATTTCTAAAGGGCACATCTTTGTTCCACATTGCAATAAACGAACTCCAACACGAACATTATAATCATTTCAGCGATGAACCATATTCTTACAGTCTGGTACATGTAGCTATCCAGCTCATCCTTTGTTTCATCGACCGGCATCAAATTCGCCAAAGCAACTATCTGCAATACATATAAAATAATCCAAATCACAAGGTCCTACACCATTCTTCACTTTCGAATTTCGATAGTTGACCTCTCCAATTTTGAACTCAAATATTTTCATATATATCATACAATACTATGCGAAAATAAATGGATTGCTAATATTTTTAATGTAATTTACAACTCCCTCCAATCCGTTTTAATTGACGTTTGACTTTTTTCAAAATTGAACTTTGACCCTCAATTACTAATTATTCCTCAAAGTCAATTAAAATATATTGGAGGAAGTATTAACATAATTTTTTAAATTCAAATCAAAGTTACATGAGTTAATTTTGCCTAGTTAAAATGAAACTGGACAATCTTTTTGGGACAGTTATATATAATACTCCATATTATAAATAGAGTAGAAAAAAGCAGACCTCGTGACCAAATTGAATGCATTTCATCATTGCATAACAGCTATCTTTTCCTCCGCTTACCAAAGCTACCACCTTCATGTTTAGGAAGAGTTGACTTTATGATTTTTTGAATTTATGGTTGACTTAATAGGGTTTAAGGAAATAGATGAATTTTAGTCAACGATTTGGATGCAAAGCTTCGACTTTCAGTTTGTAGTGTAGGAAGTCAGAAGTGAGAGAGTCAAAATTGATTTCAGTTTTGATTGTTGGGCTTGAGCCCAGTTTGGGTGATGGGTACTGGGCAATAGTAGTGTTGTAAACGAGTCCGATTCAATAATTACACTAGTGTTCCGAATATTGAGCAATATTTTCTACACGAACCAAATTCGTACTCTACTCGAGCTGATATTCAAGTCGGGTTTTTATGTAATGATATAGGAATTGGGGTTTCTATGCGAAGCACAGGACAGGAATGAAACATCTTAAATCAACAACTGAAACATCTTTAATGGAAATTATACTACCACAGAGAACCTATAATGCTCACAATGAAACATTCACCACTAGAAAAAATATTGAAAAAACAATTTTTTAAAATAGAGTATAATGACAAAATGTAAAAAATACAGTGTGCTGCCTACCACTAGCAATGAAAAATAGAACTGATTTAAGACCTATAAGAGAATTATTCATGAAATTTCTTCCACGTGATTGATGAAACTCCTAGAATTTCAGGATTACCCAACTGCTTTTGAACAGTCACCTGTCATCAATCCTCTTCTCCAAGAAGGACCCAGTTGTTAGTTAGAAACATCCGGACAAACAAGACATGGTATCTTTGGCTTCGGAATCGTTCTTATGAGGTCAAATTAAAAGTTCATTGTAGCAGCCTGTAAGCATGTCGGGGAGGTATAGCCGTCTATCAGACAATTTGCACAGACAAATTTATTCCTTCTTGCATGTCAGCTTGATATGACAAATTCGCAATACGACCCTGAAATTATGTAGGAAGTGAGTGTGTAAGTGCTCAGTACAATGTGCATGTCTACAGATATAATATAACTTCAGAAAGTTTGTGCAAAGACATCAGAGAAGTAGGCGGTGACTATAAAGTGGTTTCAACAAACAGGAGGTGACAGAGCCCTCCACCCCCACCCCGTGCTTACAGTCATACTAGCAGAGGGTAGAAGATAACAAGCTCACCGAGAGGTAATCAAAAGGGAGCATCCAGTGATTCATCCCAGACATCTGCACTTCCATTTGAGGCATCGTCTGCATCTTCCTCCATCGATAGCCTAATATACTCCCTGTGAGCAAACCGGTCCCACTCTGTCAAGTTGGGGTTCTCACGTTCCTGTTAAAGAGGGCGAAATGTGCCAAAAATATTCTCATTCAAGGTTAGATGGAGAGCAACAAAACCATAAGGAAAAGAAAAGAAAGCATAAAATAAATATATATTACCTGACGAATTAAGAAAGGATCACGGCTTTCAAAAGCCATAAACTTATTGAGGTTGAAAAGGATATTGAAAACACTGCCTGAAAGTTTGTTGCCCTTCAGGTCACGTATTGTAAAATAGCTTTGATTCTGCAGGGAACATCCAAATGTCACATGTCATGGCAAAAAATATACACAATTACAGATAAAGAAAGAGTATGTCAAGTTACTAGCGTTAATCAAATAAGCATAGGAATTAGATCATTCTTAGATGGGTTAAAGTAGAAAAAAACTGGTACAAAGATCACAATACTGGTTATTCGCACACATGTGCTGAGTTCAGCAGACAGGCGTAGGACCCCATATATTGAAACAGCTACTCCTTAACATTATATAAAACTCCTACATGATCATTTTGAGTAGGCACTAAGAACTCGTTTGATACAACCATGTCATGCCATCTATTGAAAGTTGAAGCAGCTACTTCTTAACATAATATGGTACTCCTACATTATTATTTTGAGTAGGCAATAAGAACTCGCTTGATACAAACATGAATGTATGTGTAAATGTATACCTCAATTTTGTTGGATTCTACACTATTATCAAAGGAGGGATGTTTAACCTTTTTTTTCTTCTTTACTCAAATATAAGAATCAGGTCATGCCGTCATGTATAAAATTATGAAAGAACCATCGGATTTTATTTCAACCAACCAATGATTATGGAGAAAACAAAATACTGTATTTATATTATCTAAGAGACACGTTCATAACAAGCAATCAAAGATCTGTTAATACAAAGAACTAAATAGCATAAAAAATATAATAGAAATGGAACACAATAAAAGTTACCTCTGGGCTAATCATATCAACTATCTGACACAAAATATCCTCAAACAGCACAGGCTCCTGGGCCATGCATTCCATTCTATGCAGCTGCTCTTCATAAAAGAATTGCATTTCATTTCTAGACAGAATGCCATTTCCATCCAAATCGATGCACTTGAACCTTCAAGAACAATTCAGTGTCAACTTCATGAAGGGAAAAAAATCCACCTTCGTAGAGAGCCTCTTATTCGACAATGACCTCGAGAGATAAAGGCTAGGTATATTTAACAATATCTACTAATTTATAATCAAGACGATTTTCATATCTTTCGATCAGTTTCACCATCAACTTAATTGGAATAAACTCAATAATAGTCTGGACAGGAAGGATGGTAAGCATCCAAGAATGGATAACTTTCTTGAGGACATGATATTGACTACATAGAACACATTTGGAGAAGCAACGTGCTATATGCTATTTTAACTAATTCACTCATTAGTATGATGATATGATCCTAGCAATCAATCCAGGAGATGTGACTACATAAACCACATTTGGAGAAGAAATGAACTAGGGTAAATTCACCATTCATGTCACATTAGCAAAGAAACACTAAAATGTGCCATAAATCTTTTCAACAGCCAACAAACACTCAAAAGACACATTATAATCTCATATCTTTAATTTCCTTGTCAAAGTCGCAGAATAAATTGCTAGCAGTACACTCAGTTTCCAACTAGTTAAAGCACAAACTATTCAACTTAATACAAGCATCAAAAGAGCAAGGTCCAGGCAACATACCAGTATTCAAGACCAGGTTCGGATGATTTATCCTCCTCTGACAAGATAAAGTAAACAAAATCTTCATATCCCATCTTTCCTTCAACCTTACTTGTAAACTTCCGGGCCACCTAAGAAAAGTAAGTGTAATAAATGTGGGGCACAATTTTTTTTTTTTGATAAACAGTGTGAGGGCTCAATTCAATAAAAAGAAATGACACTTCAAAAGAAAAGCAAGCTTCTGGAAGGTACTATGCAGGAATACCGCACAGGTGATCGTGATACTAACCTGAGAAAAAATTCTATCCACAATCCTGTAGGTAAGTGCATGATTACCATATCTAATGAGATTCTCCTTATCAATCAGAAAATCATGATCTGTATCCAGCTCCCAAAACTTGCAATATATCACATAGAAATGTTCATATGAGAAGTACCTGCAGCTCAACATACACTTCTAACATTAAGAGCTAACTTCATATAACCCAAAGTAAATCAGTAAGCCTATAAATAATATAATGAAACTGTACACTACGATAAATAACAACGTATTTAAATGAAAGTGAGCACCCATATGTAATAATTAACCAAATAACCATAAAACAATCTACCTCAAAACTTTGTTGATATCTTCTTCTTCATCAGCATGTTGCATTGCACTTATCAAATCTGACCGCTTCAGCTCACGAAGAGTAAGATGACCATTACCCAGTCTATTCACATAGTAGAAGATTCTGTATACAACAGTTTCAGCTGTACAACCCAAAAAACAATTATTAAGATGAGCCTTCTACAGTCTCAAGAAAAAAGTGTTGATGGAAAAGATCCAAGTGGCAGATAGTTCATCTAATTTTCATTTAGAGCAAACAAAAAAGCAAGAGAATAGCTCTAAAGGAAGTAAACAAGTATCCAAACAAATCATTGGCAAGACAAATAGTAAGATAATAAAATAGTAAGAGCTCAATAGGAAGTAAACAACAATGCATTGTTCAGGAAGATGGTCTGTAGACACTCAACAGTCGAATAGGAAATAAGATAATAAAATAGTAAGAGCTCAAACTAAATAGTATATCTAATTCACAAAGTACACATCAAAAGCGATCAATCATCACAGGCAGATGGCAATAAGGGCATAAGAAAGGATGTGTAAAAGGGAGTACCATATCTTTCTTGAAATTCAGGTGTACTTTGCAAGAACTCTAATCCTGGATGTGTAGCCAACAGTTCTCGCAACACAGGTTTAAAATCCTCCTGTTGATAAGTTGATTGGGATTTAAGCCTCTAAAGAATTAGCAATACTTAAGAAAGAAACGAAAATGTAACTTGATCTGTTAAGCTAATTTTCCTAGACCCGCCAAAACATTTCTTATCTTACAACAAAAATAGGAAGAGAACACAGATACGATAAGGAGAGATGAAAGAACCTGAGTCAGATACTTCAGATTTGGCTGCTTCAAGATTGAGAATATCTGAGTTGCGGTATCTTTTGTCAACATGTTACCATTCACCCAGTAGTCCACAAAAGCATCTCTACTCAGGCATGTAAACCAAAAGTAAGAAACATGTGTACAAACGAAGAACTCCAAGTAGATTAACCATCCAAACTCTTCACTCACCCTTTTCACCAAAACGGTGAGAATGGATGAAAGAAACATTTACCAAGCCGTACTAACAACAAAGTGATAATTGACGCGCCCAATCTTATCCCTGTTTCAACCCTAAACTTCAACAAGTTGATCAATATTCTTCAACCTTAAAGATTCATAAACATTTCAAGTCTAAAATTTGAACTGCCCTTCCTGATAGAACTCATGATACTCCTACAGCTTTAAAAATGACACTCCTTCCACACAATTCATAAGAGGACAAGAAACCACAAGGATCAATTTATGAAACAAATATGTTAAGAATTTTGTTCTTAATTGTATTATTTTCTTCAACGTTTATCCACAACAAATCATTTATTTCTTCAGGTTTCTAATAGTATCTATCTCCTCAAGAAAATACTTCTAACTCTTAACAATACAGATTAATGAGTCCCTCAATTTTTCCCAAATAACGAAACTGAACAATAACGAGACAAAAAGAAAGAACAACTAGGTACCTCGTAACAACCCCGGTAGAACCAACGTCAATCTTTTTGAAGAGAGTAGTTGAGAAGAATGATGGAAGCTTGCAAATTTCTTTTGTAACTGGTTTGAATTCTGCCATCCAACAGATAATTAGTAACATAACAAATTTGATCTATCATATAAATTCCAAAGCCTCAATGCAAGGGTTTCTCCTTCGAATTATAATATAAATTCCAAAGCCACGATGGAACCATTCCTCATAAGCCCTTACCATTGATCTGTAGTCCATCCGTGTGACCATAAAAGAACTGGTTGATTCTAAACAGACAGCGCTCTTTCAACTCATTTGGTGCTGGGCAACCATTTTGGAAGTAAAACTGATAGAATTGAAAAGAATCAGTTCAAGTGACCTGATAGTGGAACTGATAGGATAATAAAAGACAAGCTGTGCCAAACCTGTGGTATTGGTTCTTTCACAGGCTCATTCACTATTCTTAGAGGAGAACTTAAAGAGGAAGGGCCTGCCCTTTGCTTCATGGCTCGAGGTGAACCAGATGCACTCCTTGGCGAGAGAGGAGGAGTGCTGCCAGCAGGAAACTTCGAAGGTAATGGACTGCTCGGAGAAGCACTGCTGCTTGAAGAAATTACAGAGGCATCCATGGGAACGCCTCCTTTGGCATTGTTAACCAACGACTTTACCTGCATGAAGTCACAGAAGACAGGAAATTAACACCTAAGGAAGCAGGCACAAGCATACTGTGTACCCAGTACCCACTACTCTTAGTCGATTGACCCGATAAAATCCAAAGTAGTACAATCACTTTAGGTTAGATGTGATTGAGCTTTGGTTTCGGCATCATATTTACCCTATAAAGTCTTCCCTAGTAGGTGAACATTCACAATCTATCCTCACCCCAACCATCAAAAATCGGCAGATGTTCAGCCATAAAAACAACACGAGAATACAAGATCATTCAAATCGATCCATCCCAAACTACTATGAATAACACCAGGCACCATACTGCATTTCCCCAAACATTTCCTTCTCTTATTGTCATAGCACATACACTTACCCGACCCCTCCCACAAAAGTTCGAAAAAAGTCCGTTCACCCTTATTCAACATTAGATTCACTTCATAGTCCATATCATAGTATGCTATTGCTGGGCCCTTCAATTATATGATTTTAATAAAACCACTACCCCCTCTACTGGCTCTACACCATGAAAATTGTCTAGCTTGATTTCGTAAAATTAACAAACTTTGTAACCTTAATCGAAACATACAACTTCTACCTAAATCAAAATCAAAATGCCAATAGCAAATTACATCAACAACGTTACCATTCCATATATTTTTCACCAAATACTATACATAGCACACAACACACATAAAAACAATAAAATTCAAAAAAAGTCAACCATAAAAATTCAAAACTACACAAAAGTTCAAATATCCAATAACCAAAACTAGTATTAATTCAACAAAAAGAATCAACTCAAATAATATTACCATAGTAACAGTATCCGAAAGTGAAAGCCATTGATCGAAAAGCCTCTCAGCCACAAGAGGATTAGCTTTAATAGACATAGACGAAATTTCAGATAATTGCAATAAATCAGCATCGAAACAAGCCAAATCACAATTAAAATCATTATCCATACTTAAATTACTTCAATAAATACCCTCCAATTTATTATTTTAATCACAATTCAGATCTTATTCGATTCATATATTAATTATTAAACAAATATTTATTAGCTAATAAATCAAAATTTCTGAGTAATTAACGAATAAATTGAAATTGAGCACATTGAATTTCGGAAAATTGTTGAATTATTGGGAATAATTAAGTGGTTATTTATGGAAATTGAGAGATCGATCTAAAAATTGGAGAAATTGTGTATGAAATAATTATTAATTTAATTAAAATGTAATATTATGAAAATATAGATGCATAAAAAAACGGAAAGTGAAGGGGCTCTTTGGACTTGGGAAGAGACAGCTTGAGCTTGGTTCGTGACTCGTAAGAGAGTGTTTGGCCCGATTGTTAGGGGTGGGGGGGTGTGTGTGCTTGGGTTGGGCAACCCCAATAGTGGACTTCCGGTTGGATAAGTTAAGTTACAAACCTAGCCCAATAAGTATTTTAACCTGTCATATGATTAGGTAAATAATTTATTATATCTGGAATCAAGTAGTTTTTATATATTGAAGGACAAGTCGATTGTCGGTCGAGCAGGTAATCTTTTGGTCTTGTATTGAGCGGGTAACGACAAGCGAGTCGTTTTAAATGGCGTCAAGTAAATATACTTTAACGAGTCGGTAATTATTAGGTGTCTCGTGTTTATTCGAACCCAACTCGATTGGATTATCGATTTGACTGGTAAATGAGTCCGGATTTTCGAATCGAATGGTACCGAGTTACTTTGTCAGCTGACAACACTAGCTGGATATGATGAGTTGATTGACTATTCATTTAATATTGACAATTAATCTATGGTTCTTACTAATTTTATGCTATCACGTATAAATAAAAATTAATTATTCCTATTATGAATATCGAATACTAAATCAGAGTAATATAATTATACAAAACAAATCTTTAATGTGATGGTCTTTAATGCATTATAATGTTATGTTATTTTTCAATTTTTTCGGAATTGATAAATTATTATATTTAATGTTCTTGCTCTAGAAGAAACCACAGTAGATCAACACGTTTTTGTTTTTAGGTGCTCTATTCCAATACTTGTCATAGAGTCACCCATACTTATTTGTTCAATATCAAATACGTTCAATACTATAATTTTTATGAACGTGACTCTCGAGTAATATGTATGGACATTAGAAACATCAAACTTCGAATGAAAATATTCAAATTGAGTAAAATACTATTGATTTTGTTGTCAATCCGGGGGAAGTCACATTGATTACATATATAACATCTAATAAATCTACACATAAAAGATGTTGCAAAATTAAATTAATCGAGCGGCTCGTTGGGCTCGTCTAGAGGTAGATAGCCTACACTTTCGGTAGCTCGGTTTTAGATTATTATTAATATATAACAAAAACTATTTTAATATTAACAAGTATAACACTTTAAAAAAAAGTTTTGATTTTTTTTCTTATTATAGTTTATCTATTTTAATATTAAATTATTGTTTTGATTTTGTTATGAAGTTTGAATATAATGCATCATAAGCTATTCACGGTCTTTAAGTTTTCAAAATGAATCAATATATAATTTCTTTTTGGGTGTAGTGGTTAGGGTTATGTGACTCGACCACTAGTATTATTATTTTTAAATATACATATAATATCTTTTCTATTGGGTTAAACTCATATTTTACTTTTCCTACCAAGTGGTGATTAATCTCACTATCTAATTAATAAACTAGATTATATATGAAATTCATGGAGATTGAATTTGGAATTCGAACAAGGTGCTGACCAAGTGAACGAGCTCGGATAACAATCGGCTCGGCTCAACTCGCTTAAAAAAGTCACATAATCGAACTAAAATTTCTCCACCTCAAAATCGATTCATGTACAACTCTACCTACATAGGCAACACTATACACACATCCAAATAGTATTTTTGTTAGTGAAATGATAATTTTATCCTCAATGAAACTTTCTCAACTATTACACTTACAAATAGGGGGCAGCTGAGAAATAAACAGCCCAGAAATACCTCCATATATATTTTTTCCACACTCAACAAAACAAATTGTGCCCATAGTTTGTGTTGCTTGTTTTCCTACTAGACCTAGTATTTTCAGGCTTTTCCAATTCTCTCACAAACAATTAATGATCAATTGGTCCTTTTGAATAAATCAAAACTCCTAAATCATAATCTATATTATTCCAGAATTTACATGTTTATTATCATCTCAGTTACACAATCAATTTAATCAATTGACCTAATTAAAAAGGTACATACATCTAAATTATTCACAATTAATTTTGTACAAAAACATTAATAAAATTGGATTTTTTATCTAGGATAATATTATTTGATGACAATTTCAATAAAGTCACACTAATAAAGCAAATATGATAATTTTGAATTTTCACTAGTAATATAATATAGGGAAATTGAGGTGACTTTTGTTATGATCATTAATAAATTTTGGTATATATAAATAGCTAGGGTTTTGGATCTGTTGAGTATTTATTTGATTGAATAAATTTTTGATTTTGAATGTTGATTTATTTTGTTCACTATTTTATTGCAGGTGAACTATTGCTGATCTGTTAATTTTGATATTAAGGATAAGTAAGTTCACTGATTTTGATTTATTTGTGATGATTGATTTGATTTGTGATTGTATTCATGAATTTTACATTGTTTAATATGTTATTGATGAATTGATGATGTGATTAGGTTGATTGCATGTAGTTGTATTAGATTGAATTGTTTGTGATAGATAGCATGTGAGAGATAGCACATTGTACTTTTAATCGATCCGGTTCGGATAAGGTCGTACGGAATTAATTTTGTCTTATTGTTCTGATGAATTCCAGAGATGATTAATAAATTTGTGGGGTAAACAGACTAAAAATTGCGACTCGCTGTTAATTTTCTTAAGAAAATGCATTTTCCGATGGACAGGTTTCGAACGAGCGAATTTATTAAGTATTCACGTGAATTAAATTGTAAGCGGGCGTTGAGAAGTTCAATGGTTAAGAACGTTGTTAAAGTGAAGTGTATTGCAGGTTTTTGTTTACTTGCATTTGGATGCTTATCTATTCCCTGTTCTATGCATTTGTGAAGTTTTGAAGTGGTTTTATTGGTGATCAGCCTAGCTATAGCAACATTTACTATTCGTTGTGGTGCTCACGCGGTCTTGAGAGCTCAGGCTTATATCGAATATCATTATATATTCGCAATGTGCAGATGTCCTTTGCACCTTCTGAAAAACTTATGTAAATTAAACCGTCTTAGATGACAATAAAATATTGGCTCGGTTCATTTATCCGTTTAAAGATGCGGATATTAGCATTTATTGTGGCTATTACTAGTAGTTTTACCTCAGGTGATTTAGCGGCTACTTTTCACCGTCTTCTTACTTTTGACACAATGAATGCATGCAGATAAAATTTATTCTGGCCGTTGAATAAACTCGACAAACAAAATTGGATAGGTATGACTATATACGATGCTTCAATTCCCAAATCCATCTTGAACAGCTTTCTCATCGTTAATCATTATAAAAATCGAGTATTTCTGATGAGAGGAACCTTTGTTTCTATAGCCGTTCAAAAGAAATGTGACTTGCCTTATTTTACAATGTTTTTCTATATTTTTCCAGTGTTGATGGGGATGGAACTGGTTTGTGCTCCAGTAAAAGAAGAGAAGTTGAGTATGCCCTCTATTCCACCTGGGTTTGAGTCACTTGCTCCATTCACCCTGAAGATAGTGGAATCAACCGAAACCAAAGCTCGTTACTTTGCTTCTCCCATTGGATTCCAATCTGGAGATTCATTTAAAGCTCCCAAAAAGGTAGAATCGAACATGCATTTTTTCTCTGGGGTACTGAAGCTTATTTAATTATTAGTTTAAAGGTACAAGCATAGTGTCACTTCGTTATAAGCAACTCCAATTACAGATGGTTGTAATAGTGAGGTCCTACAATGTTAAAATTGACCTTCCAAACAGTCTAAGATGAGAATTTAAATTTTCTGCAGGTAACCGCAAAATGGCGTCCTGAAGATGCACGCATTCCTGATATCGAGAATGCTCCTGTTTTCTATCCTACTGAAGAGGTATGGGCGTATGGCCTCACTCTTTCAGAATTGATGTGGGCCTTCATTGACTGACCGTCTGCGGTCATGGTTTTGTATTAATTTTTTGTTCCTCCTTTCTCAGTTTTAAAACAATAATTCTTCATGACTGTTATCCTTGTTTACCAGGAGTTTGAAGATACATTAAAATTCATGGAAATCATTCGCCCCAAAGCAGAAGCTTATGGAATATGTCGCATTGTTCCTCCTCCTTCATGGAAACCTCCATGTCCTTTGAAGGATACTAAGGTATGGGAGAACTCCAAATTTGCTACCCGCATCCAGCGGATAGACAAACTACAGAACCGTGAGTCGATGACAAAGATGTTGAGAATTAATTATGATAAGAAGAAGAAAAGGAGAAGATCCATGAAGAACTGCACAGAGAAAGCTAATAATAATGTAGATCTCATGGTCACTACTGAAACTGTAAAACATGACCCTGAATTCGGGTTCAATCCAGGTCCTGACTTCACCTTAAATGGATTTCAAAAATATGCTGATGATTTCAAGGTCCAGTACTTCAGGAAGAATGAATACATGTCAGACAGCACAATACAATCGCTTGAGCAGAGGGATCCTTCAGTAGAGGAAATAGAGGGGGAATTTTGGCGGATTGTTGAGAATCCGACAGAAGCAGTAGAGGTATCAGTTTAAGCTGGGAGTTATGTACAACCTTGCATGTCCACGAATCTGAAGTGCTTATACTATATCTAGTTTATTCTTTGAATTTATCCCGTTCTCCTTGTCCTTATAGGTGCTATATGGGAATGACATAGAAACTGGCGTATTTGGCAGTGGGTTTCCAAAGCTTCATGAAAAAGTTGATTCAACCTGTGATTTGAGGTATGTTAAGTCAGGGTGGAACTTGAATAACTTCCCTAGGCTCCCGGGATCTGTGCTTTCATATGAAAGTAGTGACATATCTGGAGTAGTTGTGCCTTGGCTGTACCTGGGAATGTGTTTCTCCTCATTTTGCTGGGTAAGGAGTAGTTATCTCTTTATTTTTTATTTGGAGAGGCCTTTTGGTCTTTCTGTCTATATTTTTTATTGACCTGATGTAGAAAGATTGAAGGGCTAAGAGTTATCGGTTTCTTTAAATTCCCCCCCACCAAAAAAAAAAAAACACACACACACACAAAAGAAGTTTGGATACTTCCTTTAACTTAAATAAATATTGTGCTACTGTTTCCTGCAGCATGTAGAAGATCATCACTTGTACTCATTGAATTACATGCACTTTGGAGCTCCGAAAATGTGGTATGGTGTTCCAGGATATGCTGCTCAGAAATTGGAGGCAGCCATGAAGAAACATTTGCCTGATCTTTTTGAAGAAGAACCAGACCTACTTCATAAGCTGGTAATTATTTAAAATTTATTTTTCAATTGTGCGACTTCGTTGGTTACCTGTCTCTGTATGATTATGTTTCCTCATTGGTTTGGCTGATTAATTATCTGCTTTATGGGATAACCAATAAATCGGTTTGTTTGGATGTTGTAAATAACCTGGTGGCAACTTGATTTATCTGAATTTTCAATTTTGGGCATTCAAATGAAATTAACCGTTCTAATTTCAGGTCACACAGCTTTCCCCATCCATACTAAAAGCTGAGGGGGTCCCTGTTTATCGATGTCTTCAAAATCCTGGGGAATTTGTTCTGACCTTCCCAAGAGGATATCATGCAGGATTTAACTGTGGCTTCAACTGTGCTGAAGCAGTGAATGTAGCTCCTATGAACTGGTTGCTTCATGGTCAGAATGCTATCGAGCTATATCGTGGTGAGGGTCGAAAAACTTCCATATCCCATGATAAATTATTGCTTGGAGCTGCAAGAGATGCTGTAAAGGCACACTGGGAACTTAATTTACTGAGGAAGAATACAGCAGATAACTTTAGATGGAGGGATGTATGTGGAACGGACGGGATCTTGTCTAAAGCACTAAAGGTATGTCTAAAACACTCAGTTTTTGTGCCTTTGGACTTCAATGAGAGAATCAGCATTGAATTAATTTGATTGTCAAATTTGCACAGGCACGGGTGAAAATGGAGCAAGCAAGCAGGGAGCTCCTTGGCAATTCTCCGAAGGCTTTGAAGATGGAGAGCAGTTTTGATGCTACCAGTGAAAGGGAATGCAGCGTATGCTTCTTTGATCTACATTTATCTGCAGCTGGCTGTCACAACTGTTCGCCAGACAAATATGCTTGCCTGAACCATGCAAAACAGCTGTGCTCGTGCTCTTGGAGTGCAAAGTTTTTCCTCTTCAGATACGATGTCAATGAACTAAACATGCTTGTTGAAGCCTTGGAAGGAAAATTAAGTTCAGTATACAGATGGGCTAAGTCAGATCTGGGGTTGGAACTGAGTACTGCAATATCTAGGGAAAATGAGCTTAGTGGAAAAGCATCTAATCCATTAGGATCTCATATGAATGTTACAAGTTCGCAGTTTACTACTGCTTTAAAAGAAGTCCATAAAGAAGATGCTGAGGAGTCAGTTGAAGAGTTATTGGCTCCAGGAAAGAGAAATGCAGTATCTATGCTTCAAAAGCCTCCCCAGGGAAGTGAATCAACTAAATCTAGCATTAGATATAAAAAGGAAATCATGCAGTTGGTGGAAACCCCTCCAAGTAGTGAATCCCACGGTTCACACAGTTCTGAAACCAAGACCCTTTCTCTTCTTGGAAGTCGTGGTTTTATAGTCCCGAGTGATGAAGAGGAGTCTGATAAACCCCCTGCTAAAAGGCCAAAAGAAACTCTAGAAAAACAAGTTGCACTTTCTAATAATATTGTTACACGAGATGTTTGCGTGAGTAATCTGGTTTCAGTCAGTTCTATGACTGGCACTGCTGTGGTTGGTGAAACTACTTATTCATCAAGTGCGGAGGGCCTGAAAATGGAAAGACATCCATGCAACATACTACATTCTGCAAATTCAGTAGCTGAAACACTTGTTGGGTCCATGTCACAACCATCTGAGAGTGTAAAATCTGATACTGATAGCTCTAGGATATTAGGCTCAGATGGTAACTCAGGATTGGCGATGAATGTCGAAACTCTACCAAATAATCCTTGTTTCCCTGCAAATAATGACAGGTGTTACCGTCAAAAGGGACCTCGTATTGCCAAGGTGGTCAGAAGAATTAACTTCAACATTGAGCTATTGGAATTTGGAGTTGTGCAACAAGAAAAATTATGGTGTGATAATCGGGCCATTTATCCTAAGGGTATGATCTAAATCTCTGCTGTTAGTACATTGCACGTCATCAGTTCAGATGCTAACCATTTGCGATTTCATATTTCATGCAGGCTTTAAGAGTCGGGTTAGATACATAAATGCTATTGATCCAACGAAAATGTGCTATTACATTTCCGAGATATTAGATGCTGGACGAGATGGCCCTTTGTTTATGGTAACTACTACAATAAACTCCTCGTACATTTCCATTGTTTTTTAGAGTCGGCATCGTTTACTGTCCTCGCCATGGTTTTCAATGGCTAACTCCCTATGCAAAAATCAATTTGTGATTAGTATCTATTTATCCTGCCTTATGACTGAATCCTCTATTGCAGTTGGTTTCATCATTTTTTATTGTCAGTACATAATAAATAATACTTCAAACTTATTCAATAATTTTACTTTAAGCATAAAACATTATGTATTGCAAGTACTCAACCTTCTCATCACAATCAATGATGTCCTATTCAGTGATATTAAGCACTTATAGATTAGTAATGCGTCCTTTTGTTCATGAATTCTACAGTACATACACATGTTGAACTGACATTAATCTCTTTTGTAGATATTGTTCCAAGTTTATTGATGTGAAACAATCATTTTCAGGTTTCGTTGGAGAATTGCCCAAGTGAAGTATTTGTTCATATATCTGCTTCTAGATGCTGGGAACTGGTGCGTGGAAGAGTTAACCAAGAGATAATAAAGCAACATAAACTGGGAAAGATGAATCTTCCTCCTCTGCAGCCATATGGAAGTCTTGATGGCATGGAAATGTTCGGTTTCACTTCTCCTTCAATGATTCAGGTGAAACTTGTTAAACTGATTTCACATTGATTGGAACATAAATGATGAAAAATCGAGTGATATTCTTGTGCTTCAGTTTGCATCCTAAGTTCATACTAGCATTTAAATTAGTAGATTTGTCGATTAATTTGACAATCATCAAATATCGTGTCATCTAATCTTAGTACTGCTGGGGATGATGCTTATTTTAGTTAGAACCGTCTTTGTTGGCTGACACGTTATTGTTTATACCTTTGTCCAGGCTCTTCAAGCTTTGGACCGGAATCGAGTTTGTAAAGAATACTGGGAGGCAAAGACTTTGATGCAGAAACCTCCGCATTCTCAACCTTCAATTGATTTGAACGTTCAATTATCATCTGAACCTTCAAATGTCACGGAAGGTGGCGGAAACCCTGGTGGAGTAGGAGCATTATTTAGCAGTTTGTTCAAGAAAGCCAATCCAAAAGAACTGCAGGCTCTACGTGGTATAATGAGTAGAAAGGCCTCAACCACTGACCAAGATCAAGTGACTCGACTACTCGAAGAGGAGATTCAGAGTCGCTCAAAGTGATTCGTTTTGCAGTCGCATGGATATAGGCAGGAGTAGACATAACAAATTATTTCATTCCTGTAAATCTTCAGTTTTAGGTCATTGAGAATCGATGATTCATTCGATCCTAACAATTTTTGGATTGGCTAATAACAGCCGGTTGGATTTTTCAATCACTAATGCACAGTTTTTCCTCCTCAATATTTAACAAAATGGTCAGATTTTAATGGCTAAACTCGAATGCATTGGACAAAATAATTAGATTCGCATGTAATCAATCATATTGTATTACACAAACATTGTTTAGCAGGACAAGAATTTGGATAATATTAGGTGCAACTGCAAGATAAACTGTAGAAACAAATCTTGTGGAAGCTGTCATTTTTTGTTGTTCTCGTCTGGGAATCCACACATGACTTTCTGCAAAAAGATCGGTGAAAATATGGGTCTCTAAGTTTGCAGCTTCATAAACGATAAGTGAAGAACTTGTCAAGTAGTGAAGATGGCAGAAGAAACAATCACCTGGATGCAGGACAGAGTATACTGCACATCACTATCTGATATTTGGTGGTGAACCACAAGCCTTATCCTTCAAAACCAGAAGATCTAGTGTCAACTCTAATGGAATTCTAAGACTCCGGTTCTACGTTCAATTGTCACTCTTATAAGATCACGAATACAAACCTTGGCGGGCCTTCTGGCATAACAAGGACGCCATGATCTCCCAGAACTTTGCAGAGCTCAGTTTCAGTGATATTTACTTCTTCCAGTACATCAAAAAATATCTGGTTACATTTAAGAAGTCCATGAGCTCTCCGATTTCTAGATAGACCGCCAAGTTCAACATTCCCTTTATATGGAAGGGCGAATATATGACTTGACTGGTGAAAAAACAGCATGGGAAAAGAATATATAGGGCTCAAAGACGAGTCCTAGAAGAACGACAGAATGAGATTTTAAGTGGTATGATTAGGCACTTACTATATTGGTCTCCACAGCGGCTAGATCAACTTGTAGTCCCTTGATCTTGTTTAGTCCCTCTAGAATAAGTTAAGCAATAGGGAATAAGAGAAATATGGAAAACGTACCTCTGTGGCTCTGTAAGAGCATTAAGAGAACCAAAAGTACCTGCTAAAACCTTCGCCTTTCTGTGATCTCCTTCAAGTTTACCAACATTCTCCTTGATTGCGATTATAGCAGCCGCACACACAACACCAACCTGCCTCATTCCTCCACCTAATGTCTTCCGCAGAATTCTTGCCTGTTAAAAATACAACCACAGTGGTGAGTGTGTATAACTTTAAGCTACAACCTTACACGACGTCAAAACAGCATTCTTTTACCTTGGAAATGAAGCTCTTCGAACCAACAATCATAGAACCAACAGGGGCACCAAGGCCTTTTGACAAACATATCTGCTTTTCAGATTTAGAAGAGTAAACAAACATGAACTGCTTCGAGTAAATTATCATTTTTTGATGTTGTTTCACTTCTTCAACAAATAGACGAGTTATGTGAAAGTTAGATTAAGATGATATTCAGCAGTTAATTCTTCCAAATAAAAAGCCACCTTACAAGCATATCTCCTCCAATAAAAACTTTGGAAATTGAGCTAATCGATCTAAATTGAGATTCATACCGAAGCAGAGTCTGCAGCTAGCAAAAGTCTGCTAACAGGAACTCCAAGCGCCTGGAAGACGAAGCAAGAGGTTAGAACCTCAATGCCGAAAAGAAAATGTAATGTCTAAAGAGCAAATAAGTTACTAACAAAATTTTAGGCAACACCTCATCAGGAAAAAAAAATTATTCATAAGTTGAGATATTTGCTGGTCCTGGGAAATTGCTCAAGAATCAACTTGCCTTTTCAAGTATTTTTCATCAATCCTTAATTAACTAGTGTCAAAGCACATAATTATACTATGCGCTGATTGTCTGAAGTCTATCGACAGAACTACTCACAACTGATGCATTGAAGATACGAGCCCCATCAATATGAAGCTTTACCCCATGCTTCTTCGCTAACTCTCCAACTTTGTCCGTGTACTCTGCAGAAAGGCATCTACCACCAGAACTACATTTGGCAGAAGAATAAGTTTAGTATGTACCAAATGATGAAATGATTCTCAGAGTCAGTAGAAAGTTTACTTCTGGTTTACAAAATGGTAAAATACATGCATCAGTTTTATCAATTTGGTGATTATGACCAATCATAGGCAACCGAGTATCTTAACTCTTGTTAATTAAAGAAATTAACTGACGATGCACGATGTGTGATAAACATGTACCAATTCAGAGGTTATAGCGTATATACCATGATCGCTTGAACAGAAATAATTTTATACTTACTGAGCCTGAGAATTTTCCAAACAGATAAGCCTAGTCGTTGGATAACATATCTCCATGCGAGGATCCCTAATTGCAGCCTCGATCTGATTGATGTCCATTGTTCCATCCTCATCATTTTTCACAGTTTTTGGATGAACCCCACCAATTGTGGATATGCCTCCATTTTCATACACGTGAATATGGGAGCTATCGCCAAGGATGACTTCACTTCCCCTAATATCACAATGCACAAGCACACTGATAAGGTTTCCCATTGTTCCAGAAGGAACAAAAAGTGCAGCTTCCTTGCCGGAAATCTTCGCCATCTCTGCCTCGAGGTGGAAGGCAGTCGGGTCATTACCCAAAACATCATCATCAACTTCTGCATTCGCCATTGCAGCTCTCATGGCTTCAGTAGGTTTAGTAACAGTATCAGAGCGAAGATCCACCGTTCTTGTTACCATTTTTGCTGAATCAAAACACATACAAAAATAACAAATAAATCTACATCATAATCAAATTTTCATATCATAGATAAATACTTGCTCCTACATGTTAAGGTATAATGATCATTCTTGCAATACTCTTTGGCAATAACGTCGATTCACTAGTCAAACCTCAAATCAAGTATCAAGGTTTAATGCTTTCGATATAGTAACCTAAGAATGAGCTCATATACCAATTCCATGAACAATAAATAACATCCAAACTAGAATATCAGTACTGATGCTGACTGATACTAAAACAGTAAGCTCTGTATATCATTATTTACCATGAGTTGAGCATTACCTCAAATGAACTATGAAAGCACATATCTCAACAGACTTCCACTTTCACAGAAGAAGCCATTTAAGCAGCTAACATAAATCAAAACAACTAAAACATAACTTTTTTGGGTAAACAGCCTCAACTTATCACATGGATAACCTTACATACTATCCTACCCCCTTTAAACCGCTTAGGCAGGAGTCTAGAGATATTGGGCCACGTAGATGTTGATGAAAGCATGGTTTAATTTCGATTTCTATCAAATACGAGCAAATATGGCTAAGTGCCCTAAACAGTAAATCATATGCTTACATGTCTACTGCATAACAAACATATCACAACTCTCAAACAAAGATTAGATGGCCTCAAAATAAACACATACCTAAATTGGTTCTTCCTTTTCAAATATTATATGGCCTCAAACTATATTCAACCACATACCCATATGTGTATATATACTATGCTGAAAGCATAATGGTAAAATACTAGGAAGTAAGAAAATAAGCCTGATGATGCAAAAAGTATTATACTTTTATTTCAGAAACCTCTCCCCACCTACATAAATGTGGACAAAAGTTGAAAGAAAGAAACGCGACACATCTACCTACTTGACTTGCTTTTTCTTTTGTCATGCAATGCATTAGATTAGTTGAATCCACGTAGAAGATGACACAACCAATTTGCTATACTTTAGTGTGTGTGGGCGCTCTGAAATATACTTCCAATGCTGAAATATGGTTTGTCTCTTAGGCCAATCCGGTTTGAGGCTTATTTTTCCCTTTTGGAAATTTTTGGTGAATGAGACCCTCCATTTAGGCGAGACATCATGAGTCATCTTTTTCATTAATAAAATTTCTATATTAATTTTTTTTTTTAAATCTGCTGCACTTTTCTTGTTACAAACTCCACAGCACATTTGAACTTGAACCCATGCATGCGAACGAGGATTTTTATAAAGGGATGGTGAACGACGATACAAGAACAATAGGGGGCGAACCAAATATTTTTTCGCAAAATATATAATAAATATTTATTTTTTAATAGTAAATGTTCATTTTTGAAAAACTATTGCATGCATTCATTTTGAAACACTCTCGTCCCCTCCATCCAAAGAAAAAGGTTTGTCCAATTTTGAATTTAGTGCTTCACTTAGATTTTTATACAATGTTTCTATAATATTTGGTTAAAAATATACTAAATATTTTTAATGTACTTTATTATTTGTATAATATTTGGTTAAAAATATATCAAATATTTTTAATGTACTTTATTATTAACATGATAATTTTGATTTAAATTAAAATTATATTACTTATATGTATAAATTGAGTAGATCATTAAAATTATATTACTTATATGTATAAATTGAGTAGATCAAAGTCATGCTAACATTTGATTCTTGATAAAATAAAATAAAAAGTTCCATGAGTCAATCATATAGCTCCTTGATATTTTTACATTTTGAGCATACAAGTTCAATGATAAAATACAACATAAAAATTATTCCGAAACTCTATTAAGTCAAGCATATAGCTTGAACATGTTAGCCCACCAAATAAAAAAGGCAAGTAATACATCCACTCATATGAAACCACATAGCTAATGCTAAATGAATTCGTCATTGCTGTCTGCTGATTCCATCTTTATATGTCCAAAAAAGTATAGATAGTGGCAGTGTTGATCATCCCACATCTTTCTTGCACTTCCTACAAGATAGGGCTGTAGATTGGAATGAGACAATACCAAAATATAATGCTCGGGGTCCTCTACCCGTTAGTGACGTGTTTTAAAGAATAGACAATGCATGATATACAAACATATAGAGCGCAGAAGCATAGAAGGTACACACAAAAGAGTGAGGATCCAGAGACCGAAAAGAAAGCATTGATATTTTTAGCATTGAAAATTAAGAATATATAAACATAAACAAACAGCATTGTTCCTTTCGTCTCAGAACTAACTTAGGGAGAAGTTTAGTTCGACCAAAAGTTACAGCAATACTAGCAAAAACAGGCTCATTAGCATCTCACACAAGCTTTTCCAACATGAAGAGAGAGTGCAGTACTTGTCTCGAAAGCAACGTCTCTAGAAAAATTGTCCATGCATTTCCCAATCATCTCCACCCGGATTGCTCATTCATCCTCGGAATCCCCAAGTGCAATGTTGTAAACTGACACGACTGCATTCAGGAAGGACATTTCAAAATTTTGATGACCATCAGCTGGCCATAGTATCAGAGACTTTACTAGAGGAGTCGTCGTCATTGGTTCTTTTTATTCACAGAAGTCCCATCTTCAGAATTGAGAGTTCCATTGGTACCCTCGACTGAATCCATGGATAGCAAGGGATCATTTTGGGATTTCTTACTGCACCAAGTAAATATGTATCTCAGACAGATGAACAATTACATCCTTGACTCGGAAGAAAACTTCACAAAAAAAAATCAATAGTTTATATAGCTAATTACTGCAAAAAGTAAATATGTATCTCTAGAAAAAGGAAAGCCCAAATTGAAACAACAAGTGTGCCAGGAAGTTAAGCATAAAGATAAATGAAATGCCACATCTTCAGAAAATAAATTGTGAAGCAGCTCCACTCATCTTTACTCGCAAAAAAAAATGAGGACTGAAAGACATATTTGCTTAATACATGACAGGTTAAATGATCCCAATATGGTCATAAATCATTAAACACAGGTAAAAACCTCCATGATTTCAAACAGAGACTAATATTGAAGTCCAAAAAAATGTATCCTCTTTAAGCTAATGAAATACATGAGAATTTCATAGTAAAGATGATGCCATGAGGAATAATATCAATCTAGTCATCTTTAGACGCATGATTGGTACAAGTAGAACCAATCAGCCTGGATAATGACAGAACAATTTTAAGAAGATAGAGGCATAACCCGATCAGTAAAGCAACACTACATAATCAAATATTACCTCCTAACTGCAAGGTCACCAAGGAGCTTGTAACGGAGAGACTCAGCCTGAGCAATGTCACAAATCCCCTATTGTTACCCTTCTTGGCATACAGTTCCACACTGTTTTCCGGGAACTTGAAAAGCTTCGGCACAACAGATGTCAACGCTCTGATCCTGCTTCCTTTCACTCCTGAGGACAATTAATAATAACATAAATCAAGAAAAATACACCAATAATACAGGAATAATCTATTGACACCAATGATACAGAAATAAACAATTGAACTGAATTATGCAATGAGATTGATGTTAAAAAATTTGCACAATGAGCAATGAATAATATTAGTATCTACAAGTTCTAGGGCGACAAGGTTTCGATGTGCTCTTTCCACATTAAATTAACAGAGAACAGTGAAATATGTTATTCCTGTTAACACAATATGAGATAACGATGTAGTTTTATTTTCATCAACTGTTTTATGACTCAAGGAGTTTTCACATAGTGAGGCCATGCAGATTATTTCACTCAGGTTAGTTAATATGTCGTTATATGTTTCTTTACTATGGAAAGAGAAATCTATATATACTGCTTCTAATTTGCTTGAAATGACATCATAGAATACGTGGATTCAAAAAGTCAGAGTTGGAGACTTGGAGAGACATGCACACAATAACTATGAACTATCCAATTTCGTTTTAAACCAAGTAATAGAATGACGGACTAGATGTAGGAAGAGCTCACCGAAACAACACAATCAGTAGGTATTTATTCAATGCAACTGTCGCCTCCAGATCTCTTCATTTTACCCATGCTAGCTCTAGCAACAACGCATCTAATTCAATGTCATAGAAAGCATCTTAACCAATCGATTTAACTTGAGGGACAAGAAGAATGAAGGAAATGTGTGTTTCTCATACCTTGAGATTAGCAAACTCAATTAGGCTGAATTTGCAGTTTCCTGGCCTTTACGATAACATTATGTAATGTCGAAATAGTATGGATGTCGCGCGGTACACCTTTTGGTGTCATGTCATTAACTAGGAATTCAGCCTTTTCTATTTGTCCTTGTCTACAAAAACCTGATACCAGGGCAGTATATGTGACTGTATCTGGCTCTAAACCTATATCGATCATTTCATAAAAAAGTCGTATAGCATCATCAAGGTTGTCTGATTTACAACTACTGTCGATTAAAGCGGTATAGCAAATGGCATCAACTGAAAAATTCTTGTCCTTCATCAATGACAAAAAGGTGAAAGAATCAATCTCTTCACTGGTATTACCTCCTGCATCGAATCTGGTTTTACTCAATTTCGAATTTGCTTTAGAATGGCCATCAACAAGTACAGTGTAGGTCATAATATCAGGTCTCAGACCCCTCGCCTTCATTTCTTCGAAAAGAGCGTATGCTTTTTTCAAGCTATTCCTCTTACAATAACCATTTATCATTATGGTGTAGATAACAACGTCTGGTGTTAAACCTCTGCACACTAAATTATCAAAAATCAAGCGTGCCTTCATCATATTCCCAGCATTACAAAGGCCAGCTATAAGCTTCCCATACATCAATTTGCAAGGATCATCACCTGAAGATTGATAAACCTCCTGAGCTTAGGTATATTGACCTTGACAAGGTTGCTTGAAGTTTAAACAAAATTACTGATTTATTAAGTCACTTGAAGAGTTTCCAGAAAAGTTTATAGGCAGATTTAGTATTATTCGATTCACAATACCCATTAACCAATGCAGCATAATTGTCAAGAGTCTTTCTTTCTAAACAGTTAACAAATGTTTCAGCTTCTTCCACATGCCCTGCAGAGCATAACCCCTTTATTATCAAGTTATAAGAGTCACTATTTGGTATGAGACCTTGTTCCTTCACATAATTCAGAACGCCAAGTGCCTTCTTAGCTAAACCATTTTTTAAAAATGCACCTATGAGAACATTGTAAGTCACAGTATCAGATTTCACTCCCACATCCTTCAATCTCTCAAATAATTTCTCAGCATCAGAGAGCCTTCCATGAAGGCAGTATCCATGGATCAAAGTGGTATAGTGCACAACATCTGGTACCACCTCGTCTCTTTTCATGTCATTAAGTAAATCAACTGCCTCTTCCATTTTTCCCAATTTGCATAAAGCCTCAATAGCAATATTATATATGACCTTATCAAAGAAAACACCCGAATTCTTGAAATTGTTGAACTGCTCTACCACCTCAGATGGCAGACCTTTCTGGCACAAGCATTTCAAAATTGAATTAATAATGACACAATTAGTTTTGATACCTTTTGAGGTCATCACATGATGGAGATTTAACGCTTTCAAAATATTACCAGCTTGACAATGTGCTCGAATTATGGCTTCATAACAAAACGCATCAGGTGCAAACCCATGCTGCTCCATCTCACGCAAAACAGTCTCAGCTTCTTTCAACTTCTTCTCATGTGAAAAACAGCGGATTACAACGGTGTAAGCATACACATCCAATGGGACCTCGGCTTCTCTCCATTTTTGCAGCAATTCATAAGCTAAATTTGCTCTTTTACGGATGCAAAGCTCTTCAAGATAGGTTGTGTAAGAAAAAACATTTGGTTCCACGGCTGCACTCTCCATTTCTTCGAAATGTCTTCCTTTCTCAAGCTGCCTTCTTTACAATAATAGCTCTCATTGCAATATTATAAGTATACACGTTTGGCTCCAACCCAAGCCCCTTCAATTGACTAAAGACATCCACAGCTATATCCATTTTCCCACTATTTACCAACTGATTCATCAAATAATTACAAGATAACAAACATATCCCAAAACCACGCCTTCTCATCTTGAACAACGTCTCGATAGCCTCGTCAAACATACCTACACTAGCATAAGCCTTAACCAACACATTCAAAGCTCGAACCAATGCCTCCGGCCCCTCGACATCCGACCCCTCTTCCAATGCAGCAAACAAGTCAGATATCTCAAACCCCAAATCCTCCTTTTTCGAATTAATCACCTCCAGAAGAACAGTATCCAACTTCACATCCCTACCCCAAGAACTCAAAACCTTAACAATAGCTAAGTAAGTCTCAAAATCATGCTTAAACCCTTTATTAGCTAATTCCCTAAATAAAAACAATGCAAAATGGGGTTCTTTTATTGAATTACTGATAATTTCTACCACTTTACTAGTGTTTAACTCATAAAGATTGGAACTTTTACAATTACCATTATCTTTAACAAAAGTGGTGTTGTTGGTATTGGTGTTTTGCTCATCTATAAGTGAAGGAGGAAAAGAAGCAAGTGCAGAAATTGAATCGAAACAATAAAATTGATTGGTCTTCAATAGGTTGCTATAAGAAACTGACCTGATTCTTGAAAACCACATAGAAGTTTGCATACATCAGAGTGATAAAGATTGAAGCTTGTTTGAATATTTACTTGGTTTGAAGTGTACTTTTTCATTCATATGCACAAATATTGCAGAGTGGTGATTGGAAGTGTACTTAATCAGTTTGCAGGGTTTTGCAGGTAGAAAAGGCTTATACCCCTATGGTATCTTTGGTAAAATTTATAAACTAATTCAATTAAATTTGAGGTAAACTCGTTGTTTATCGAACTAACGAGATAGTCGAAATGGTGAAGTGAGTGTAGTATTATTTTACTTATCGAATTAATGAGATTATCGAATGATTTTACGGTTGAGTTATATCGTTCGATAAAATGAAATAAAACAAGCAAATACAAGAGCCTGAGATCTAGCTACCCCTGTGGAATATGAGCTGTCCCAAAACTCTTGTCAACTAACTTGACCCCACTTCATCATCATCTTCATAATTTAACCACCAATAAATCAAATATTACAACTCAAACTACAGAAAAAATTAGTCTAACTCTTTCTTGACTAAGAAAATTCAAGAATTGCAGAAATAGTTAAAAAAAAATGGTGCAATATGGAGGAAAAGGAGGAGGAGTTTCAGGTGGAGTTGATTTGGTGAGTGAAAGAGCTGCTTTGATGAGAGAGTCTTTGCTTAATAGTCAATCAATTACTGATAATATGGTCAACATTTTGGGGTCCTTTGACCATCGTCTCTCTGCCTTGGAAACCGCCATGAGGCCTACTCAGGTAGTTTTCAAGTACCCTTTTGGTTGAATTGATTTGATAGTCCAGTTTATTGCTTGAAATAATTTAAATTGGTGTTTTTCAAGTACCCTTTTGGTTGTATTGCTTTGATTATCCATTTTTTTGCTTGAACTAATTTAAAATGGTGTTATTCAGCTGCCCTTTTGATTGTATTGCTTTGATTGTTTATTTATTGATCCAAACTGTTTAAAATGGTGTTTTTTTGAAAAAAAATTGGAACTTTATTGTTAAGATTGCATTTTGAGGTAAGTTGATTGGATAAGGATCGGTTTGGTTTTGAGCTAAATGAAAGACCTTGTTAGGATTGCATTTTGAGCTAAATTGATGGGACATGGATTGGCTTGGTTTGGTTATGGGCTAAATTGAAGCTTAATTGGGAGATAATGAGAGGTTAGAGAAGTCATGTTATGATTTTGGGTACATTGGTTGTTTGTGCTAGGTGATAGTTTGATAGGATAGCTAACTTTGGTGTGTATGATGGGATGTTCTTTGTAAAAACGAGTTCTTGATTCTTAGGATTTGAGAATGAGAGGTTGGAGAAGTCAAGTTCTGATTTTCGGGTTAGTTGCTTGGTTGTTTCTGCTGGGTGATAGCCTGATAGGATAGCTAACTTTGTTGTGTATGATGGGATTTATGGCATAAAAAAGAGTACAGTTCTGATTGACGGAAATTGAGTTCATTGAAGATAAATTTATTTGAGATATGGACAATGGAGAGGGATATGCAAAATTCGGTGACTCTTTTGACAGGTCTGGGAACCAAATTAAACTAAGCTTGACAGGTCTTTCTTTTGGATTTGCTAAGATTGAAGCTCAACTATGCCAAAACTGAGATTGTGGGAAGTTAATTCCCTTCTTTTGTAACTTTTTGGAGGGCATTTGCTTATCTGATTCCTATTTAATTTGCTTGTTGTAGATTAGGACACATGCTATTAGGAAGGCACATGAGAATATTGACAAGACCCTGAAGGCTGCTGAAGTTATACTTTCTCAATTTGATCTCTCTCGTCAGGTTAGTTCTTTAACTTTTCAGCTTCAATGGTTCAATATTCTTTTTTATGTGATCTATAAAACAGTCAAAATACTTAATTATTTTGATGAAATGTCACGTTAACTTAGTCATTTCATGAAATACCACATCTGCTTTCTTGGATCCATATTCATCTATATATGTACATATGTAAGTTATTTATGCATGATCTATGCAGTTTTATCCCAAATATGAGCCCATTTACAAAGAATCTCCTTTTTTCTTTATTTCTAACTACTGCATCCTTGCGTAAATGTAGGCAGAGGCTAAAATACTGAAGGGGCCACACGAAGATCTGGAAAGCTATCTTCAAGCTATTGAACAATTAAGGGGAAACATTCGGTTCTTTACAAACAATAAAAGTTTCAAGAGTAGTGATGGAGTCATCAATCATGCCAATAACCTACTTTCCAAGGCTATTTTAAAGCTGGAAGAGGAATTCAAGCAGTTGTTGTCTTCATACAGGTTTGAGCTTGTTGCAATAAATCATGCAGACACTCCTCTATTTAGCTATTGCCCTGATAGTTGGTATTTTCTCTATATGAATTCAGGATACAACATGGTTTTTCTAACATTAATATACTCGTAGCATTTCAAAATAAATTGCCTCTTAGCTGTACATATAATATTTTGATTCTATTTAGTCATAATAAAATATTCCTTACATTTACAAACTTTAATATAATGTTCTTCAAATGTTGTCTTTAGTCATGTCAATCTTATTATCTGAATGTTTATGCATGGATCCCTTGAATGTTGGACACTTACCTTATTTGATGAATTCCCAATTAATTTGGCATGGAAAGAATCCTATTATTTATCTTAGCAGATTATCTGGCAGCAACTCCAGAGCTTTTCCAATGTTCTGTTTAATAATTAAGATCTTTGTAGGAATGCATTTTATGAAGAAATTTTTAATTTAGGTGAAGTGATGTGTAAGAAAGATGAATCTTCCACAGCATGTGTTCCTGTTCTTCTTCTTCTTCTTTTTAATCTTATGCATGTAGCTTAAATGTGACAGTACTTGTTGTGTTATGTTCAGTAAACCTGTGGAGCCGGAGAGACTTTTTGAGTGTCTCCCAAACTCCATGCAACCATCATCTGGATCACATGGAGACCATGCTGAGGCAAATGGAAAGAATCCATCCTCTATCAGTCATTCTGATCAACATAATCGTGGTTCAGAAAATGCTATTTACACGCCACCAACTCTCATACCTTCCAGAATTCTTCCGTTACTTCATGATTTGGTGAAGCAAATGGTTCAAGCTGGCCAGAAGCTGCAACTACTGAATATATACCGGTAAGCATTTGTCACTCGATTAGGATGCTGTGACCTGGATACCTGGTGTTGCGTTCTGTAGTACCATTATCAGTAAAGCTGCTTTCCATTTTCTGACTCTTTACAGAATTAGTAGGTAAATGAGTGATGGCATTTATTTTATTTGAGCCAACCACACTTATTTATGCATAAGACTTTCAATCTCATGAAGGATATCGAGTAAAAAAATTATATTGAAACTGCGTCCTCTGTTTTTGTCACCACAATGTGTGTGCTTCCAGTTAAGCACATACCTGCTTCTAATCTTTCTATCATTCATACAGAGACACTCGTTCGACAGTTTTAGAACAGAGCCTCCTGAAATTGGGTGTGGAGAAGCTAAGCAAAGATGATGTCCAGAAGATGCAGTGGGAAGTTCTGGAAGCAAAGATTGGGAACTGGATTCATTTCATGCGGATTGCTGTAAGATTTTAGGGCACTTGCCTGATTTCTGTAAAACCTACCTTGGTGAACTGCCGGGCATGAGTCCAAACTTTAATGGAAAAACAAGAAAAAATTGTTTGTGAAAATAACAATAAATGCTCATGTTACTACCTTTTCTTGTTGCCCCATTCCATAGAAAAGAAAAATATTGGGTTTCTTATGTTAATACAATTGTAGAGTTCAGATACAAAGATAGTGGGTCCCAAATTAGAGAATGAATATACAAGGTGAACTCTTATAGGCGATTTATGGACGAATTTGAAAGCAATGATATGATATCAAGTATTCATATTCATTGGAAGATTAAAAATTAAACTAATCTGATAACTTGCCTCATATTCCATAATCAAGAATCAAACAGTCATTATGACCGAAAAGCCCTTTACATTTTGTAAGGTTTTATCGTATTCGGATGATTTTCAGTTATAAACAATTAGTTGTGCCCCCAACAGGTAAAATTACTGTTTGCTGCCGAAAGAAAGGTCTGCGATCAAATGTTTGAGGGGTTTGATTCCCTGAAAGAACAGTGTTTTGCTGATGTTACGGCAAGCAGTGTTTCTATCTTGCTCAGTTTTGGAGATGCAATCGCCAAAAGCAAAAGATCACCTGAAAAGTTGTTTGTGCTTCTAGATATGTATGAAATAATGCGAGAACTTCACTTAGAGGTATGGAATCATCTTTGAGCACACTATCTATACTTTTCTTCTTCGAGAATGAGACTTAAAAGAAAATTTTGTTTTACTCTTAGATAAATATGCATTTGATTGCAGATTGAAGAACTCTTCGGCAGCAAAGCTTGCCATGAAAGTAGAGAATCTGCATTGGGTCTGACTAAGAGGCTTGCACAGACAGCCCAAGAGACTTTCAATGATTTTGAAGAAGCAGTAGAGAAAGATGCCACAAAAACTGCTGTTTCAGATGGCACCGTCCATCCTTTGACGAGCTATGTCATTAATTATGTGAAATTTTTGTTTGAGTAAGTATGTTAACTTGTATCCTTTTGTTTTTTTACTTTCATACCCCTTAAACGTCTGAAAATTACTTGGTCACATCTTACTTATTGATATTTGGCTATTGCATACATGTACGACCTATGGGTTTGTACACAAAAAAATTGTACCATAGGGGCATGCTTTTTTATTGCTTATTTTTATTATCATAGTCAATTGAACTGACTATAAGTTATGATCCATTAGTTATCAATCAACTCTAAAGCAACTCTTCCAAGAATTTGAGAGCAAAGGTGACCCGAATTCACAACTGGCGGCTGTGACGATGCGGATTATGCAGGCTTTGCAGACCAATTTGGATGGAAAATCCAAGCAATATAAAGATCTTGCTCTGACTCAACTGTTTCTCATGAATAACATTCATTACATGGTCAGATCGGTCCGCAGGTTTGTTATACCCAATCTATGTTTGGAGGTGATCGGTCAAATCGTGATATAATTAACTTTTGAGTTAATGTTGGTGTTTACCTTGTTTATTCAAGGTCTGAAGCCAAGGATCTATTAGGAGATGATTGGGTTCAAAGGCACAGGAGAATCGTCCAACAACATGCAAATCAGTATAAAAGGATTGCATGGGCAAAGGTATAGTGTACTTAATGATATACTTGACACAAGAAATGATTATTGGAACAGCTTGAGAAAATTTATCTTTAACTACTAACATTACTGAATGAAGATTTTGTTTTGGTGCCTCTCTAGATTTTGCAGACACTCTCTATCCAAGGCTTGACATCATCCGGGGGTAGTGGTGGAGTTGCAACAGATGGAGGAAATAGTAGTGGCGCCTCTAGGACAGTTGTTAAAGACAGGTAATGTTCTCTTCCATTTATTTGCAATAGTGGCTTTTTGAAGACTATATTAGAGATGGAATGAACATCTGGGAGCCACTGTTCGCCTTTACAGATTGAAAACTTTCAATGTAATGTTCGAGGAGCTTCATCAAAGGCAATCTCAGTGGACAGTTCCCGACACTGAGCTACGAGAATCCTTGAAGCTGGCAGTGGCTGAAGTTCTGTTGCCAGCATACAGATCTTTCATTAAGCGATTTGGGTAAGACTGCTTCCCTGAATCCGATCCATAATGGCTGATGCTAAACTATATCATTCTGACATGACCGCGTTTTGTCACAGAGCATTGGTCGAAAATGGAAAGAATGCCCAGAAATACATCAGATACACGCCAGAGGATCTTGATCACATGCTCGGGGAATTTTTCGAGGGGAAGACGTTAAATGAACCCAAGCGCTAGATTTCTGAGCAAACGGTCACAGTGGAAAGCCGCAGAAGCGATTTCCCATTTACGTCTTGCCTTGCCTTAATTGATTTATACATCCAGATAAATGTAAATTAAATGTTATGGTATGAATTTGGTGTGGCTACATGTGATTCCACATAAATAGGCTTGTTGTTTGTGATCCTGTAATATAATTTCATTTCTTATTTTTAAGTGTATTTATAATGTTGTCTTTAAAACAGCTAAACAAACTACTATAATCAAGCTTCTACATAAGCTCTACTGTAAAGCTTAGTTACGCCTGATTGAACTTATAATGCAATGAAAACATTACCTCATTTGATCAATCATTTCTTTTGAATTACTTGTAATATGTAATATGTGAATCGTGTAATTCACCTTCATTGTATTGAAAGAATTGTCAGCAAGAACATCTTATATTTTGCGAACATTCACTACATACAAATGATACAATATATAATAGATTCCTCATGTATTTACTTTATTGTAACATTACAAACCCAAACACTCCACGGGTATAACATTATCAAAAACGATGAAGCTATTGTATTTGCGGCCCGAGGTGGCTTGTGTAACATTATCAATTGCATACCAGGAAGGCGGAGAGTTGTATCAAAATATGACTAATTGCCGGTGTTGTATTCATATAACCATCTCCACACCAAACCTAGTGGATAAGCTCGGATTGGTTTGATTTCAAGCCCCACATGACTAAGATTGTCAAACTGATCCTTCTCGAACATGTTCGAACGCCTCGACGAACGTGGAGAGAGAAATTAATGTCACACAAAGGAGCAAGGGACTCAAATCTCATGCGATAACGGACCCACTAATTGGTCGAACGTGAGACGAACTAATGGACCGGATCGATAAAATTTTCGACATCATGAAGTGAAAAGAGTAAAGGCCTGGCCCATGGGGCTTAACCAGACCTTCAGAAAGCCCAATAATCAAAACTAGGGCACATTATCTTATTAGACAATCGAATCAATTTTGCCTCAGATCTTCATCTACTTTGTTTGAGGTAAAAACCTCTCTATTTATTTATTTATTTTTATTTCTGAATTTTAATCTCTAATTTTATATTTTAAGCAAAATTGAACTGCTTAATTAGTTAATTTTTATTTTATATGAGTTAAATTTTAATGTTTCCCTAGTTTAATTAATTGAATTTGCATATTTTAATTAGTTTGGAATTAGTTCAGATATTAATTAGTTTGTGATTGATTTTTTATTGTTGCATTGATTTTGATATTGGAAATTTGAGCTTATTTATGCATGCTTAATAAAGGAATCTGAGGATTGTGAGTATTATTTGTTAATCTGTACTATATTAATTTATTCTATTACTAAAAGATTGTTTAGTTTTGAATTTTGATCAGTTGACTTTTTTAAATTTAAACTGAAGTGTTTTTGAATATGTTGTATATATTTTTTATTTTTTGTTTATCAAAATAAAGTATTTTCAACAATCTTTTACATGTTATTTTTTGTTGTAATCAAAGTTGCGTGTTACTTAATACTGTGAAGTTTGTTTAGTTTGATCATTAAAAAAACGAAGTCGGCGATGTTTTAGGGATATAGGTAGTATTTGTTAATTTATACTATATGAATTTATTCCACTTATTTTTTTTAGTTGTCTTGGTTTTCATAATTTTGGTATGTCTTTCGTGGCATATACATGTGTTTTTGTAGTGTTTGTATATCAGTATATAAATAATTCAATAATAAAAATGTGTTGTTTGAACTTTGAAGTGCCATTATATGTGAGGTAGTATTCGTTAATTGATGCATATCTAGAAAGATTTGTTTTCTGGTGCTAGATCGTGGAACACTATGCAAATATTTGTGAGGGTTTTGGTGTTCAGTTAATAGTAAACTTTAATAGAATTTTATACTTCTGAATTACAGGGTTTAGCAGTTCTTTGCTTCGCTATAATCTAGATTTTTTATTGTTGATTGTTCAGTCCAATGATATTATCGATTTGTGTGGTTTATATTATGTATGCCATCTCGCAGGTTTTTTGCTCAACAAATTAAGAGTTTGTATAATTCGCAATGGCTGATGGTGCAGAGAACGATAAGAATATTCAGATATGGAAAGTTAAGAAATTGATAAAGGGTTTAGAATCTGTACGAGGAAATGGTACCAGCATGATCTCTCTTATTATCACACCTGGTGATCAAATCTCTCGAGTGACTCGGATGCTTGCTGAAGAATATGGGACTGCTTCTAATATTAAGAGTAGGGTCAATCGCCAATCTGTGTTGGGCGCAATCACTTCTGCTCAGCAGAAACTTAAGCTGTACAACAAGGTTCCTCCTAATGGATTGATTATATACTGTGGTACCATAATAACTGAAGATGGAAAGGAAAAGAAGGTTACAATTGACCTTGAGCCTTTTAAGCCCATCAATACATCTCTTTATCTTTGTGACAACAAGTTTCACACTGGACCACTTGGTGAACTTTTGGAATCAGATGAGAAGTTTGGTTTCATTATCATGGATGGAAATGGCACTCTTTTTGGTACCTTAAGTGGGAATACCAGAGAAGTGCTTCATAAATTCACAGTTGACCTCCCAAAGAAACATGGTAGAGGAGGACAATCAGCCCTCCGGTTTGCTCGTTTGCGAATGGAGAAGCGTCATAATTATGTAAGGAAGACTGCAGAACTGGCAACACAATTCTTTATTAACCCTGCCACGAGTCAGCCAAATGTATCAGGATTGATACTTGCAGGATCGGCTGACTTCAAGACAGAACTAAGCCAATCTGATATGTTGATCCATCGCTTCAGACCAGTGCTGAATGTGGTTGATGTGTCATATGGTGGGGAGAATGGTTTTCCGATAAACAAATTAGAACTTTTCTGGTGAAATTCTACCAAGCTAATGTAAAGTTCATCCAGGAAAAGAAATTGATAGGCAAATTCTTTGAGGAAATCAGCCAAGACACAGGTAAGTATGTTTTTGGTGTGGATGACACAATAAAAGCTCTGGAGTTGGGAGCGGTTGAGACCCTTATTGTGTGGGAAAGTCTTGATATAAATCGATATGAGCTTAAAAATTCCGTCACCAATGAAATAGTCATAAAGCACTTGAACAAAGAGCTTGAAGCTGATCGAAGCCAGTTTAGAGGTCCAGAGACATCCGCTGAGTTGGAAGTTGTAGAGAAAATGCCACTATTGGAATGGTTTGCTGAAAAGTACAAACAATTTGGTTGTACACTTGAGTTTGTAACTAACAAATCTCAAGAAGGGTCACAGTTCTGCAGAGGGTTTGGGGGCATCGGTGGTCTCCTACGCTACCAGCTTGATTTGCGAACTTTTGATGAGCCTTCTGATGATGAAGGGGTATATGAAGATTCAGATTAAGCTAACATGTTTGCTATTACAAGGTATGTATCAATAGTTTGTTCCTTTGAACATCTTGCTACTTTATTCCTTGATGTATGTTTTCGAAGTGAATCCTGTTTGTGGAGATGTTGGTGATTGACCATGGCTAAGTCTATATGGTATTGTACGGTTCTTAGATTATTTACGTTCAAACCTAATTATTATTGATCCTTGGATTTCTTAATTCTTTGCCATCAAAATCTAAATTATATTGATCATGGATTTCTTAATTCTGTCACCTGTACAATAAAAGAAACTGCTATCTGTTACATACTGTTGAAAAGTAAAAGTTCCTTCAAGATGATTCTCTTGCAGCTTCATTTTCATTTTGCATTTACTCAGTGTGACTGCTTATTGTTATGTTATGCATAAAGCTTCTTTGATAAGATTGTCTGTATTGGACATTTCATTTCGACCATATTACTCGATAATGTATATAAATTTATTTAAATTTTGTAGAGCTGTTGGGAAAGAAGATCTGACTGAGAAGGGAGCATGGATTAGCTATGGACAAGTAAAGTTGCAGTTTCTATCAGTTTTGATTTGTTTCTGGAATGTGCCCAACTAGATCTTTCGCATGGTTTTACTACGCCCTTACTATCCACTTTATTGTATCATGGTCGATCGAATTTCTACCTTCCATTCCTTGGATGTTTTATATTAATACGAGCGTGAGATTTGAATACTCAGTGGATAAGTAGATGGCTTTAAATGGACCTCTAAAGCTTCATGGTGAATCGTGGGTGTTGCCTTTTTGTCCTCTTACTGAGTCTTACTTAATGAAGGAGAGGAGAGCATCCTGTGTTGTCCATTTTATCCTTTTAAATACTCCATCTATGTTCTGTGTGAATTTTCTTGGATTTTTTTTGTTTTGTGAACACAAAGAAGTGAAAAAACTATCAATTTTAGTTCAAGGCTTTTGTATCTTGGAGCCAATTGTTGAGTTCATATGGTCCTTGATGTTGGTTATGTAACATCGCTTTATGAAAGTCAAAGACTGATTAAGTTTCAGCTTCTAAACTCATGAGAATATTTAGGCAATTATATCCTAAATTAATGCATGATGAGACTATTTAGACTGTTTATGTAACTCCAAGGATGACTAATTTAGACTCATTATATTACTACAGAACACTGGTCAACTGATCCCATATATAACTTTTACCCCATCAAATTACTTAACCATAGCATTATCAGACTACATAAAGACTAAAACAATTATCGGACCATATATTAATTTGAGGTGTTATATGATATTGTAGACTATACTATAGAGAAGTTAGGAGCAAAGCTCAGGCAAAAGCACTAACTAGTTGAACAGCTTCTATACCTCAAGTAAGCATTTCACTTCTCACTAATTGTTGTGATTGTCTTTTATTAAACAAACAAAAAAGAAGATAAAACTACATTCACCCCCTCCTATATTCTCACTAATAGTTTCATTTAAACCTATAGATTAATATTTAATACAATATCAGAAATAGATAATATAAACTATATAAAAAAGTATCTATGCTAATCTTATCCTGCTCTCTCAATCAACTTCCCTCTGACCCTGGCCTATAGTTGACAGAGAAGAAGAAGAAGAAGAAGGAGAAGACAAACAAGATTCAGCAGAAATGAATGAAGTTGAATCTAAAGAAGAAGATGAAGAAGCAGCTGAAAACCCAATAAGCATATCAATAAATGCTTCAATGATGAACTCATGATGCTTCTCCTCATTCATTCTCAAATACCACCTCAACAACTCTTCCAAACACTCCCAATCTTTCAACCCTTTTGACTCAATCATTTCTTGCATGGATTTCTTGAAGTCTTCATAAGGATTCTCTGAATCCATAGCCATCATTACACTACCCTCAAATGGCAAAACCTCCTCATCTTTGAGAGGACTCGAACCCGAGACCTCTTCATCTTCACCCTTTACTTCCCCTGCAATTGAGCTTGTGTCTTCAGGTGTAAAAAACAGCCTTTCTGATGATTGAACTCCTTTGATGATTGTCTCCAATGATTGTGCTCCTGCCCCCATGTTGTAATATTCCTCTGACTCAGTTGAAATGCTTGCAGATTCTGAAGTAATGGAATTTGAAAACCATGTTTCTGGTGTTTCAATGCCATGTTCAGAAGAGTCAAAGAAAACAGAGTTTACTGTCTTGAAAATGTCATCTCCTGCTCTAAAAGAAAGAGTCTTTGGATGCTTGCATGATGGCCATTGCCATTGTTGAGCATTTTTGTTTTCTTTGTTCTTGAATATGAATGGAAACTTCATTTTCTTGGCCATTGAAGATTGGTTAGTTGATTGTTTGGAGAGAGTTTGGTATTAATGAGATCAGAACTCAGAAGGGGGAGGAGGGAGATATAGAGGGGAGGTGGAGCAATAAAGGGAGGTGGGGAGGGAATGCTTCTTGGTTGGACAATTCATGTGTGTATTAAATTGTTAGATTGCGAAATTTATTGGTATATTTAATGCAACCTCACAGACTTAGCTGCTATACACAAACATAAATAGTGTTTTTAAGTGTGAAACTACCATTTTACCCCTGATATTCCCCCTGTTTTGTAAGTGCAGTGTTTGAAGCAAGTTTTAATTAAGGGTAAAATAATAATTTCAGTCACTTTTAGTCTACTATAACAGTATGTGTATAGTTGTTCCCCCTCACAGAACACTAGTACCTTTTTCTTTTGGTTTCAAACCAAAATTCCACAATGTTTTATTTTTGTATTTTACTGTGTTTGTAGGTTGGTATAGTGTATATTGTATAGTGTGCATGTTGCCTCCAGTTTAGAGATGCACAGTATTTTTAAAGATATAAGGGCTCTGCTGTTTAGCATTATTACTAAGATTATGCTTCAAGATCTCCATTGAAGATTTCACAAGCAAGCATGCATGTTCTTTAGAATGTTGAGGAATTAAATATTTTAGTCAATATGCTATGTTTTTTGTTATGTCATTTCTGTCTTAGACTTTCTTGTCTGGACTCTGGAGCAAATTATGTTCTAGCTTTTTCATACTATTTGATTGTTCCTATTGCAAGAATTGTCTGGGTAGATTGAATTTGGTCAATAAATGGGTAAACCCCAAAAATGATGTATTTATACTGTACATATTTTGATTGCAATCAATTGAAAACTTTGCCATCTCAATTAATTTCAAAATAATAATTCATCCATAAAACTATTTTGTATACTATCACATATTACACACCAATCATATATATGTCGAAATTTATAAGCATTTAGTAAATATTCCATCAAAATTGATAATATCATTTAGAAACATCAAAATTGACGATATTGTCTATCTTTTAATAACACAAATGTCAATGAGGTGTCCAAGTAGGAAGCGATTATTTATATATTTAGTTTATGAGTTATATATAGATTAAAAACGTAATTATATTAACATATACACAACAGATTTACTTATATTACACTCCATTAGGTTATTCTCCCCTCATTTATACATTATATACAAAAAATGCTTATCAATAATGTGCTTGTTGCATTTCAAGATGAATCTTTTTCCTCCTTCATTTGAATTAAAACTCAAGCCATTCATTGTGGAGGAGGATGGCCAATGCCTCATGCAGTCATGCTAGTACAACGCTCACATTCTTGAATATCACCATAATTGAAATGTAGGTATTGCTAGCCTTAGTAGGTGACAATAAAAACATCAAACTACTTGTTTCAAAATGCAATAAATTGTGACACAACTTGTCAAATTATGAAATGACCCATTGAAGTTGCCAAATCAAAGAAGCCAAACACTCTTTCCCAATGCAATTTCAGGTCCTCTCTTGGGCTTGTGATGAATAGAAAAGGGTCATGGTTTGTACTGTGCAATCTTGACCTTTTTCCAATGCTTAGTTTATTATGGATATGGAAAGAGACATGGACTTCTCTTGATATTTGAGGAAGAGACTTGTAGCACAAAAACATGAAGAGGGAAAAATCATGTGAGTTATTAATTATTAGGGAAACAATTGATTGCTCACAGAAATATGCATGCATACTTGTTCTTGCCAAGAAATTAAAGAGAGGGTGAGACATACATATATAACCTTGGTCCTTGAAGTTCATTTACGAGCTCACCGAATCTGCTGCTCTTGCCTGTCTTTAGAAATAGCAACAATCATCATGTGCCACAAACTTGTGTACTTCCTCATCCAAAATTTGTATGTTCGGCTTTTAAAATTTTGAATTAAAGTATACTAGTTTTGTTTAATATTTTGAATTAAATTATGTTTGTTTTGTTTGGTATACTTTACTATTAATATGATGTAATAATTTGATCCAAATCAAAATAATATATGTATGTTAAGATTATAAAGTTTGTTAATTTTAATCGTTGAAAATCAGAGATGAAGTATTAATTAAATTAAAAGATCTTTAGATATATAATTTTCTTTCAAGAACAGAGAACGGCAATTATAAATCTAACAATTTAAGTATTCACACAGTGTTAACTTTTATAGTATATTCCAGTTACAATTCCAGGAGTATGTAACATGATTGAACGTATTCCTTTGATACTCTATAACCAAGCGAATGAAGTTTATTAATTTTAATTGTTGAAAGTCAAAGGTAGAGTATTAATTATATTAAAGATCTTTAGATAAACAATTTTTTTCCGAATACAGTTCCTCAATTATAAGTCACCAATTCAAGTATTCACACATTATGATGAACTTATAAAGTTCAGTTATAATTCCACCAAATTGTAACATGTTTGGACATATTCCATGATACTCCATAACCAAGCAAGCAGATGGAGATCGAAAGATTTTAGTGATGAGGTGATCAAGCTAAACCATCACACTAACTACTAACCAAACAAGCAAAATAGAAATGGAAAGATTTTAGTGATGAGCTGATCTAAGTTAAACCATTGTACCAACCTCGCTTGATTACAGGATCATATGAATACGTCCAATTAGGGATGCGATCGGACCGAATTTACGGGACTTTGGGGGCAGAAAATCCAAAACCGAATTTCCAATTTTGTAAAAAAATGCAAAAATTTCGGTACGGTTATCCGAAATCCGGTTCATCGAATTTTAAGGAACGACTCATTCAGAAAAAAATCTTAAAAGAACCATTACAATTGCATATGCACGAATTTGAAAAACAGAGAACATTAGTTCTACAAATCATCACAACCGGAAAAGCGAAATAGTTAGCCTAAAGCTTAGTGTTTAGTGTTTGACACTTTGACTGCCCTTAGTCTAGGTTATACTTTACTAGGTTTTGTATTAATTTTTTTTTTTTTTTAAATTAAATTGTAAACTGGACCGACCTATTATAATCCTGTCTAGCCGGATCAATCCCGGATCCGGTCCGGTTTGGTAAAAAAATTTGTTTCAAAAAACCGGTCTGATCCGACCGGTTTTTTTATCCGAAAAACCGACCAGACCAAACCGGATTTTTTATCCTAGTCCAACCGAACCCTTACGGCCAATCATGTTACATTTTGGCAGATAACTATAACTGAAATTTGTAAGTTAATGTACCATATATTGACAATCTTGTAAGGGTCGTAGTCACAATAAATCTGTCATCCTTCATGAATTAAAGGAACGTTCATGAGTAGTTAGAGGTTCCTTTTAAGGGTGGCAGCTATAATGGGTTGTTCCAACCTAAACTTTATCATTACCAAAAAAAAAATTAGAGCATCAAAAACAGATTCGTTAATTAGAATCTAGAGTATGCAAAACAAGGCAAACGAGAGGAGATTAGTTCCATAAAATAACTAGTTTTGATCAAGCAAATCCATTATCACAAAATATTTTACTAGTATTAAGATGACACAATGAAATTCTGAAATGAAACAAACTCGAGAAAAGATGAGCGTATGTTGGTCGACATATCAGCTCAATATTTCCTTGCGAAACCACCAGCACCACGGCCGAATGCAGGGGCAGAAGCCATTGACTGTGGTTCGATTTCTTGCTTGGTAACACCGGGTAAGTCACCCATACCAAGGGATGAAAGCATGTCAATGGTTTCCTTATCGACCTCAATGACATCAGTCCTGATGGCAGATTCATCAGGAACGAAGTCCATGCGCCGCTCGCGTTCCTCTTCCTGCAATTTCAGTGAGATACCTCTAACTGGACCCTTCTGGATCCTCTTCATGAGGTGAGTTGAAAAGCCTGCAATCTTGTTCCTTAGACGCTTTGATGGGATGATGGCGACCTCCTCCAAGATCTTCTTATTTGTGTGGAAATCCAAAGTCATCTTTGAATAGTACCTCTCAATAACCTGTCGAGATGACTTCTTCACTGTCTTCGTACGAACACGACCCATCTTTGTAGCAGCTCCTTACCTAAACAAGAGACATCAGTCCGACAAAACACTACTAAAGATCTTTGATAATGGAAGTAGCTTATGCACACACAATACAATGAATATACCGAGAAACTCCAGAATGAGGATCGTATCAATATGACATTTATGAAACTCAGAATAAACAAAACTGTTCACAAATTACATCCAAATACAGTAGCAATCTGTAAAAATAAATAGATTGCCTCCATCAACAGCAAATGCTCGAGTCAATTCAGAAACATCCACTTTGTTATCACAGGGGAAACGCTACGTACAATCCTACTCCTAGTTACCCCGCTTAGGCAGGAGCCTCGTCAAACGGCATGGGGACATGCTCATGTTCGTGATCAATAGCGAATATGACAACCAACTACTTCCGCCACTTTTAGTCGGGTACTAATTATTCTCGTGCACCATCATTACAGCCAATGTTATCAAGGCAGAAAAGGGTAACCTAAGCAAAGCTCGATGCAAATGCTATTCTATAATCAGTGCCAAAATCCTTAATCTTGAACTTTTCACATATATCAACCTGTTTAATAACTAATGAAACACAATATAATCCCAAAAAAATTAATATTAATATCACTACCCTAGACATGAACTCAGCATCTATGTGCATTAATCAGATAAATTCAAATTCACACAACTGAACATAACCACTAATAGCCAATAAACATAGATTATATTCAGATTCAAATAAAAAATATGTAAACTACAGATTTAACTCAGATTTTCAACAAAATATCTAAAATAATTTTGAATTAAAAAACCCATCGGTATAATTTCAATATAAACTCATATCATCAGATACTACACATAAAACAATTATCTAATAAAAATTTGAAACATTGCAAATAAATTATTTGAGTAAAAATTTATACATTAAAAATACTAAATTAATTAGAAAAACAAACCTTGAGAAAATGGCTTGAGAGAGATTGAGGCTTCAAGTTTCAATTAGGATTGAAAAAGGCTGAAAAACAGATAAAGAAGATTAGGGCATTATTAGGGTTTTCTTTGGGCTTCAAACCTAAAGCCCATTTCATAATTACACAGATGATTTGAGCCTCTGGCTCCAGTAGTGAGTTAATTAAAGCTACTGATGTAATTTAGGCACAGGCACCGGTTTATTAATCTATAACTATAATATCACATATTTTTGGAAATTCTGGACGGGGTTTAATGATAATTCACAAAATGACAAAATTTATCTTTTGTCTACCCTATCCTGATGAGCTTAAACCAAAACTCTTATTTTTATGTTGAGTAATGGATTCGGTAAGTCTTGAATGAGCTTTAAGGCCTCTCTTCGAATTATCGATTTATCATTTTTGGGATTAAATGGTAGAAATGAATAGAATGCTGAAGTTAGGTGGTTAATAATTTAAAGATTAAAATTTAAGTCACTGACTAATGATTTTGAGGTTGCATGTTGGCACACCATTTTAACGATTGTTTTTAACTTTTAGGATCAAACAGGCCAAGCCACTATTATGGATTAAATCCCAATTTTTGAATTTTACATGACTAATTCTGAATTTAACATCATTTTATCTACAAAACATTTCGCAATTAACTCTTATATTTTCCCCAAAAAATGTGTCAATATATGTTATGATCAATTGAACCTCGGTTTATCCACTTTGAGATAAAAGGATCCGTTGAAGGAAATTTAGCAAGTTGATGCAGAAGGCGAGATTTGGATTCGATAATTAGTGAGTTCAAATATCTTCTCACCTCACGTTACGCTGATGCGATCCGACTCAAAAAATACTTGATTTTAATGTTTGATTGAGTTGGTCGAATAATTGGAAAAAAATAAATTTTATGTAGTTAAAATGGTCGGCTCATCCATGATTTGAACCCCAATAATCCAAATATTTCATGAGATAAAATTACGCTGAACTATAAATTTATTTAATATTTCATGAGATAAAACTCGATCATATCCATAATTAAAATTCAAATTAAACATAAATTATACTGAAGTGAAGCTCGAATCGAATTTTTCGAGCAGAATGGAATCTGATACTCTTTGACCGGCACATTGTGGCGAGTCAGTTATCACAGCTTATACAATTCTCCACTTATTTACACCTTATTTATTTAGTTTCGCGTCAGTCTCGCCACTCTCCTCTCAAAATTCATTAAATCATTTATCAATTTCCAGTGAATTAGAATTGTTATGGTAATCAGTAGCATAAAGCCTGGCCAAATCATTTTTTAATTTGATTGAT
Source organism: Lithospermum erythrorhizon (assembly GCA_019722365.1). Lineage (NCBI taxonomy): Eukaryota > Viridiplantae > Streptophyta > Magnoliopsida > Boraginales > Boraginaceae > Lithospermum > Lithospermum erythrorhizon. The sequence goes on along the minus strand of JADFUC010000776.1, from coordinate 608,696 downwards.
TATCATAAATTAGATAAATTAAAAATAAGTGAAATCTAAACAAAGGAAATGGCAATTTATTGTTTTGACAATTTGGTAGCTCATTATGGTGGTGAACAACCTCCTCCTCCTGCTTTTGAAGATGGCAATCAGTATGTTTTTTATTATGCAAATCTTTATTTTTTCAATATTTTAGTATATATATTATTTTTTATATATATTGTTGATATAGTTTTGCAAATATTATTGTTTTTATTTTTTGTAAAATTCATGATTGGTATAATGACCAACTACAAAATTCTAACTAATTGTGTGCAGGGTAGAGTAGGTGCGTAAACTGTAATCATCCTCCACAGTGGAGATTGAATATCAGGAGGAACTAATTTAATGGTTTTGTTGAAAATTAGCCCCACACACCACTTTGATTTCAATCGAAATTAAAAAAATTGGTATAATTGATACACACAAGTTTGATTCCAATCGAAATAAAAATTAAATGCCTTGTAATTTCTTGTTAGTGAGGAAGTATTGGGCTCAGTAAAAATTGTTCGCTTTGACGTAAAATTAATTTTTATTTAAGTATTGTGATATTAGCTTCAAACATGTTAACATACGAGTATATAGTTATTGAGCTTTATTAAAACTTTGATATTCTGAAGTTAGATGAATTATAGCTTCAAAAGTAGGTTAATTTTTTGTTGAATAAACACCTTCACACATTTAGTGTTATTGGGTTGTAATTCATGCTGGTGAAAATATTCATAATTTAATGGTTTTTCCTTGCTGATTAATTAGTGAAAGAGAGAATACTTGTGATAGGCAGAAAATGATAAATTTAATTATTAATACCAATGTATTCTATAGTTGTTGTCATTGGACCAAATGCCATTTAGTAAATTATATGAATAGGAAGCATGTCTATCAATTTTATGTGTACATGCTTTGTGGAATAAATGGGATGTTTAAACATCTTGCATCTGAATTAGGTTTTCATTTTGTTTGGGCATGGAAGAGGCATGAATGCAGAGCCTCGTTTGCATTAAGTTGCATTTGGCACTCTACAACCACATGCCTTGATTAGCGGTTTCAAGGACTATTCTCTCACAAGGTACTGGGATCCAATTGTTCTCTAATAATTGTTCAGTTAATTGTTCTCTGATAAGGGAGAATAATCTTAGGTGTTACATGAAAAAGGTAAGCAAAGTTCTTAGATCTGTTCATTTAAGTGTGATTAATGCATCAACGGTTCTAATAAAAATAAGGGGTATATTTATCTTTTCATTATTAAGTAGGGTTATTATAGTATTTTGCATTAGTTGTTCAAAAAATCAGAAATGATTCGATTCATTATTAAGCAGTTCTTCTTCATTTGATTTATTTGTATGTGGTTTTTGCAATGTTATCTTGGGAACAATTGAAGGTACAATTTAGTTATAACCACGAAATTCAAGCGGTTACAACGTAGTGTATTAAAACTTCCAGTTCTTTTATTCTTTGATTGTTGAATTTATGAGTATTAATTGTTATTTTGTGTGTAATAAAATGAAGGGAATGGGGGTTGGGAAATGGTGCATGGAATTTGGGAAGTGAGGGAGGTGGGTTTATCGAAAAATGGGAGATTTTTATTTATTTGTTCAACTTTCCAAGGATTTTGTTTGTTTTGCCCAATAGCCAAGCAACTGCCTTTTAATATGTTGTAAGCAGCAAATTACATGATGCTGGTGCCACACCTGTTCAATTTTCAACAACTTCTGTTATTCTTTATCTTTCACCACAGAGCAGCTCATAATTTTCATGACTGAGGTATAGGTAAAATAAATTGAACGACCCAATTGCTTGGGGTGGTTTATAATCGAGCACACCAGCTAAAATGCCCAAATGAAAGATGTTTTATTACTTACTATTGTTTTGCATTATAATCCATAATTTCTATTCTTATTCACATAAGTTTGTGAAGTCCATTCATATTGAAGCTTATTAAGTTTTAAATTGTAAGACACTTACAATATATATTTTCATAAGCTTAGGGACTGCATTTCCCTCAAATGAAACTAAAATTTTTCTGGAATGTAGTTCCAGTTCTTCAAATTACAGAGGTATCTTGCGATTGGAGGTATCTCTATATAATTCTGTTTATGAACTAGAATAAATTATTTTGGATGAATATGTACATTAGGTTATATCTATCATCCTGTTCCTTTAATCCATGGGTCAAATTCAAGTGCAGATACAAGGCTTGGCTGTTGAGCCCCAGTGATTGCTTTCTCATACATTAATGTTCATTAATAATGGTTTGATTGGTAGTAACTCTGTTAGCTCTTTGCGTTCGTAAGTCCAGGAATGTAACATTGTAATCTTCAACATGGCATCAGTCAATAATATGCTGTCTCTGAGATATTGAAATGAAAAAGGATACTTTCTTAGAACCTACATTGGTATGGTTTTTAGTGACTCACTCTTTGTGGACATTTATGACGCTAGCGTTGGTAGGAACTAGAGACACGTTGCTATAACCACAATGGAGCTTTATCAAAAATAAGGGAAATATCAAAGTCCTTGGGTTCAGATGACTAACTGATAAATTGACCTGGGGTTGCCAAGCCAGTTTGTGCTCATATACATTTTTACAATTAGGATTTGATTATAGTAAAGCCTGAATGAAATTGAATATCTGATAGATCTGATTTCCTGGTACCCAGCAGTTATCAATGCTCCACGGCTTTGCAGCCAGATACATTCTTCTTTCGAAGATCTGCTTACCCTCCATATATTTCCTGTTCCACTTGTGAGAATTATAATTGTGCAATACCACTATCACATTCTTGACTACCCACTTATGTACCTGGTTTTGTATAAGACTGTTAAATACAGATGAGGAAGCATAACAATTATTAAGTTCACAGATCCTGATTATAACACTAGGCGAAATGCCCATATTTGCCTGAAGTAACACATGGTGACTTGTTGCTACTTACTCCTGTCTTCTTACAGAATACTTTGGGACATTTTTCATCGTGAAATTAGGTAAAATTGAGTACATATAATGTTTTTGTAGTTGGATTCTCCATTTAAGCATCTATGTGCATCTATCATGTTGCTTTATCTTCAGATTGCAGTTTGAGCTAGGCCAGATGATGATTTGGCTGTTCGTATTTTATTATAGCAAATGCATAATATTTTTTTGAGAATTAGGTGTAAGTAGCCTTGTTATTTGTGTAGGACTATTATTGAGATTTGACTGCTTTTGTGGTGGTTGTGTTTTGACTAATGTCAGGATGGACAACCATAGAAGCTATTCACTCACTTATCCGAAAGGCCGGTTATAATGGTGCCATTACTGACTCTTTGCGAAAGAGTATACAACTCACTCGCTATCAGAGCACCTTGTTCACCATGACGTATGATGATTATGTTAGCTATGTGAAGAGCACTCGAGGTGTTGCCCCAACTATCAATGGCGTATCAACCCTCAACGGACTGAGATCTGTTATTCACTGATCATTGTTTTATCCGATTCATACATTGCTGGTGCAACTCTGGTTGTAAGCAAACTATATGCGTACCCCAGAGAGTTATCTTTAATGATTCATGTCCAAGGCTTTTCAACTTCATAACCTTTAATTATTCATATTCGAATTCATGCTATTTTCATAAAATATTGAAAAGAATCCAAATGTCATTTGGTGTTCAATCGTTGTTAGAGTTGATATGAATACATGTGTCCATGCTTCTAAAGACGCTTGTAGCTTCACAAGGTAAGGAAATCGGCTTTCACCTAACCTTACCTTGTTATAATAGAGATAGTTGTTTTCGGATTGATCCAAAATATATTATGTTACTTCACAATAAATAAGAAATGGATATTATATAACGAGTCATTTTAGTTTATTCAATTATATCTACAAGTTCTAAAATATAAAATCTTTTAACTTCACGTGACATGATAATTAAAAATGTGAACAAATCAATTAACCAACAAGGTATCCAATTTCTTGTAGAAAACCATAAATAATATTTTTTTATACCAGTTGAGCTATGTTCGGAATAATATCATTTATACCATGAAGGATAAATTAAAGATTCCTTATGACTTAATGTACTAGAATTTTCCACATCTGCTCCTACAATTTACAATTTTTTCCCAAACCAATATTTTCCTCAATCTCATTACATTAGAAAACATAATACTCCAATAAAATGTTGGGACATTGAAAGTGGAATTGAAATTTGATAATCAATTTTATCTAATGGCTGGTCGGAAGCAAGTATTAAGCATAACAGAAGCGGCAGCTTGCAGAATACGCCAACTACTAAATAAACGGCAACGCCCATTCCTAAAGCTCGGCGTAAAAGCTCGCGGATGCAATGGCTTATCCTATACCCTCAATTACGCAGGCAACCCCCTTCCCCTATTCTTTATATAATTTTCATAATAATAATTGTGTCCCAAAAAGATTGTCCAATTCTCTAAATTAATCCATGACTTAATAGACTAGACTCGTGGTATCTGATCAGATATTCTATTAACGACTCTCTCGATGATTACTTTAAAGAGAAGATGAAGTTGTCTATGGTGGACGAGATTAAAATTTTACTATATTTGTAATTTGTGATTCCTATTGTTGGTAAAAAAAATTGATCAAACCTACTTGACTTGATAACCTTGATTTGAATCGAAATTAACATGTTATTAGTAGAGTAGGTTGAAAGGTTACATTTTCATGTGTTTTTCACCGGATATAAATAGTTGAGTTCACAATTTAGAACGATCGAAATTTAAAACTAGACGATCATTTTGAGATGGAGGTAGTAGAAGATGTGGAATATTGAGCTATGGAATTGGATTGATTTTGATAGTATGGAATTAAGGATTGTTAGATTGGGACTCATATGTTAATTAAGAAAGTTGGGGACGCGTATGTTAATTAAGAAAGTTGCTGATTAACTAATTTTCTCCCCTAATATTTGATTAGCAACGTTTGAATTTGAAAATTTACGAGTTTAGTAGCTTGGTGATTTTCTAGTTTCTAGTATATAGTTATGTAGAAATGACCATAAATAGAGTTGAAGTGAGATGTAGTATTCATATAGCCGACCCACGGATAGGACTTAGCTAAGGAGAAAGCTGAGGAATAGTTAATTTTCTTAAGCTGGATTAGTGAAGCGTGTGCATTTCCCCTTTCCGTTGTATTGTCTGTTGGCAGCTTTATATGTGGGAAACTTTGGATCTTAGGAAACAATACGAGTTAATAGTGTATTCACTTTGATTATCAAGGGAAAGTTTTCTCTTTATATCCTTACATTATTATGAACATATTGAGTTGTTGAGGCTGTTGAAGAAGGAATTTGAGCAACTGAATCAGATTGAAGAATTGAGGCGAACGTGAATCTAATGTGTTAGACCATCCTATTGTCAATTATTAATGTGTTGAACTACTATATCTCAGCTTGTGGTAACTTTATGTTTGTAGCATCGTCAAAGTGCACTAAAATCCTAGATGAATGATTATGCGATGTAATTTTTTTACGGATACATTCATTGTCTGCTGCATTGGATATACAGATGATAAGGGGAAGTTTGATGAGTTGGTCGAGGATAAAGGTGTAAAGATATTGATTGAACCGAAGGCCCTTATGCATGTTCTAGGAACAAAGATGGATTTTGTTGATGACAAACTCAGGTACCCTCACGACGATCTTGAATATTTCAAATAAAACATTTCATGTCATATATCCCTTTATATTTATACACTAAGTTCCTAAATTCCACAACCAACTGTTACTATAGTGTGACTCGTGAGTTAAGAATGCATTCGGCAACTTCTTACATTGTATTGTTGATGTTAAAATCTTGTTCTATCTTGTCGCCCCGGCATCTTTGACACTTTGTGTTTTCATTTTAATCAGATCCGAGTTTATATTTATCAATCCGAATTCCAAGGGGCAATGTGGCTGTGGAGAATCGTTTATGACAACGAGCAGTTCGGGAGCTGCCAAGCAAGGGACCTCAGGCACATGATATGCTAATCTGCCTTTAAGGAACTAACATCTCAAATAATCTCCCATATTTTGTTCGGCCGTGAGGAATTGTACACGTAGAGCAGCTGTGTGTGTATCCGAGTATAAATTATTGATTTGATTAAATTTTTTATAGTCTCCAAATGTGTATCACATTCTTTCCGATCCCTAAGTATGTTCATGTACATACATTTCGTAGCTTGCTGGAGCTCATCTTTTGTGGAGCTTGTCTTTTGTCACTGAGATAAAGGGATCTTACCAGTTACCAAGAAAAATATAAATTCATTTCCTTTATTTTTTTTAATCTCAATGGATATTAGGAAGTTGTGAGATTCTTATACATGAACAATGGATTAGCCACCCATTTTTACTACTCCTAAAGTGGATATTTTTACCTTCTATACTCGAAAAACGGCATAGAAGTCAGTAGAGTTGTATTGATAGCCAATAAAAAAACCCATAAAGCTGTATAATCATGAGTGCTGAAAGAATGGAAAGCTTCTAACAAGCTATGCAGTTCATGGATTAGATTTGTATAGAGAAATATAGAACCTTACTACAACTTTAGATTGTTCAGCATTAAATAGATCAGAATCAAGAGAACAAATGGTGTCTTAATGCAAGTTTACTCACTATCAGTGAAGCAACTAAGCAGCATAAGAAACAATCAACCCAAGACAATAACTCGGCTTCGCGAAATCGTACAAATTTCAAGAATGGAACTTCAGATGCTGTGAACTAACATCAACCTCCTCGAAGCTCATCAAGAGCGGCCAGGAGCATCAGAAGAAATAGCAGAACTGACGCTATATTGTTGATTGCGCTTGGGAGTCGATAACCTGTGTTTCGACCACTCTTCCAAGGCTTTCCTGTGTAGCGCATTCATTCTTATGTAAGGGCGCCTTGCTCGGATCAACTTCTCAGCATTCTTCCAATCTTCTGCCATCCCAAGAGCAACTAACAAGGCACACATCACTGCAACACTTCGTCCATGACCTGGACAACGGAAATATATTGGGATAGAACGAGTTAATAATTAAAATAGTTATTTAGCGCATATAATAATTCAAAATGTTAAAGTTGTCACTTAATGATCTGAACCATCCTAACACAGAGGCCCATAATACGATATATCTTTTCTTATGTCCACAACTTACACATTATGATATCCAATATGCTCAAAATTAGCACCTAACAAAAATGACATTACAGAAGCTCAACACAATGGCAATCGTCAAATGAAAATATGGTAAAATAAGAAGTTAGATAGAGGCTCCCTGTACACGTCCAAAGGCCGAACCTAGTGAAGCCGATGGACTCGGGTAAAAGAAATGGAAGCAGAAGTTACAAATATATTAACTACATCCGCAGAACTCAGAAGGAAAAGAGAGTGTTCAAATATGAACATGCAAGAGGAATAAATGCAACAGTTTGATGTCACTGTAAAGGGAGAAGAATCAAAGGAGATAAAAGATGATGAAGCTCCTCTGTTTCCATATCAGATTTTCATGGAAGCACAGTGAGTCGATACTAACTATAGAACCTCAGACGGCAGTAATAATTTATAACTCAGCTATGTGTGTTGTAAGAAGTAGATAGTGATTGACTACCTATGCCAACTCTCCTCGAACGGTTTGTATTACCTTCCAGATATAATTCACTTACTTCATAGTAGCGCTGGGGACTGGGGAGTGACTATAAATCTTTGGACTCTAAAAAACCTTGACTTTAGGGAGTCTACACTACTGGTAGAAACTGATAATTACATATTTTTCATGGATATGCATTCGCACACAGCTGCATCAACTTCATATACATAGCAACCTTATGCACAACAGAATTTTTCATGTCCTATGAAGTCAAATAAATATTTTATATTCTCTAGCTCTTGAATATAATGGAATATATCAAAATGGTTCACTACACACTACCTACGCTTCTTATCAAAGGGTAAGGCTGTGGAGTAGTAGATCATGTTTTCACTCCACTCTTGGGTCAATTCGGGAACAACATCATTCTTATCACATGGTAAGGGTGCGTACTATTCGACCCCCCCTACCCCGTTTAGGCTGGAGCCTAACATTGGGGCATGTTTATGTACGCACAACAAAATAGCAAGTCACCAAACAATAACTATAAAACCTTAGAATGATTAGTCAAACAGATTAACAGGGTGAAAAGAACCATATAGTAACTGTTATACCAATCAAACCCACATCATCGCATATACAAAATTAAAAGACTAGCAAAATCCAAATTCAAACTACATAAGTCTAAAAAAACTGTAATTCTTGAACACCTAAACATCGAAATATCAGATCATACCATATGCACAATGAACAAAAACAGGCACATTCAGCGCCCTCTTTCGACAACCCCATTTCACAGCAGCCTCAATATCAGCAGGCTGAGGAGACCTCGTATCGAAAGTAGGTACACACATATATGCTTGTCCAGTAACCTCCATTACCCTAGGCAACTCACAAGTACAATCAATTATAGCAGGGTTGCCAGGTGGCATTTTCTCATTCGTTGAAGGCCACCCCCCAACATATAAACCCTCAGAAACCTCACTATATGGAGGCTCCCCACTTTTTTGCCTCCTCAAAGCTGAAAATAATCTCACAAAATATAAATAAGGACTGAAAATAATAAGTGCCCAAATTGGAAAAGTCCCATCTGAACTTTTTCCTAGTAAC